>WTXC01000336.1:0-17949 GCA_022496195.1 Lactifluus subvellereus | reverse complement strand
GTGAGGTCTATTTAATGGTCACCTCTTTTCATGTCTCGTTTGCCGCCCCCGAACGCAGTTGCCGGCATGCTCGCCGTCCTGGGATCTGCCCCCATCCGCCGTTGGGTGTTGCACTCTTCGGCCTCTTCATAGCAGTGTTGAATGGGACGCTCCATTTACTTCCTTACATCTTGTTTTGCAGCATGATTGGACTGTCATTTTGGGCCCCTTCGTCCCCTTCTCTCCCCCACGTGGTGTACTTTCCTGTCCATGGACACCTGAACATGGTGTCCCTGTCCATTGTTTCCCCACCTACCCTTGAGACTCAGTCCTTCAAATTGGGGCTCAGACCTCCGTATCCTCATTTTTTTGCTCTCTATCCCCGTCTCCTCGATTGCCGAGAATAACCTCTTTCGTCCTGCTCGTGGTTTTTTCCTTGAAACAGTCGTGTGCTGGTTCGAAATGCGCTACGTGCAACCTGCCCAGGCGACGGGCCTTTGGCCGGACACATGGACACCCATCATGAACGCACTTCGTTCCTGCGAGTTTGTAGCAGATTTCCTAGACGGCGTTACGGGAAAGGATTTCAGTGAGTCTGCGCGGAATCATAGAGAATCTGTTCTCATGTTTTGGCCCCTGCAGGTCCGAGCCTGGTTCATGAAAGGGAAGCGCACGCAGAGGGCATGCAGCCCTCCGATTTGGACCCTGGTGTTGGCAGATGCGATGGCTTGCAGACATGTCCTACCGAAGGGAAAGCGTCCCCGTCTCGCCGTGCAGTCCGTCGCGAGGCCTCGCCGGAAGCGAGGCCGCAGGCGCCTTTCAAATTCTGACCCCGTCTCACATGGAGAGCAAGAAAAGTAAATCGGTCGTTCTCTCAGCTTACTAACCCCTCATTCGTATCGTAGCTCTCCCAACGTCCCTCCGAAAAAGACATATATCTCTCCTCCACGTGTTTCGCCGCTATCCCCATGGGTGAGCAATGGCTCTGGGTATGTCGTTCACCTTGCCTCTCCGCCAAGCATTGACACTCTAACAGAGTACTATCTCCTATTTCAAAGAACCTGTCCCGCATGGTAGCGATACTCTTTCACCATCCGCCCCTTCGCAAGCCCGTCATACGTCGCCGGTTCAACCTCAAGGCCACAATGCACTCTGCACGCGCCCCGAACGTTGATTTCCATCTCCCGTACCAGTCACATCTATGGGCTAGGAGCGGGGACCATGATAGGCGTGTCTCCGACGGATGGACTCCGATGTCCTCGCTCGGGACTTCGATCTGCAACTCTGTGTACGAAGGCGCCGAATCGATGCTTTTGGCATGGCAGAATGCCGCTCATGGTCCCGTCATGGAGGCTCCGGTGCGGGCTGAATGCATCGCGGAGAGGTTATTACCGCTTTCTATGACAACAGGAAACCTGCCAGGATCGTGCGAGGCTTTCGCGATTGAGTCGGCATACTTAGTACAACAGCGATACCGAGAGAATGGCCAGCTTCCCAACGTGCCGCAAGTCCCAGAACCCCCAATCCAAGCATATTCTCAGTGCTTCGTCTCTAACTGGCAGGAAGAGCAGCCTTCTCAATCCCAGCCTGTGCAGATGCCGGTTTATCATGCAGCATCCTACCAGCATCAGCAGCCGCCGGTCCCAGTATCGCCAATGGCTTACGAGCCAGTGTTCCACTGTTCTCCCTCCACCCTGTTGTCAAGCACCTCCCCCCAGCACCAGCACATAGATTTAGACGTTCCGGAGCAGCTTATGGCCGACCCGCAGCACGCGCCACCTGCCGAAGAGAAATGCACCAACCATGCTTCGCAGTCTCGCTCCTTTGAGGATACTCCAGGGCCGGTGTTGTCAGGATGTTCTTCCTCATACATTCCTTCCGTGCTAGAAGGCGCATTGGCCTGTCTGACTTCATGCCCTCCGGAAGCGCTCTCATCGACGCCGCCTCAAGTTGTGCCACTCTCAGAAACTGTTTCCGAACCAGTGCCGTCCGCGCGAGCAGATCTATACGGGTCGAAGTGGGTTAGTCATCAATCGCCAGCAACGACGGACTTCTCCCCACAGCCCTACGTAGTTCGGCCGTTCCGGGATCTCCAAGTGACAGAGCCATTTACTTTCAACGTCCTTTCACATACCGCAACACCTTACTTTGACTTTTCGCACCACGTCCCGCTGACGGCCGCTCCGTGTTCCCAGGACGCCGAACCCATGTCCATCCGAGATGCATCGCTGGATGCAATTCATGCGTCGCAGTCTGTTATTGTCGAGCACGCGCCTATGCAGTCCTTCGCCCAGAACATACACCCACCACCGATGCTGTCTGCCCAACCACCTGCCCAGCCACAAGAGGTCATTCCCCAGACGGTTGTCCCCACAGAATCCGCTGCAGTTATGACATCGGGTGACGCCGCGATGTCAGCACCTGGGACGGGCACAACTGACACGGAAATGGATGCGGATAGCGACGACGATAGCTGTTCCGACTCGGACTCTTCTGACTCGGATTCGGAGATGGACTCGGATTCAGATTCTTCGGACGATGACAGTGATTCCGATTCGTCTGACGATGAGGAGGCTACCGCTACCGATACCGGCGGTTCTAATACTCAGGGCCCTGCTAGAAACAATCCAGCGAAGAATAAGGCGCCGAATCCTGCTTTAGACACGCAATCAACAAGTCAAAACGCGGCAAGTATCCCTAACAACGACCAATCGTCCACGGCGCTTAAAGACATCGATGGCAAAGCCGATACAGACGAAGACTCTGACGGAGACTCCGAGTACATCCCGCCGCCGCCAGGCCAGTCGAAACTCGCCGACGACTCGTCTTCCGATTCGGACATGAGCGACCACGAGGAAGAAGATAGGATCTACTGGGAGCAGTTTTATACCCCAAAGCACCGGAGATGAATCGATGCCCCGTTCTGGTGATTCGTCCACCCCCGCCGCTCCGATTTCTTCCCTTCCTCCTGCCAGTACAGTACACGGTACACCGAGAAAGAAGCGACCAGTTTGGACCTGTTTGGACTACAGGTTTTGCGTGCATCGATGATGGGACGCACCGCTAAGCCACCCTTCCATTGCGAGCGTCGAGGTCACTATCGGCAGATGGCAAGCGGCACTGAGCGCAGGAGCGGCCAATCGCGAACGGGCGCCTAGAACGGCCGCATGTTTGACTGGGCTCTTCACATCAACTTTTACTTACTTTCTTTCATTGTTGGTTATATCCTTTGTCATTAAATATTTTTTTTCGCGATTGCTCGAGCGCAGGTGTCGTGCTCGACCCTACGGACGCTTATTTTCTTTGCATTCTTTTCCTCGTCGTTTACATTAAATCGTAGCATGCGTTTGTGTTTTTCGTTGCAGCGGACACTTGGATGCCATGGTAGAGTAGCTTGTGTTGCTCTCTCGCTGAACAGAACAAACATCTTGCCTCAGTCTGTAATATCTGCTCGTTCCTGTGCTCCTTGAACAAACACCCAAGTTAGGGATTATCGCGCATTCGACGTTGTGATGATCTACAGTACGTACTAGTATCATGTAGGTTGTAGGCGTGACTAGCACTCACTCTAATCTTGGTCAATGTCGTGCTTGGAACCGATGAAAATGCTCATGCTTTCTTTATTGGTCGCCCATGCTCTAGGATCGTATAACTGCTGTGCAGCGCGCCTATGACGCTGCGTGCTTACTGAGTACTAGGCACAGAACCCAACACGCTGACTCTGAATCGTTTGGTGACCCTGACGCATGACGTAAGCGCTCCTCGGAGGCTCGGACCTCGGCAGACTCAGGCTTGCGTGTCGAGCGGCAAGATGCGGGTAGAGCACTTGACACCGCAAGAAGGCACGCTGTACGCGCCGGTCGACATCTTCAACGTCGAGTACCGAATGGGCAGTATACTGTAGGTGTGCTGGAACAACACAGGAACGTGCGTTGAAACGTATTCAGGCCAGGCCGGGAAGACATGCTCATCTCATCAGGAGCGGAAGACGAAAGTGACGCGTTTCGTGAGCAGGTTCTCGCATTTTTTTCTGATGTCCCCGTGTAAGGTAATACACGTCAGAACGGAGGAGTACACGTGAGTCATCGCCAAGCGTTGACCCAGAACTCGTAAATGTAAATGGTTAAGAAGAGATGTAGTAGTCCTCACTATGCAGGAAAACAAGTCCTGTGCTCTACATCCAACAATTCTACGAGCCCTGAGGGGTTGTTTAAGCCGGAGTTGTCCAAAGCCATGGGAAAAAGGCGACAGTGCGGCACCGAACGGTAACGTAAACGAAGGGGAATGCCGGATCGAGATGGATATCTACCGTGACGTGAGATAGATCTATCCGGGGGATTCAGTTCACAGCATTGCATTGAATACTCCAGACTATATTGTGCCTCTTCGTACGTACGGTCAATTCCTCTTTCTCTCAGAACCACCACACCACGAACGAGCCCTCCGCTATTCGATGGAATCCGGCGCTCCTGGCTCTAACCAAAAGTCCATAATACCTCCGCCTCTGCCAACAGCAACCAGCGTTGAGTACAAGAAGGATGGAACAGTCTCCCGTATGCGTTCCCATAGGGGAAATGTGCCCCAACTCCCGCAGACAAAGCTCTGTCCTTTCTGCCCCGCAAAGTTCACTCGTACAACCCATTTGAATCGCCACCTCCGGAATCGTAAGCTTTCCCTCTTCTCTTGCTATCCTTCGCCGATAGCTAGATTGACCGCGCGACTAGATACCAACGAGCGCCTATATCGGTGCGAGGTGCGTGAGTCGCAAAACTACTGGATATCTCTATATCTTATTGCCGTGTCGCAAAGGTTTGCGGTGCCCAGTTCACGAGGAGCGATCTTCTCGCTCGGCACAAACGAAGTTGCGGAGAATCGTGAGTTGGCGATTCACGTCTATTTCGAGATCGTTTCTTCCTTGAGGTTATACTAAGTTTGCTGCGCTGTAACGCATGCGCAATGCGTTGGGGTTCACACATTCTATTCTCTTTGCAGAGAGGACGATACCAGAGATCACCCACGCACTGGCTTACCTTTTTGGCGCTTGGTGTTGCCTTCTGGTATAGTGGGTTCCCTTGGCAGCACGCTGTCAATTTCCTGCCTCCTCGAAGGCTGTGATACAACCGCAGTCCGCAGCGTGTTTTTGATCTTGTTGTGTGTTTGATCTCCTGTTTCCTCCTCTCAATGCCACGAACGATCTTACATCCCTCATCCATCCGCGCTTATCATTTGGATATCTGACTCATTGCTTTTCCTGACAGTCACCCAATAAGTCGGTCCCGAAAGCGCTCTTGTCAAGCATGCACTAGTCTCAAAGTCAAGTGTGATTTACGCCAACCGTGTTCGAAATGTCGCACACGTGGACGTGATTGTATATACGCAATAGAAGAAGGACAGATGGAGGGCACTGGCGCCTCGTCAAGCCACCAGGAGTTTCCCAACTCTCGTTTCTCAGGGCCTATCGTCAGTCTAGATGCTTCAGCAGGTTTTTACCCCTCCATGCTTGGACGTGGCGCCGCGGATGCCTTTGTTGCTGATTTTCCAGAGCTCTCATTGATTGAGGAGACCAGCAATGCGATTTCTCAGCCGCTTAGTGAGGCGAATTTAGCCTCGTTCGTTGCGGGCGCGCCCCGCATACCGCAAGGCGCAATGTCGCTTCCTACAATCGACGCCGACTCGGACGTCACCGCCTCATCCTTTCGCGTAGGACCCAACCATGCGTTCACAGCATTCGGCGCCTCTGAAGCTGCTGCTCACTCCAGGGGGTTGCATGGCTTCTCGCCAACGATGTTTGAGCCATTCTTTCGCGACATCTTTTCAGTGAAGGAAGAAACATCACAGCTCAATGAACAAGGCGCGCCCCCCTTCCTTCATGCCCCAGACGCCGGGACGCTCGTCGCCGGACTCGGTCAGTCTGATCTTACACAGATGTTTTTAAATGGTATGCAGTCGCTCGACGCCAACCTGGATAGCGGTCTAGTGTTTGACCTGATGACGAATACGTACGCCGACAACACGCAGGCGCCACATTCAACGCAAGAACCCTTACCATCTGTTATGCCGGTTCCTCCCACACGACCTTCCCCGCCAGCACCAGTGCCTAACCAGGAGCTTATTCACCCATCAAACTTGATTTATGGTTTTTCAGAGCCGCCATTGTATACGCAGAAGGACCTAGAACACGTTATTCTACCGTCTCCTTCAATGGATAAGGCCCCCGCCGACCCTTCAACGGAGGAAGTGCAGCATTATCGTAAGCTGCCTAGCTCATCCTTGTTCTCTCTGATTGACTGATAGTCACTCTAATTCTTAGTTCACATCTTCTGCACCGCATTTCTACCCCAAATCCCTGTTATCCATACGCCTACGCTACGCTGCGAGCTCAAACCCCCTATGTTACTGCGTGCAATGCAGGCATGTGGCGCCTTGTTTGTCAAGACCGCCGTTGCGCGGGCGTTCGTGGAGAAGACGCTTGACACATGTCGCGATTTTCTCATTCGCGAATTTGTAAGGGTCTACCTTCAGGTGTCAACGAGACGACATCGAGCTCACGCTTCTACAGGCTAAGCCGTCACCAGACCCAAGGCACCAGATCTTTGTTATCTTCACACTGATCTTGTTGCAGATGATTGGTTTGTTCCATCAATGTCCACAGCAGAGGGCGACGTCAAACCTATATCATGGAATGCTTGTTCTGGTGAGATATCTCTTTTTTTTGTTCTTCGGGAAAGTTCACCATGGGGGTAAGATGATCCGACAAAACCGTCTCATTGAGCGCAACGCTTCATGGCAGCATCAATCATTCCTGACGGCAGATCCTACTGTTTTGGAAACGACATGGAACGACTGGGCTAAGCATGAAGCTATTAAACGGTACTTGCTTGTTCTTTCTCTAAAAGCTGGTACTCCGGCCGCTCACCTGTGGCCTGTCTACAGCGTGGTTTGCCTGGCATATTGCCACGATCAAGCACATCGCATTTACTTTTCCTTACCACCGTCCTTCTCGCCTACGGAATTCACTATGTGCCTACCGTGTGACGATGAACTATGGACAGCCAAGACGTCGGTTGAGTGGTCACAGCTACTTCTAAAGTCGTCCCCCTACGGTAGCAGTGAGGAACGCATATACGGGATGCCGATGCACCGCGCGTTTGCCGCTGTTGGGTTAGAAGGGCCAAATATGACTGCAACCCCGTCCGCTTCCCCAGAGCCTCCAAAAGAACTCAGCGCAGTTTCGCCTTTTGGGCACTTTATCCTTATGCACACCCTTCTTGGAGAGTTGTTCCGCCGGTGTTCTGGGGCCGATTCGCCAGCTGCAAGTCCCGCCCCCGAGGGAGAGGGAGAGGAACAAGTCAACGAGCACGTTTATGCCATGCAGGTTGCCCTCCACCGTTGGCTGCAGATGTGGCTCAAGACCCCCAACGCGAGCCTGAATGGCAGTCCGCCCGGCGAGACCGGGCCGGGCGAGAAAGCCACTGGGCACTTCATGGCCGACCCTATTCCGTTCTATTGGCTCGCACAGCTGCTGTTGCTCGCCTTCCAGGAGGGCATTCCGCCCTTCCGCGCGCCCGAACAACCCCCGCCGGCGTGCAAGAGCGAGCCGCCGAACACGCAAGGGCTGCTCGAGCCTTCCCCGTTCGCACCACCAGCTTCGTCTTCATCCCCCTTCTCACCATCGCCGTTTGCACCGTCCCCGTTCTCAAGCAACGCCTTGAGCCCGGCATCGTCATCCGCGACGTTGCTTACGCCACCCCCTGCGTATAGGTCGCCGTCCGGACCGCCCCCGGCCCCAGGGACGCACTACGGCAATCAGGGAGCAAGTAGTTGTGCGACGCCGGACACGGCGCGGTATTACCTGCTCAAGAGCTGGTTGCATCACATTCGTCTCTTCCTCCGTCGCAGCCAGGGGAGCCCCACAGTCGTGTGGGATGAGCTGATGAAGATCCGGTTGAGTGGGTGGCAGGGAGACATGTCGTCGTCGCAGGGGCAGTTTGGCGACGCACAGAAGAACGAGTGTGAGGAGGAAGACTCGAGATCGTGGCTTGAATGCGATGGGTTGATTGGGTTCTTTGAAGAGAAATTGCGCATATAGAGGTTTTGCGTGATGTGCTGTGCCATTCTTGTCTGGATTGGATTGCTCGTTTGTTAGGCGTGCTATTACTGATTTTTGTACGTAGGCGAAGTATTCGCTCATCTCGCGCTGATTTTGATTGTATTTGCATACCGTCATGTTTAGGTTTGTTACTTGTATCTGGATAGGCACGATAGTCGGTCGGTTGTCGTCTAGCACCGGGGGTTGGCCGGCGTCCCTTAGCGGCAATTGAACGTGACATTCCTCCAGCGTAGAGATATGCCCTCAGGGCACTTTCGCCTCTATTGATCATCGATCATCACCAGCATGGACGAGTCAGTAATGGTATTTCACCAAGTTCGCACTTGCACCATCGCCTTCATTAATCACATCAAGATCTCCCTTCGAAGCTGATCAAATCCCCGAGGATGTAGATGCGATGCTACAGCTAGCATGATTGAGCGATAGTCCAGTACTGTACAGTATTAGGAAAGAAGGCGTGCCTGGCAGGACGGAACTAGTATCCGTAGTATTGGGATGACGGAACGACGTTTCGCCACTCACGTGGAGGTCTCGGATTTGCTCGCCAAGTCGTTGGTAATCTCAGGTAGGGATGGGACCGGTACGAACGTCCGACTCCGACATGGAGCTGCGCCCTTCGCAGGATTCAGTTCCTCGACGCACGGTCGAGGACCCCAGAACAGGAGCGAGGGATGCTGGTTACAGTGTGTTCTTTTGGAGTGAGTCACGGTGGAATACGAAGAGGCGAGTGGAGAGGTGTGTTGGAATGCGAAAGGATCGGAGCACAGCCGCGGTCAGATGCCTTGACTAGCGCTCCAGAGACCGCAGCAGTATCCAGAAGGGGTGTCACGTATACGGGCGCAGGAGTTGCGCAGGAATCACAAAGATGACACAAGCTCCACGGACTTCTTGTCCATGCATTTCGTCAGGCAGAGCGACGGCTCGTTATGCTCCGAGCCGTGTACTCTTGTACCCCGCGGTCTATGACGAGTGCGGCCGGAGCGCTGCTAGCCACCAAGACCGCTCATCTGGGTAAGCGAGGTTCTCGGCTCCGAGCTGGTATCTGTAGTAATACCGCTGCTTGCCTACAGAGAGAAAGACCAGGACCTTCCTTCGAGAAGCGGGAGCTAAAGCCGAGGACTGGAATTACAGGGTGGAGTTGAACCACATGAGATGCATCCATTGAACGTGTAGAGTCAGGTACAAAAGGATTTTTTAACGTCAATCGCATTCTTTTCATCGGTTTCCTTCCTAAAAAAAATTGGCCAAGGAATTGGCCCAAAAATCCGGTCCCGGGAGCACTTGCGAGGAGGTAGTGGCAGGCGCTGTAGGCATGGAATTATCGGAATGGGCCCGCTCGTCTCTCTCACCTCAATCCTGTGACGAGAAAGTAGACTACTGTACATCTCCCATGAATGTGTATGGCCTTATACTCGGGCCTCGACACTGTTTGCCATTTGTAAGGCACCGCATGCACTGTATAACTCTCAGCTTGGAAGACGAAGTGCGAGATAATCTTGGAATAAAGTAAGGATACGTTAATTGTAGTTTTTCCTGATCCACACTAACTTTGAAAATGGGCCAAATATCCCTTAAAGCCCTCATGGGGATGATCTCAGGCTATCATCGACACTGTTTTTGCTGGTTCCGGTTTTCGGGCCGGAAAAAGCCGTAATTGCCACGAGGTTGAACCTTGCGCGCTTCACGCTTCAGTCAAAAGAACCACTACCGCACAACCAAGACCTCTCCCTATCACTGTGGCATATGCCACCGCGTCAATCACCCGACTGGCCTATGCCCCCCTTCCCAACGTTACCAGAATGGAACGGACCTGGAACCCGTCGTACCAGCACCATCAGACACGACAGAGGCAGTAAAGCGCACGAGCTCAGCGCAAGGGGATATTGCCCGTACAACGACTAGAACCCTGCGATACTCAAATACCATATCTACTCCCCTATGGTAACCTAGAGCCTGTCTATGCGTACATAGGTTATGCCAAACCCTTAATCAGTGTGCGGATGAACACCCGGTCAAATGACCGCCACGATTAGCATAATAATAACATCACTGCCCACCTCATCTGGGTCCTACTGTGCGAAAGAGTCATCCAAGAACGCACACACTCCATAGGCGAAATACACCACAGGTGGCTCAGCACCATCAACGCAAGCCTCACCGATGATAAAATAACCGCCACGAAGATCAAACATGACAAGAGAACCATCCTGAAAGTCAAAGATACCTGGGAACTAAGGAACCAAATGGACCTCCCTGATGACTGGATCACCAGTCGCGAGGTTTTAGTGGGTGGGAGCACGGCACGCCTAGCCCTGATGGACACGTGACCCGAGTCCCACACTACGGGTGTCATTTCACCTCTCTCGGACATCGGTCCGGCTTCAGCGTGTTAGGTTAGGATTGATCCTAGCAATCTCCTGCCTAACAATTATTTTCGGTACATAGCGGTAGCTGACTACGGAAATAAAACGCATTCCAAAAAAAAAAAAAAGAACCACTGCAACCGACCGACTGGATGTTCAGGACTGGAGGGTGGGTCAGCTTTTCTATACATCTGCTCTCTTCTCGCTCTCGCCTGGTTAATTTGCGGCTGCTCGGTCACTCTACGTCATTGGTATGAGTGAAGCACGCAGTAAAGTATTGGAAGCGCACACTTGGCCAACTGTATTACGTTTGCCGCCACAAGAGACAACCATACTATTCCTCAATTCTTGTCTTGTATCCTACGGTATCGTTGAACAAGTCAAGGGCAGTCTTTGTTTTACTCGCTCCAAGGTAAGTTACATGCAAATTGGCGCTGAATCTGGTGAGGCGTCATATACTGTCCCACCCATCAGTTGCCTAGTATACCCAACTATTACGAAGGGGGTGTTCGCAGATTGATCGGGATCTGGACCCCTACTCCCTCAATCCATCCTCGTCACGCAGGACACGTAGCGCCATCCTGCCATTTCTTCGGCCCAAGAGTCGCGTGGCAGTGTGTAGTTTGTGTTGCTTTAATTAACTATGAAGGACGTGCCCCTGCACAAGGATCGGTGCCCTATCCCACCCCCTCCACTGATTCCACCATGAGTGTTCCTCTCTCCAGCTTGTCCCTGTTACCATTCGCCATCAAGAATGAGTCTATAATAAATGCGGAACGCTATATGTCCGGTGAGCTCAGGACTTGTTTGCTCATCTCTCCCTGCTGGCTGTTCAGACGTGCCCCGCAGCCGCTGCGTTAGCGATCCTTGTCTATGACTATCTGCTCACATCTGGGGATGAAATACGGTACATCTGGAGACGACCGGTAACAAGCATCAAGGTTCTCTACCTCCTTCTGCGGTATGGAGTGGCCCTCGGGCAGATTGTATTCTTCCAAGGTGAGAGCCTGCTTGAGAAGCTAGATTGAACGTTCATATAGCTTCCATAGCTCTGAGCGGGTTGATAACACATATGACACATAAAGTGCGTACCCAATCTGTCTGTTCTCGAAGCCGAGCCTTAATTATTCTCAGACGTACCGTTATCACTGCGATTTGTCATGCTGAAGTTCCGACACTATACGTAGCTGTATTTGGTCTTTAATTGTAATTTCGACAGTGGGATCTATGTCCCTTGTACTCGGCAACTGTAAGGGCTCGTTTTGATGGTCACATCGGTAAACCACTGACTAGACCAGACGTCATGATCATCAGAGTGTATACACTGTGGGATCACAGAAAAGTGATCTTGCGGACACTTTACATTGGGCACACCATCTCGGTTTGTGCCACGATTGCCTTCATCATAACCAGCATCACAGAACTCTGGCGTGAGTGTTCCTAACGGCATGGCAGTCAGGTTGACCAATTGTTTGGTCAGCGAAGACAATATATGAACCATACATCTTCCGCATGTGTCTTATAAAGGGAAGGAGCCCGAATTGGATAGGAATTTGGCTATCTCAGGTATGCATTATCTGGCTCAGTTTCGACACGTCATTGACACCATCATGGCACAGGCGCTCTTTGATGTATTCTTGTTCATCCTAACAATATTTAATGTTGCGAGTCGTCCTCGGAGAGTCGATGTTAAGATTATCACGGACCTGGAACGTGATGGCTGCGTATTCTACCTGGTACGTGCATGATGTTACCTCTGGCTCACTGTGCTTAATATGCGGTCAAGGTGCTATTCGGTGAGCATTACTTCTGTATTGGCAACCATGTCCTGATCCGTCCTGCGCACTTCGAGCTGGACGCTTTGTGAACATTGCCCTTAGTATTCCCACTAACGTACGTTTTCTCTCTTTGATCTGCGATAACGATAACTCACTGAGCTCCGCCGTAGAAGGAATATTATCCTATTGCCGTTTCGTATGTCACCTCACTACCTACTTCTACGCACATGCGCTTCAATTCACTTGCTGTTAGAATTGTCCACTCGTTAACCACAGTTACCGTGACGAGGCTTGTCTTGCGGGTTGAGCACTTATTATCAACCCGCACGGGCAGTCAGGATATGCACGTAGTCGACCTGATAAACGAGTCGTACGAGTTGCAGCCACCCCATTGATGATCTCCGACGGTCCCATATATACTGTCTGATGATTAGGACTTGTTTACGCGCTCACGAATTGTAACTTCCTGGCTATGGAATAGAACTTGGACATATCTCTGAATCATGCCATACAAGTCTTTGATAGCGATTATTGTGCCAGGCTGGTCATCATGTGCGTACAGTTGGTCATCATGGCGTTTTCAGTTTTCTTGGACAGCCGAGTCGTCGAAAATGTCATCCAAAAAAGTTGGCACCCCCACCCTCAGCTGGTGGTTCCCTGAGTGGGTGACGGCCGACCATCCATGGTACCCCGATCAAACCAACAGCCGCAGCTCGAACACGCCCCCGCACCAACTGCACCACTTATGCATGCCATACGAGACGGTGTCGTCTTTGATTGATTCGGAATTGATCCCACTAAACCCCTTGCCAAGCCGGAGCAGCCCTGCTAGCACCACAAGATCACACTTGAAGACCCCAGGACCACTTACCACCGCCTTAGTGCCAGTGCCACATCAGCCGCTGGACACCCTTCTCCGGCCATCAGGGAGACCCGGAGGCGTCATCGAGATCCTTTTGTGCGGCCGCCGGCGTCCTTTGACAGAAGCCTGAAACTTCTCAACCATGCCAGTGAAGGTTATGATAACTAAAAAAACACACAACTGAGATGAACTGATACCGCAGCTGAAAGTTGCCAGTGCATGCATGGTACAACTTTCAGTTCATCTCAGTTATGTTTTTTTTAGTCCACTGAGTCGCTGTTACTCCGAGGGACTGTCCCGGACCGAGAGCCGACAGCATGTGAGGACGATTGTTCCGTCGTTATTCTGACCCAACCTATGTGTACAAGATTCACACGTTTTCATTCTGTCGCCCAGGAGTCCGTGCCCAACTGATTGCAATCCCTTCAAATCCATAATTTGATCTCAGATCACAGATGTAGTGACAAACATCAGGAGAGACGGCCGTCTCTCCTGATGTTTGTCACTACAGTCAATGCTTTACCGTTTACCCTTTCCTTTCCAGGTCAGGTAAAGCTCGCAAGCGGGCTAATGTTTACCAGGTGGTGTGTCCGTCGCCACCCCTGTCTGACAGGATCCCAGGCGCAGATGCCGGCAATCTCCCTCTCCCACTCTAATATCAACAACTTGCTTTTGTCTACTTTCCATTCTTCTCTCTTCGTTGCTGTGACTGGCCTGATCGCTGCCGGCTTCACCACCCACCCAACGACTGTATCTTCGCTCGTTGAGCATCCACGAGAAAACCTGCTTGACTAGACGACCTATGGCCAGCCTGTACCAACCGCCAAACTGAACTTTTTCCCTTTTCAATCTTCGGACGAATTTGTTTGGCCCGCTCCTCAATTTCTTTACGTCGTTTATCTTGTTCAGGATAGTCGTAAATCATTCGTCGAGTGTCCAGACGAAGCTGACGATGACTGCTAACGAATCGTGATGTGCGGTTGACGAGATGATTATCCGGCGAGTATCTGGTTATTTTGAGACATTGTCATAGACTAGTAGTTGGAACACGTAGCGCAGCATATCCGTTGTGGATTTGCTGATTATTAGCTGAGTCGTGGTTGAAACGGAGTCCAAACGAGTAGCCAGGAACCCGGTTCGTACTCCTGGATCATTGGGGTCAGGGTTGTTGGGAGCGTAGCCTGCAGCTCGGTGGTAGACACTGGGGTAGAGTCCCGTGTAACGGATTTGCATGTAACGGGATACGAGGGAAGAAGTGATGCAATACAAGTCAGGGGCGGTATTAGATGCTCGATGATAATGCGACGGCCACCGTAACCCTGATTGATATAAGAGCAACCACACTGAGAACATGGGAGTACATCAACATCGTATTTGGGACACCCTCGGAAGTTGCAGGGCATAGAAGCAATATGTGGGTCTACGACGTAGCTGGTTTCAGTTGTCAGAGCCAGAGAAAGTAGTCAAAGTACTAAGGAGTGTTGAGAAGAAGGAAGATCACGTTGAGTCCATAAAACCGAATTAGTATCTTGTGCAGCAGCACGGTAGCCACCACATAGTTCCATACGTCCACTCTTCTTGGCGTTATTATGACGGTGACGGCGCGAGCGGAGCCTGCCAGTGAGCTCCGAGAGTCCGAGTCGGCGAACAGGCTCAGGCTCAGGCTCAGGCTCCTGAGATCCTAGTCACGTGCGCGACTTCCTTGTGCCTCCGAGTCCGAGTCCATCATCATCGTGATGATCCACTGCTCTTGTATTGTTTTCTGGCTGCGCCAAATCTCTCCTTCACGCAAATTTACCCTTCTACGCCCCGTAGTCTGGTCTCAGAGTATCGGATGACTTGTTCGCCACTGTGTCACCCGCATGAGGTCGCTGACTCATGTTGATTATCTGTTCCTTAGCACCTGTCCCTTTCCACGAGATCTTGGTGGCTTTTTCTGCGCAGTTTGGGCTCCAGACGGATATCTTCCTGTTCTCCTGGATCCACCGACGCGACTTGTATTGCGCAGTTGCCTGCTACATTTCCACGCTCACAATTATCGGCACGATTGTACAGAGTGTGTCCCCAAACTTGAAGGAGACATCTACGCCCATCACTGCTCAATCTCCAGAGTCTATCATGCCTACGCAGTCTTTCTGTGGCGGTTCGTGGAAAGCTACGGGTCTTAACGTTAGTTCTAGGACACACTCCTGATATGCGTTTCCCTGTCAGTCCGTCCATGTGATATCGTTCTCCAACGAACGCGAGCACAGCACTACAACCTAGCTTCCTCTTCTTCACGCGTCGTTACATTTTCGGGGCATCTAAACCCCGTACTATCAGCTCTATACTCCGAGCTGATGCTATAATTGTCTTCTGTCATGGCAGGTGGGGCAGTATTGTTGCGTGTTTGGAGAACAGGACGGCGCAAAATGCAAGTGAGACCCACAATGCCAGGTGATACATGTCCAGAGTAGGCCATCCACGTATACCAGGAAGCGGGGACATGGCGTAGGTTCAAAGTGGTTTCAAAACTGCTGTTCTATAGTTTTAGCTCTGCCAGCGCGCCCTCTACCGTCCTCTCACGCCGTTTGTCCTCGCTGCAGTGCCATCATCCTTGCCCACGTCCTCGAATTTTCTCTCGAGCTTCGCTATGAGTGTATCCACATCCGCTGGGAGCGTACTGATAATTTCGCGCATCTTGTTCGCTTGAAATGTTGCAGCCAGCCCCTCAATGAGGGTGAGCATGAAGTAAGAAAGGATAGACATACTCTGTTCTTTAACATGCTTCTGGAACGCGGCGCGTCTCTCCTCGAGACGACTGTACGCCACCTGCAGCCGCTCGAAAAGCTCGCGAATACCATCCTAGTTATATGTCAACCCAAATCAGAAATAAAAGATGGGCAGTGACGGCAGAAAACCTCAATCTTCGCATAGGCAGCGTCAAGCTCGGCGGTCCGGTAAGAGTTCTTCTCGAAGCGTTTGCACGCATCGTCAAATCCGAGTAGTCCAGTAATAAATGCGTGGCCAGGCGCAGGCCGCGCATTTCGGGCGCTGCTTAGCACAGGACGAAGGCCGAGTACCACCTCCTTCCGCACAGCTTGCGAGGCGTCGGCAAGCACGCGGCTGAGGCTGTGGAGAATCTGTTCCTCGCTATAACCGCTACACACCCTCAAATGAGCGAACTTTCCGATACACAAAAGGAAACTTTTCTAGTACGGAGAGCTCAGCATTTCGAATAGGGTGGTCTCCTCGGTCCATTCTTCCTCGTTGCTGCTGGCATCGCTATCAGTTCGGTCCGAGCTCGTGTTGTCATCGGCTTCTATGCCGTGGGTACTGCGCATCAGTGAGCGATACGCGTCTTCCAAATTATCCTCGCAGTTATGCCGCAGGCCGCTGTTTTTCTGTAGATAGGCACGCCGCTTCTGGCGGGGCACGTTGTACGTCACGGTAGGGGACGTATGCGCATATATGTGTGATGCTCGCACGGGAGTTCTATGACGTGTATTTGAAGTCCGTTTTGAGCGTGACATGGTTGTGGACCTTGTGGTATTCAGAATCCTGTTTATGCTGGGAGCGATTGACTAGTTGCTATCGGGTGAGGCTCAGCATTCTAACCAGAGGTCTGCCCCGAGCCGCTCGGGCCGGCTTTCAGGAAACGGCCCGGGCTTCCCGCTGTCCGGGCTCGCGATACGCTGACCTTACGTAATGCTGATAAATTAGCATAGCCAAAAAACTTTACAATGATAAATGTTTTCTAGCTATCGTAATGGATGTAATGAATTGCTAAAATGACATGTGGGTTATGCTACAGACAGCGAGTATCACTTAGGTTACAGGAAGCATGACGAAAAGAGACGGGACGGAGCTTGCAGATCTTACGCGTAATAAAAACATCCAATGATATGAAGGGTTAGAAACCGGGTTTCCTTATTTCTTCCTAGCCCGCGGCTTGACGGGCGTAGCCTTCTTTGCTTTTGTTTTTTTTTGCGCAGGGGGGCTCTCGACGATCTCGATATCCGAGTCAACGCTGATTGTCGAGGCTTTGCGTTTGCCCAGCTGCCTACTCCCCGCCGACGACCGCTCCATGTCGAGGGGTTCATCGGATCTCGAGGCGGATGCACGCGTGAACGACTGCTGTGTCGGGCTCTGCAGCCGTGATGACGTAGCAGATTGGCGAGACCATGCGGGTGACGCAGGAGTCATGCCCCTGCGCGCAGCCGCAAACGCGGGCAGGGCCGCCACCGTGTCGTCATCTTCGCGCCGTGCAGAGCTCTCGTCCGCGAGCGGTATCCGAGTCTCCGCCCAGTCGCGGGAAAACATGCTCTCACCTCCAAGTGCGTCGTGGAATCCGCGAGGGTTCCTTTCGGAGCGCACGCAGTCGCCTGTTGCTCGCGCAGCGAAAAGCTCAAGGGATAGCGATGCATTGTTTCGTATACCGCCTTCAGCGGGGGAGTCGCCAGGGGCGTTGTCTCCTAAACTCTCTACCCAATCCCATGGCCGGTTCATGACCGGGGGTCCGGGGAGGATCTGTCCTAAGGAGTCGAGAGAAGCATGTACCAAGTCGGCCACACCGTCATGAGATGGTGGATATGGCAGGAGACAGCGAAGTTGTTGTCGGTATTCAGCCGGCATATCAGCTGGAAGTTCGGCCAGGTGTATTTGTGGGTAGTTGCGGAAGATATCCGTCGGGTTGGCCTTGGTGTCAGTAGCAAGCTCTGTCCGATGGTGGTGAGTTATAAGGTAGAGTATGTTGACAGGCAAGCTCACCATCGATTAGGTACATGAAGGTATCAAGAAAGAGCGGGAAAGCAGCGGGGTTGAGATGATCGCCTGCGCCGTGAGCCTGACTAATGTAAGGCTTGATGCCCTTGTGCA
>WTXC01000335.1:0-17964 GCA_022496195.1 Lactifluus subvellereus | reverse complement strand
ATCTGGTCAACCTCTTCAGATTTCTCCATAGTCTCTATATTGCGTGTCTGGCTGCGCTGGGTACTGCTTCCAGGATTGGTGCGTTGCGGCTTACCCCCTTTCTTGGGGCAGTTCCGCGATAGATGTCCTTGGGCTTTGCAAAAGAAGCATCGCCCTCTGCGCGCAGTTTCTTGCGCTCTTCGTCGTTCATGGGTGTCATTTGCGCGGCGTCCACATCCATTGCATTGGGATCGCGGCGCTGTTGCTGGTTTCGTCTGCCTCCTCCAAGGACCTGTTTCCATCGGCCTCGGGTGTCTTTCTGAGGAGCATAAGGGGCTCCATACGTGGCTCGTGTTTCCACATATGCTGCATGCTGCTTGTGGGCAGCATCGACCCAGTCGCTGAATGTGACAGGGTGTGGGTGTGTCCTTTCTATGACAGCGCGTCCAAGGCCCTGCTTCAATCCTCGTTTGAAGATGAAGATGGTTCCTTGCGAGTCGCGCTCCCATCCTGCGGCTTTGGCTAGGTATTCAAATGCAGAGATGTAACTGTCGAGATCTTCTCCCTGCATTTTTAGATTGAGGAGCTGCTGTACTGCGTCCTCTCTCTTCGTGGTATCGGTGTATGCTCCGAGGAACATTCGCTTAAAGTCCTCCCAGAGGGTTTCATCGTCGGGGTTTGCTCCGGCGATTAATTGTTCATTGAGTTCTTGCGCGCGTGCGCTCACCCAGTCATTTACTTTTGGTCCCTTCATGTAGGACAGGCACATGAGAATTCGGTTTGTTGGTCTCATGGCGTCATGGTTTCGGTTTATCATGTAGTAGAGTGAGAATTCCTGGATGAAGACGTCACTCTTGTTCCTGGAGCCATCGAAGATTTGCGGCGGGCTCCCATGTAGGCTTTTCCCATTTGGTGCCGGTGCGGCGGGTGCGGCTGCTGCTGCAGGGGCAGGTCCCCCGGGAGGGGGTCCTCCTCCTCCAGGTTGTCCACCACCGCCACCTCCTCCTCCACCAGGTTGTCCTCCTCCACCACCACCTCCACCACCGCTCTGTTGGACTTGCGATGGGTGTTGGGTGACAGTGCTGGTGATAGTGGAGCTACCGATTTGGAGAGGTGCGATGAGGGGGTGTACTACTGGTGGTGTTTCCATAGCAGTTTGTATTGTCGTCATGCTGCTGGATGGGAATAATCTGGGTTCTATTGATTTGATGAGGAAATCGGGTATTTCTTGTTCGGGTCCTAGGTCCTCCCTGATATTTGAGGTACTAGGTGCTAGTGATAACTCTGTCTGGATGTTTGCTGCAAGATGCGCGGCGCTGAGATCGAAGTCGATTCTAAGGCGTTCGGAACTCCTGCTGCTTTCAGGAGATTCGGTTGTTGGTGTGCGCTCCTCGTCGGTCAGTGGGTCGGTTGTAAGTTTTTCCTCTACTGGGGAAATTCGTGCTTGGGTAAAGCTGGCTTCTTTGAGGAGCGTAGATAGGGGAAGTCCTAGTCCGTACGCCTTTCGTTCCTCTTCTTCAATTATCCAGTCGTGTCTCGTGGTATAGCCTTGACTTGGCTCAGACCAATAGATGTTGTACCAGTTGTTGTTGATGAGTTCAACAGCAAACTCTGCTTGTCTATGCTCAATGAAGTACGCGTTGTGTCGATATGCACTATATTCCTTCCACTGTGCTTTTCCTTTTACACCTGGTGGAAGATCGTCGTTTGCTCGCTGTGGCTGGATCAGGAAAGCTCTCCCGTCTTCAGGGAATGTGATCCTTAGTGATGCCGTCGTGAATAACGCTTTGTATTTACACGGCTCCTTCGTTCGTAGATGGAGAGTCTCAACTTATGTCACGGCTACAAGGGGGCCGTGGCTCGAAGTGAGCTCGAGTTCGGTTGTCAGGTGACCGCGTTTGGTCACGTGACCGTGTGTCGTACTGGAACTAAGTGGGCCGAGGTGCCCGAGATGTCCGAGATGCCCGAGCACTTGGTTCCGGTAGGTGCGACCTTTGTAGACGTTATAGCACGTTCTACCGAGCTTCGATATGGCTTACTAAGCCGGAGTGAGGATTAGAGACGAGAAAGGAAGGTCTGTTCAAGTGGGAAGTTGTTCGCAATAGGAAAGTGATCAACTTGTATTGAAGACGAAGTTGAGACTGGGGCTACCAGGCTCAACTGTCCGCACTATTTATACAAGGCCTGCCTCACTCGGCTAAGGCCCTAAGTACATCCGCGTCACTTCTAAGTAGTGACCAGTATCGTAAGTAGAACGGTAACCAATCTAGACGCAAGTGGATGCGTCTATGAGTCGCTGCGAATCCAAACAGAACTAAGCAAAGGGAACTAGAAGACGCGTGCGCGTCTGAGTCACGAGACAAGGGCGAGTCACATAGGTTGGATCACAAGACGCGTCACATGATGTAGGATCACATGACAGCTAGTAAGAGTCGCGGTAAGTAAACGTAACAGATATACAGTGCGCTCGCATCTCCCTTACACTGCCTCACACGCAGCAGCAGCAGCAGGCATTGCGCGATGACCAGCAGAGGCAAGGCGCGTGGCCTGGCGACAGTATGCACAGCAACAGCGGCAGCAGCAGAAGCAGGCGCTGCACGACCAAGTGACGGAGGCAAGAGCGCACACGGCGCACACAACATCACGGGCACATGGCCCAGCAGGTGGCATGCACAGCAGCAGCCGCCTTCGCCGGCGCTGCGTGACAACCAGCGGAAGCAAGATGCACACGGCACGCCCGTGGCCCGGCGGCGGCACGCATACAACAACAGGAGACGAGAGCGCACACCGCACTGGTCCACGCGTGCGAGACCGCGGGCACATGGCCCAGCGGGCGGTACGCACAGCAGCAGCAGCAGCCTTTGCAGGTGCTGTGCGACGACTGGAGGAGTGAGAGCGTACATGGTGCGCGGGCGAGATTGCGTGGGCGTGGTACACGCATTTTATCATTATTATACTTGTATTAGCTAGGTTTCCCTACATAGAACAAATTCTATCTAGAGTGCATGCATGGCCCTGTGACAGCACGCGCAGCAATAGTGACGGCAGGTGCTGCGTGGCAAGTGGTGGAGGATGTGTGCGCATCATGCGCGCACGAGATCGCGAGCGCGTGGCCCGGCGGTGGCACGCACAGCAGCAGCAGCAGACACCCCCGGGCCGCAACAAGTGGCAGAGGTGAAAGTGCATGTGGCCGGCAGCGGCACGCACAGCGGTGGTGGCATTGGCGGCGGCAGCGGCGGTGGCAACGGATATTGCTTACATCATACAGCCTGTCATTGTGCACTCAGACTTATATCACCTTTATGGACTTGGCAGCTTCTTACTTCTTAGTAGCCACTTGGTTTATTGTTATTTATTGACTTCATCCCTTGGTGTTCTTAACTTTGTCTTAGTGCTATATTTCTAAGTTCAATTTAAGTCAACAATCTGCCTTAACAGACTTAGTTGCCTTAATGGCAAAATTAAGGCCATCAAGCAAAATTAAGCACTTTTGAGTCTTGCTGATGTACAATTACCCAAATTGCATTCACAATCCTATTACAATCACCCAAATCGCATTCACAATCATATCACAATCATCTAAATCCTAATGAAAATTGCCCTATGTATAATTACAACGTTGTCATTAAAGGTCGTGGTATTATACACATCGCCTATAGGGCAACTGCCCTAGCTATTGTGATTAAAATGGTAGCTACCACTCCTTGCCGGACACCCTGGAGTCAAGAATACACTCGCGCTTCTACACCAACACTATGAAGGAGGGAAGGACCTCAACCAGTTCACAAAGGAATATGTACAGGGATGTGCCAAATGCCAGGAAACTAAAGCGCGCACCACCCAAACCAAGGCAGCACTGTTTCCGCTAGATGTCCCAGTGGAAGAGGGTCCATTTCAAAGTATCTCTATGGACCTAATCACAGACCTCCCCCTTTCATCAGGACACAACGCAATCCTTACCATTGTGGATCAGGGATGCTCTAAAGCTGCACGGTTCCTCCCCTGCTCGACTACTATCACGGGAGAAGGAGTGGCCGCCCTTTACCTCTGCCACATCCTGCCCTGGTTTGGACTACCCAGGCGCATCATCTCAGACCGTGACCCCAGGTTTACGTCGCACTTCGCGTGTGCACTGACCAAAAGTATTCATGCGAAGCAAAATATTAGCACCACCTTCCACCCCAGGATGGATGGACAGAGTGAACGCGTGAACCAGCAAGTAGAGCAGTACCTACGCCTATGGGTTCCAGACCAACAAGATCAGTGGGCCTATTACCTACCAATGGCAGAGTTTGTCTACAACTCTTGGCCCCATAATCGCTCAAAGCTCACCGCACACGAGCTACTCTTTGGTTACCAGCCCCAATGCACGATTGACAATGACCCAACGCACCCCCCTGCGGTCCAGGACCGCCTCACACACATCAAAGATGCGAGACAACGTGCACAAATGCTCCTAAACGCACCACCAAAGACAGTAGTACCACGGTTTCAAAAGGATCAAAAGGTCTGGCTCGAAGGACGCCACATCAAAACCTATTATCCCAGTAGTAAGCTGGTGCCCAAACACTTCGGCCCATTCAAAATCACATCAGTCATCTCCCCTGTGGCTTACCAACTGGAATTGCCACCATCATGGACGATTCATAATGTGTTTCATGTCAATCTTTTGATGCCTTACCAAGAAACAGACGCCCATGGACCTAATTTTACACGTCCCCCACCTGAAATCATTGAAGGAGAACCCCAATGGGAAGTGGAACGCGTCATGGGTGAATGGCATTATGGCAGAAAGCATGTACACCAGTACCTAATCAAGTGGAAAGACTACCCGCACACTGACAATACATGGGAACCAGCTTCACAAGTGTTTGCGCCAGACTTAATCGAGTTCCATCAAAGAACCAAACCACATCGAGGCGATGCGAGACCTAAGAAGGGGGTAACACATGGAAGGGAGGGACATCTACACATCTTTTCCCCACTCACAGACCAAGGAGCACCTAACCCAACTGCAGGCTCACACCTATCAGTGTCCAGTTCTGAGAGTCTGCTGACATTCTCGCCACCCTCAGAACTAGAGAGTGACTCAGGACCAGAGACGTCGCTTGCCACGTTCACAGCATCGTCAACGTTGCCTCTCCCAGACTACCCTGAGACTTGGTACCAGTCCTGCACACCACCAACCACAGCACAACTAGCGCTATTCCGGAACGGAATGGCGCGCAACAAGACAGCATATAAGACCGCTCGGAAACACCCTAATTCTTTCCAAGCAACTTACTCCCCCCAGTTCCTTGCTGCTGTGGCCTCTATACACCCCTCAGTCTTTCACTTTTCAGCTCCCCCCCACTACGCTCCAAGCTCTATGCACGCTGCAGCTCGTCATCCTCGTCGCCCTCGTCCTGCTTACATGTCATCCTCTTCTGTGGCTTCCTCCATGCCTGGCTCCCCCATCTATAAAGGGGACTACTCCTCCTTCTTCACCAATGACGACCAGACCATACCACCTCTGTTGCCACCACCAGCGTCCCCCCTCTCGGACGTAGACCTCCCCCACATCGACAACCTTGAACTCCTAGCTGTGTCCCCCATGACTACATCAGTGCCCTCTGACGAGGCAGTGCCCATCTCCCTCTTCAATGAGGTAGGCCGCGCCCTAGAGAACACAGGTGAGGAGGGCCCCTCCTTCACTGTCGATATGCGAGGCGCCAGGACTGGCGAGGAGATCATCAGATGCCTCAATGCCACAGTAGTGGAGGTTATTGACACCTTAGATGACGGTGAGACCCGCAGCGTTGTAATAGACGCAGTAGCCTCGCTACGTGACGAGGTAGAGAGGAAGGGCCATGGGGACGTACGCGACTGGGAGACCAGCCTACCAGATGACTGGAATGCCCTAACTGCCATGGACGTAGGAGTGGCTACCGAAGGAACGGTGGAAGCTGACCACCCAGGACACCCCTACCACGTCAACACCCCCACATCTCCCTGGTACTTCACGACCCGTATCCAAGACGGCTCGGGGGCACACGTCATCCCCAAGTACGTCGCATTCATGTATGGAGCCAAGGACCCTGTCATCCTGGCAACCATGGGATGCCACAAAATCATTTTCACTTTCGCCCTTCACGCACGCCCAGTCCCGTCAAACTCCTGGTGCCCTCTCCCCCGTCTCACACCACGACAGCTCTCCATCCTCTCTGATGAAGGAGGGGACACAGGCCAGTTCTACAAGCATGTGGACGACAGGCTCAAGGCCTTGGGAGACCCATATCTCATCGGCGAAGTGGAACGCTTACGCTCTGTGGAGATGGGGATTGAAGCACACGCCCAAGAGATGGAGCTGGAGAAGCGTTGCCTCGCTGAGGCCAAACAGCTCACCACTTACCATGCGAGAAGGCTAGGCCACTATCGGGACCTCCGTCACCAAGCGGTGACATGCCTCTCTGCCACGGATGCTTACAATGTCCTCTACCCCTTCCTCACCAGCGTGCACGCCCCCCTCGACACTCTTGAGGACCAGGTCCTCAACTACTGCCCCTCTCCAGCTCTACGCGAAGCCCTGAGGAAGGCTGGCCAAGGGTACACCCAACGCCTGGAAGAGTTGACGCTCTCCACCCGCGTTTTTGGCCGCCCCCCTCCTCCTTCCTCCTACTCCCTTGTGGCCCGCCTCACCAGAGAAGGCCCTGTCCTCGCCGCGGAGTACGATGCTGACGCCATGGACGCTTATGACTGGACAGAGAACGCCAGTGACTGAGGTCAGTCACAGACTCTAAGAAGGGGGTAATGTCACATTTGTGCATGCTAAGATCGGACTCTGACCACGGTGTGCACAAGGGGGTCATGTACGCTTCATTTTTCATCCACCTTACTCTTCTCTTGCTGCATTTATGGACTGCCAGGCCCCTATGGCCTGAGACTCTGCTTGAGGCCATGACTTGGCCGCTTTTGTTTACATCATGCTTACCTGCCTATTATAGTAGGTGTTCCCACGCTTCGCCTCTGGTGCACATTTCACTAGTGCTACATTTGCATACCTCTGTGCATGCACTGCCTCGGCACCTACTGACTCATACTGTACAATATGACTCACGCGTCGGCCTGCTTACTGTACGATGACTCGAGGCTTACTGTGTCCGCTTACTAGTGTCCTAGGGACACTATGACTCGACCTGACTTGTCCCTGATGTACTTATATTGCGTTGTATCGCCTTAGAGCAGACCCTAAGTCTGTTCTCTTGTAATCTCAGACAAGTCAACCGTCTTCAGGCCTTTACTTGTGAACCACCGCTCCTCTGGCTTATTGCCAGACTTCGCATCGCTTGCACAAGTGTCACTAGCGCATGGTCAAAGGACTTAAGATCAAACACCATCTTAGCTCCCCAGTGAGAGCTCGTTATCAGGACTTAGGACCCTCACGTCCAAGATCCCCTACTCCCCCGCCGTTGTCGCCGCCGCCGCCTCCAACGCCAGTGGAGGTACGCCCAGAGTCTGGGCATGACATCAGGGACCAGCTGTTGCCAAGTCTTCTTCTCTTTCTTGGCTGCTTCCCTGACTGCGATTTTGGTTGCAATGGTAGTCTTTCATACAAACTCAGGGGGGATGACACAGGCAAAGATCTGTTCGCCTCTTTGTAGGTGGTAAGTGGTTCGCTTTCCAGCTTTCTTAGTGGCCGCTAGGGGGATTTGTGCAGCGGCCTTTTCAGACATAATATAGATTGGGAGTCCTTGCATGGTTCCCTCAGTCCAATCTACCGTAGGATTGAATGCTGCGAACCAGGGGAAACCCAAGATCATCCTGTCTTCTCCTAAGTCTGTGATGTAGAAGCGCATAAGCTCTTCCTTGTCCTGTAGATGGACCAGGAGGTCGGCATAGTGGGTGATCTCTCCTGCTTTGTTGGGGGTTCCATCCACGTTCTTAATTGGTTTAGGTCTTTCTAGTCTTTGGAGGGGGAAGCGTAGTCTTCTAGCGGTCTTCCAATCGAGGCAATTGGAGGTAGCTCCGGAGTCTATAAGGATCTTATCTTCGGCCATCGAGTGTGCGGATTGTAAAACAACTGGTATTGCCATAGATTTCTGTCGTGATACAAATACAGTGTCCACTCGAAGTGCTCATACCCAGGCCGATGGGGTAGAGCGTCCTAAAAACCCTTTTGGGCGAAAGCTTTCTCCAAGAACTCCTCCTTTTCCTCCACCAACATAGTGTTAATGGAGTCAATTACTTGATCGACTCCAAGCTTCTCTTCCTTCTCTGGCTTCATTTCTTCTTCTTCAACAGTAGTTCTGATGTATGCAGGGGGTCCCTGAGACAGCTGAGAGCGGTTGGTTCTATTAGAAGGGGTAGAGGTGGATCCAGTGCGTGTGGGGCAATTTCTGGAGATGTGTCCCATCCCAGTGCATCGGAAACACTTGCCAGCCTTCATAAGTTGTTGCTTCTCATCATCTGTTAGGGTCCTGCCAATGCGATCAACGTCCATGGGGACTACTGCATTGTTTCGATTCTGGTTCTGGTGTTGGGGAGTGAATGGCTTCTGTTTCATGTTGAAGAGCGGCGCCACACTCCTTCAGACTTCCCAAAGCGAGAGCGGGTGTCCTTGCTCTTCCAGGTGGGGTAAAGCATCTTTAGGTGGAGCCAAACATCGTGTTCAGTGTGTGCGCTGCCACCCAATCATCCCAGTCTGGGGGTTGTGTCGTTTGATAATTTCTTTCCCTAATTCGTCAGGAAGGCCCGCTCTAAGGGTGTCTAGTGTCCCTTCTTCATTGAGGCCATATCCGGCCTTTGCTGCATATGTGCGGAACTTGGCAAGGTAGGAATCTAGATCCCTTCCTTCCATTGGAGGCTCTTGAGTTGGGCGATTGCATTCTGCTTTTCAGCTGAGTCCGCAAAGGCCTGATTAAACTCTGTGGTGTAGTGAAGCCAATAGGCATTATTGGTGGAGGGGATCTGGACATGGTTCGTGTTTGGGTCATCTGGGGCACTCTTCTCCGCAATCCAAGTGTGTATGATGTCGACCCAGTCATCAACTTTCTCTCCTCTATATAGCTGAGGGCAAGGAGAGTCTTTCTAAGTGGATTGGACATTATGTCTGTTCCTTCGTTTAGTCTGCATAGATGTTGAACTCTCTGACAAATGTCTTGGCCTTGGTGCGATCTCCTTCGAATATAGTGGGGGGATTGCCTATGGGTTTGCCACCGTTCCCTTGTGCAGGGGCAGGGGCTGCTGGTGCGGCCTGTTGGGCCGCTTGTTGCTGTGGTTGGGGGCCAATATTTGCCATGATCGAGGGTAGGGGTGTAAGGCGGCAGGGGGTTGTTCGATAGGATGTGTGGGGACTAGTAGGGTAAGGGGGGATTGTTCTTCTGGCGGGACAGGTTCTCCTACAATGCCAAGGAGTGTAGGGGGTTCTGGTTCACTTGGTGGGGACTGGAATGATTCAGTAGTGTCGGATTCTAGTTCTTCTCATGGGTCTTCTGGACGCAAATGTCCTAGGCCTATAGCCTGTTCTTGGTCTCTACTGAGGGCGAGGTAGTCTGAGGAATAGGTGTTCCCGTCTATGAAGAAGAGGGGAAACCACTGGTTTCGATCCTGATCAAACTCTACTGCTCCTCTTCTTCCATTGAAGTATCTGACCCAATAGCCTGCTCCGAGGCTGTCTTCTCTCCAATATGCTGTTCCTCTGATGTGAGGGAGGAGACTGTCTTCTCCTCTTCTGTTGTAGATGAAATACTCGTCTGGCCAAACAGGAGGAGGATCCTGTAGGTCTTGGCGGGTAAATCCCTCTTCTTGGTCTGGTTCTTCTTCCCCTCGAGCTGAGTAGGAAGCCACTGTGTTTGGAGTAGACTCGACTTAATGTTAGGCTCAAGCGTTGGCCTTCTGCACGACTTGTGCGACTGGTTGGTTCGTTAACTTGGTCTAGCCCAAGTCTAGGCTTCTGTGGACTCTGGAGGGCCTGGAATGCACAGGCGAAGTGTGATTCACAAGGAGAGTGGACAGTCCCTTCAGTGCGATGTTAGGTATGATCGAGGGATCGTACTACACAACGCAATGAGAGAAAAGTGGATCGACACTTCAAGGGGTAGGGCACAAGCTTGGCAAAGCTCCTGCCTCTGCGCCTTGAGGGGAAGTGCAGGCTAAGGTAATCACAAGACAACCTCAGCTTGCAGGACGGGGGAACTAGCTTGATTGCTCAAGAAGTCGAGTCTGAGTACATACAGACGAGGCGAAGCACTATAAGTACTAGGTAGGGTCAAGGGTAGTGCGTCACCATAGCTATGATGTCATGTACAAGGGCAAAGGGTAAACGCGTCATCATACAGGGTTGAGGGTAAGTGCGTCATCGTACAAGGCCTAGGGCCCGTCATCAGTAAGCAATAGGCGGCCTCATGGTTCGCATGAGGCAGTGGGTCAAGGGGAAGGCATATAGGGAAAGAAAAAGTAGGGGTACTCAGTCCAGAGCAGTCCAGAACGTAACATGCGGTGCATATGTGTACCTGCCTGAAGACATACGCCCTAATAAACTAGCTCCTAAGTCTGAGCTTATGGTTTATTTAGGAGTGGTAGAAGGCATAAAAGGCTACTGCTTTATGTGCATCGCAAATAATCAATTATTCACAGCTGCTACAGTGCTGTTTGATGAAACATTATTCCCCAAGTGTAAAACCTCCAAGCTGCATCCTATTACACGCGTGCAGAAGCCAGTAGATAAACAACCGCCAGTTGAACCACCTGTTGAAGGTGATGATGATGAGGTTCCTTATAAGCCAAAACCCATTGTCCCTACAACTCCAATTCCTCCGCGAATACGTGCACCTGCACCACGACATGCACCTGCACCTCCTCTTCCCCCACTTCCTTCTTCTAGTGAAGAAGAAGATGAGGACAAAGAACATGGAAGTGAAGAACAAGAGGATGATGACGAGGATGCTATGCAATTACCATGTCAATTGCCCTGCACTCCTTCTCCTCTTACACCTCTTACACCTCCACCAAGGGAGTCACCTCCTCCCAGACCTGAGCGATCTCCGCTGTGATGACCCACACCATTGCCGGCACCGGTCCCGCGCAGATCTGAAAGACTCAGGCACATACCCACTTGCCCTGACAATGTCTATGGGGAAAGAAGGCTCCCCTCTCAAATTAGTCGAGACATTGAGCGGACTTGTCACGTTTGTGCATGCCGAGATCAGACTCTGCTCCCGGTGTGCACAAGGGGGTCATGTACGCTTTATTTTCCACCTATCCCACTCCTCCCACATTGTGTTTATGGACTGCCAGGCCCCTATGGCCTGAGACTCTGCTTGAGGCCATGACTTGGCCGCTTTCGCTTACATCATGCTTACCTTCCTATTATAGTAGGTGTTCCCACGCTTCGCCTCTGGTGCGCATTTCACTAGTGCTACATTTGCATACCTCTGCGCATGCGCTGCCTCGGCACCTACTGACTCATACTGTACGATATGACTCACGCGTCGGCCTGCTTACTGTACGATGACTCGAGGCTTACTGTGTCCGCTTACTAGTGTCCTAGGGACACTATGACTCGACCTGACTCGCCCCTCTGATGTACTTATATGCGTTGTATCGCCTTAGAGCAGACCCTAAGTCTGTTCTCTTGTAATCTCAGACAAGTCAACCGCCTTCAGGTCTTTTACTTGTGAATCACCACTCCTCTGGCTCATTGCCAGACTTCGCGTCGCTTGCACAAGTGTCACTAGCATATGGTCAAAGGACTTAAGATCAAACGCCATCTTAGCTCCCCAGCGAGAGCTCGTTATCAGGACTTAGGCCTTCACGTCCAAGATCCCCTACTCCCCGCCGTCGTCGCGCCGCCACCTCCAATGCCAGTGGAGGTACCCCAGAGTCTGGGCGTGACATTAGAACAGACTTTCCCAGTCAAACCACAATCGTGGAGTCGCCAGTAGACCCCAAGTTCAAGCCCTTCACACTCACCCTCTGCCAAGAGGACGATAAGAAGGACGACAATCGTGTTATCTGGCTACGAGAAGGGGACACTTACTCAGGATTCGAAGGAACGATCCCTTGGAATGGACACTACTTTATCAGCATCCTCCCAGGAAGGAGCAAAGCCGGAGCATACCCAGTACACCACGTAGCAGGACGGTGGTACGAAGTAGCATTTGACAACAAGACGAACAAGTATTTCGCCTACGCAGACGCAGCAAACAGATTCCCGGTCCTAGATGAACCAGTAGAGCCAAAAGGACCTGAGTACGTTGCCCCATTCACTAAAGATATCAGGGAAGCTCTCGCCGGAGCAGCATCACAAGAAGTCAGAGACCCCAGTCCTATCGAAGAAGAACAAGTCCCAATGCGGACCATGACAACCCACACTATCGCACCAGCACTTTCGCCATTGGGACTGGAGCATCATATGCAGCCATTGCTAGGATTAACCCTTTGCCCCAGCAGAACCCAGAACGGGCCCTCCCAGGGACGGAGGAGGCCCACCAGGAGGGGTCCGCCAGGAGGAGGCCTGCCAGGAGGAGGAGGAGGTCCGCCAGGAGGAGGTCCGCCAGGAGGAGGTCCGCCAGGAGGAGGTCCCCAGGAGGAGGTCCGCCAGGAGGAGGCCCACCAGGAGGCAGATGGGACCTCCCAGGCTTCAACCTTAATGCTCCAAACCCCCAAGGGGCAGACGCTAAACTAGTAGGACAACCCCCTGCCATCTTCACTGGAATACGAGATGATGCAGAAAAGTGGATGCTGGAGCTTGAGAACTACCACTATCTAAACAGGAACGCACCCGCCATTGCTCAAGCAGACAATCGTGTCTCACACGCCCTTACCTTGATTAAAGGCCCCCAGGTAGATGGATGGGTATGCCAATGCCTCAAGTGGCTCCAGCAGATCTCCAGAGGAGAAATTCTGGACAATGACCCCTGGGAATCCTTTAGGGAACGATTCATCCTCGACTTCCATGATATCGCTGCAATCCAGAGGGCGCAATGAGACCTCTTAACCCTCCACATGATACCAGGACAGAGTGTCGATGCGTACATCGTCAAGTTCGAGGAATTGGCTGATAAAGGAGGCTTCGACCTTGATACCCCGGCCACTGCCTGGTACTTCTGGAAAGGACTCAATAGAGGACTCCTCAGCGCATGCCTCAAAGAATGACCCATGCCCAAGACTTTGAGGAATGGAAGCACGCAGCTCGCACCAACTACCTCAACTGGCAAATAGAGCAAAGCATCCTGAGCCAGCAGACACGTCCCCAAGAGAGTCAACAACGACGCCCATTTCCCTTCCAAAGGAGGCCACCTCAGCAGTGCACCCAGCAGTACCAAGGACGACAACAGCCACTACGCCCTAGCCAGATGGGCCCCATCCCTATGGAGGTAGACCGCCTCAGGGCCATTACCGATGCAGAGAAGGTACAGCTCCAGAAAGAAGGACGCTGCTTTGAATGCAAGAGGCAGGGACACCTCGCACGAAACTGCCCCACAAGGGAAGGAAACGCGATGCCACTAAAGTCGCTCAGCTACAAGAGGAACCACAGGAGGCAGCCAAAGGAGAAACCTCCAATGCCCTCACCACTCCAGATGCGATCTTGAAGGCAATGGTCACGCTAAATGATGAAGAGCTCAATAAAGTGGGACAGATGTGGGAGGCCCAGGGTTTTCAAACCGCCTGAATACACCGGCCAGTATTCGGGCCATGTTTTGTCGTGATGTGTACCTACCAAGAATCAAATCTTTGCCTATCCCTGCTCAGTTACACACCGCAAAACTTAAGGCCGAGCTCCCTGTCTTTGTGGACAGCGGTGCAACAGAAAACTTCATCAGCCCCAGCTTCGCAGAAAAGAACGCCCTTTCTATGCTCAGACTCAGACGTCCCAGAAGACTTCATAATGCAGACGGTAGCAAAAACAGCATTGGAGAAATCACTCGATTCACTGACCTCGAAATCGTCACTGGAAGAGACAGCCACATTCACTGCTTCTATGAAGCAGAGCTGGGAGGGGACGACATTATTCTAGGATACCCCTGGCTGGCAGCTACCAACCCGCAAGTAGACTGGACAGAGGGGACTATCAAACAAAAGGTGGTCATACGCACCCCAGAAACGTCACTGTTACAGCCAACACCCCCTGCCTATGTCTCCGGCCTATGGGTTGAGATTCCCCCTGAGGGACCCCTCCTAGAACCAGGAGACGAGCTGATCATGCGCCTCCACATGGTCACAGTCTCCCAACGCATTGCCAAGGAGGTGCAGTCCACTGAAAGGAAGACATGGGATCAAATCGTCCCAGAACATTACCATCACTTCCGCAAAATATTCAGCGAACAAGCGGCCCAACGCTTTCCTGAATCGCGCCCCTGGGATCACGCCATTGACCTCAAACCAGAGGCACCAGACACCCTAGATTGTAAAATCTACCCACTCAACCCTAGGGAACAAAAGGCTATGTGCACTTTTGTCAAAGAAAACGAAGACCTAGGACTTATCCGCCCCTCTGACTCTAGATACGCCTTTCCCGTGTTCTGGGTCAAGAAAAAGAATGGAGATCTTTGCCCCATCATCGACTACCGTAAACTAAATACAGTGACTACTCGCAACCGCTATCCACTCCCCCTCATCCCAGAACTCATTGACAGAGTCAGAGGACACACACTTTTCACGAAAATGGACATCCGCTGGGGTTATAACAACATACGCATCTGCGAAGGCGATCAATGGAAGGCAGCCTTCAAAACGAACCTAGGACTATTCAAGCCCATGGTTATGTTCTTCGGACTCACCAACTCCCCAGCAACCTTCCAAACGATGATGAACCAGATCTTCAAGGACCTTATTGAAGGGGGACACGTTACAGTGTACATGGATGATATCCTGGTGCACACACCCTTGGATTATGCACTACACCGACGCATCACCACTCAGGTCCTTGAAGTCCTCCAACAACATGACCTCTACCTACACCCAGAGAAGTGCCAATTTGAAGTAACGGTGGTAGAGTACCTAGGCGTTATCCTGGAAAAGGACTGCCTCAGGATGGACCCCACTAAAGTTAAAGCCATAGCGGAATGGCCAGTACCCAGGAATGTCAGAGATGTCCGTGCATTCATCGGGTTCTGCCTCTTCTACTGCCGCTGGATCCCCAGGTTCAGCGAGATTGCGTGGCCCATGAATGAACTTACGCATAAAGACACCCCTTGGGAGTGGACTGAGGTGCGCCAGGCAGCCTTTGATGAACTCAAACACAAGGTAGCCTCTGTGCCAGTCCTACACCAACCGGACTTCGACAAACCATTCTTTGTAGACACAGACACCTCCCAACATGCCCTGGGAGCAGTCCTGCAACAAACAGACCCTCAAGGACACCTCCACCCCATTGCGTTCCATTCCAAAACCTTCGACGCCACTCAACGCAATTGGGACGTCGCAGACCGTGAAGCCTTCGCAGTATTGGATGCCCTACGCACCTGGAGAGCATACCTAGCAGGTAGCAATCACAAGGTTACCATCCGCACAGACCACCGCAACCTTCAGTACTTCATGCGCCCACAAAATCTTAACCGCCGTCAAGCTAGGTGGTCACCAGAGCTCCAAGAATATGACTACCACCTTGTGCACATCCCAGGAAAACAACACATACCCACAGATTTTCTATCATGCCCCCCAGGAGACAAAGGAGAACACGACAATGAGAACGTCACCTTATTCCCACCAGAGTGTGTTGGAGCGATGAACCTCGCCCCCTTCCCTCTGGAGTTGGATGGCGAAGAGAGGTCCTCCAGCGGTACCATGACCACCCCCTTGCCAGGCATCCAGGAGTCAAGAATACACTCACGCTCCTACACCAACACTATGAAAGAGGGAAGGACCTCAACCAGTTCACGAAGGAATACGTACAAGGGTGTGCCAAATGCCAGGAAACTAAAGCACGCACCACCCAAACCAAGGCAGCACTGTTTCCACTAGATGTCCAGCGGAAGAGGGTCCATTTCAAAGTATCTCTATGGACCTAATCACAGACCTCCCCCTTTCATCAGGACACAACGCAATCCTTACCATTGTGGATCAGGGATGCTCTAAAGCTGCATGATTCCTCCCCTGCTCAACTACTATCACGGGAGAAGGAGTGGCCACCCTTTACTTCTGCCACATCCTACCCTGGTTTGGACTACCCAGGCGCATCATCTCGGACCACGATCCTAGGTTTACGTTGCACTTCGCGCATGCACTGGCCAAAAGTATCCATGCGAAGCAAAATATTAGCACTGCCTTCCACCCCAGGATGGATGGACAGAGTGAACGCACAAACCAGCAAGTAGAGCAGTACCTATGCCTATGGGTTCCAGACCAACAAGACCAATGGGCCTATTATGTCACGGCTACAAGGGGGCCATGGCTCGAAGTGAGCTCGAGTTCGGGTGTCAGGTGACCACGTCTGGTCACGTGACCGTGTGTCGTACTGGAACTAAGTGGGCCGAGGTACCTGAGATGTCTGAGATGCCCGAGCACTTGGTTCCGGTAGGTGCGACTTTTGTAGACATTATAGCACGTTCTACCGAGCTTCGATGTGGCTTACTAAGCCGGAGTGAGGGTTAGAGACGAGAAGGGAAGGTCTGTTCAAGTGGGAAGTTGTTCGCAATAGGAAAGTGATCAACTTGTATTGAAGACAAAGTTGAGACTGGGGCTACCAGGCTCAACTGTCTGCACTATTTATACAAGGCCTGCCTCACTCGGCTAAGGCCCTAAGTACATCCGCGTCGCTTCTAAGTAGCGACCAGTATCGTAAGTAGAATGGTAACCAATCCAGACGCAAGTAGATGCGTCCATGAGTCGCTGCGAATCCAAGCAGAGTAAGGTAAGGGAACTAGAAGACACGTGCGCGTCGAGTCATGAGTCAGAGGTCACATGGGTTGAGTCACGAGACGCGTCACATGATATAGGATCACATGACACCTAGTGCGAGTCGCGGTAAGTAAACGTAACATATTACCTACCAATGGCAGAGTTTGTCTACAACTCTTGGCCCCATGACCGCTCAAAGCTCACCGCACATGAGCTACTCTTTGGTTACCAACCCGAGTGCACAATTGACAATGACCCAACACACCCCCCTGCGGTCCAAGACCGCCTTACACACATCAAAGATGCGAGACAGTGCACACAAATGCTCTTGAATGCGCCACCAAAGATAGTAGTACCACGGTTTCAGAAGGATCAAAAGGTCTGGCTTTGTCACGCCCAGACTCTGGGCGTACCTCCACTGGTGTTGGAGGCGGCGGCGGCGACGACAGTGGGGGAGTAGGGGATCTTGGACGTGACGGTCCTAAGTCCTGATAACGAGCTCTCGCTGGGGAGCTAAGATGGCGTTTGATCTTAAGTCCTTTGACCATATGCTAATGACACTTGTGCAAGCGACGCGAAGTCTGGCAATAAGCCAGAGGAGCGGTGGTTCACAAGTAAAGGCCTGAAGACGGTTGACTTGTCTGAGATTACAAGAGAACAGACTTAGGGTCTGCTCTAAGGCGATACAACGCGATATAAGTACATTGGGGAGGTGAATCAGGTCGAGTCATAGTGTCCCCTAGGACACTAGTAAGCGGACACAGTAAGCCTCAAGTCATCGTACAGTAAGCAGGCCAACGCGTGAGTCATATTGTACAGTATGAGTCAGTAGGTGCCAAGGCAGCGCATGCGCAGAGGTATGCAAATGTAGCACTAGTGAAATGCGCACCCGAGGCGAAGCGTGGGAACACCTACTATAATAGGAAGGTAAGCATGATGTAAGCAAAAGCGGCCAAGTCATGGCCTCGAGCAGAGTCTCAGGCCATAGGGGCCTGGCAGTCCATAAACACGACGCGGGAGGAGTGGAATAGGTGGAAAATAAAGCGTACATGACCCCCTTGTGCACACCAGGAGCAGAGTCCGATCTCGGCATGCACAAACGTGACATTACCCCCTTCTTAGAGTCTGTGACTGACCTCAGTCACTGGCGTTCTCTGTCCAGTCATA
>WTXC01000334.1:0-18131 GCA_022496195.1 Lactifluus subvellereus | reverse complement strand
CTCTCTTCTTGTTTGAGGCATGATAGACAAGATACAGCCAAGAAATTGTGTTTAAAAGACAAAACTAGCTCAGGAAGACAAGAGATCAGCAGAGATCAGTGGGAGATGAGAGAGAGATTGAGCGTGATATGAGGATCTATGCGTCGCTTATGAGTTCAGTTCCCGCACACACTGTGCTGACTTAGCGTCGCTTCCTGGGCTGCCCACGTCCATCCCTCCTTCCCTCTGTCTGCTTTGCATCCTGGTCCCTTCCCTCCCTCTCTTGGGCCATATCTCTCTCCCTAGTCCCCTCCTGGCTCTCCTGGCCTCTCTGACCCTCTCTGGCCCTCCACTTGCACCATAGCCTCCTCCCTTGCACTCACCAACCCTCTCTCCATCTCCCTTGTGCTCTCAGATCCCCTCCCCTCCTCCCTGGCACTTTCAGACCCCCTCCCCACCTCCCTGGGGCTTTTGGACCCCCTCCCCACCTCCCTGGTGCTTTTGGACCCCCTTCCCACCTCCCTGGGGCTTTTGGACCCCCTCCCCACCTCTCTGGCCCTTTTGGACCCCCTCCCCACCTCCCTGGAGCTTTCAGACCTCCTCCCCACCTCCCTGGCCCTTTCAGACCCCCTCCCCACCTCCCTGGCCCTTTCAGACCCCCTCCCCACCTCCCTGGCCCTTTTGGACCCCCTCCCCACCTCCCTGGAGCTTTCAGACCTCCTCCCCACCTCCCTGGAGCTTTCGGACCCCCTCCCCACCTCCCTGGGGCTTTCAGACCCCCTCCCCACCTTCCTGGGGCTTTCAGACCCCCTCCCCCACCTCCCTGGGGCTTTTGGACCCCCTCCCCACCTCCCTGGAGCTTTTGGACCCCCTCCCCACCTCCCTGGAGCTTTTGGACCCCCTCCCCACCTCCCTGGGGCTTTCAGACCCCCTCCCCACCTCCCTGGGGCTTTCGGACCCCCTCCCCACCTCCCTAGGGCTTTCAGACCCCCTCCCCACCTCCCTGGGGCCTTCAGACCCCCTCCCCCACCTCCCTGGGGCTTTTGGACCCCCTCCCCACCTCCCTGGAGCTTTTGGACCCCCTCCCCACCTCCCTGGAGCTTTCAGACCCCCTCCCCACCTCCCTGGGGCTTTCAGACCTCCTCCCCACCTCCCTGGGGCTTTCAGACCCCCTCCCCCACCTCTCTAGCACTTTGGGCCCCCTCCCCACCTCCCTGGGGTTTTCGGACCCCCTCCCCACCTCCCTGGGGTTTTCAGACCCCCTCCCCACCTCCCTGGGGCTTTCAGACCCCCTCCCCCACCTCCCTGAGGCTTTTGGACCCCCTCCCCACCTCCCTGGAGCTTTCGGACCCCCTCCCCACCTTCCTGGGGCTTTCAGACCCCCTCCCCACCTCCCTGGGGCTTTTGGACCTCCTCCCCACCTCCCTGGGGCTTTCAGACCCCCTCCCCCACCTCTCTGGCACTTTTGGGCCCCCTCCCCACCTCCCTAGGGTTTTCGGACCTCCTCACCACCTCCCTGGTACTTTCAGCCCCCCTCAAGGATCCACACAGACAGCGGCGGTGACGGTGGCTGCAGCTGCAGCAACAGCAGTGACGACGACAGTGGCCACTGCAGCAACGCGGTGAGGCAGCAGCAGCAATTGCAGAAACGGCGCGATGGTGGCAGCGATGACAACGGCGCTGGCAGTAGCGACAATGATGGCAGCAACGGTGGCGGCAGCAGCAGCAGCAGCAGCGGCGACTGCGGCTGCAACAGCAGCAGCGACGACGATGATGGTGGCAGTGGCGGTAGCAGCAGCAGCAACTGCGGCGGCGGCGGCAGCAGCGACCACGGCGGCGGTGGCAGCAGCAGCGACCGCGGCGGCGGCAGCAGCAGCAGCGACTGCGGCAGTGGCGGCAGCAGCAGCAGTGACCATGGCGGTGATGGCAGCAGCAGCGGCAACTGTGGCGGCAACAGCAGCGGCGACGACGACGACGACGGCGGTGGCGGCGGCAGCGGTGGTGGCGGCAGTGGCGGCAGTGGCGGTGGCAGCAGCGGCGGCAGTGGCAGCTGTGACAATGGCAACGACGCATACACACACTCTCAAGCTCTGCTCCTCAATTCAATGGTAGGCCCTGTTATTCTTCAGGTGTGCTGTTATTTTATCTCGCTTGATCGCGTCTCATCTTCCTTGCATCTAGCGCATGCTTGCAGCAACGAAGTCCAGTAACCCTGCTTCCACCCCAGCGCCAGCGCCAGCTCCCACCCCTACACAACATCTAGCCTCTGACCTCTCCACCGGACGGTAAGCCCCATCCATTTGTACAGGGTCTGACCAGCTTCCCCAGGCCCATCTTCACCAAAATTCGCCTCCTCACAGGCCACGCCTTCACCGGCAAATAGAACACCCGCCACCAGTATCTGGCTGACTTGAGGCAACCGCACGCAACATCAGTCACCAGTCACATTGCAATGTGACTTCTGACTGCCAACTTGAACCAGGCGACTTTTTTCCTAACGCTGTGACCACAGTAAGGTAAGTAAGACAGTTAAAGTTTATATGCTAACTATGTATCCTAGGTTTTACAAACAATAACAGGCTTTTAACAGTGAGCATGGGCACACGCGAACAAGGACAGTGGTGGCGGCTGCTGCAACGGCTGCTGCAACTGCGGCAACGGTGGTGATAACGACGGCGGTAGCTGCTGCTGCTGCAATGGCGGCGGCGGCGGCACCACACCAACGGCAGCACTAGAACCAGCAGCAGCAGCGGCGGTGGCAGCAGCGGCGGCGGCAGCAGCGGCAGTGGCAGCAGCGGCGGCGGCAGCAGCGGTGGCGGCAGCAGCGGCGGCAGCAGCAGCAGCGGCAGCAGCAGCAGCGGCAGCAGCAGCAGCGGCAGCAGCAGCAGCGGCAGCAGCAGCAGCGGCAGCAGCAGCAGCGGCAGCAGCAGCGGCGGCGGTGGCAGCAACAGCGACAGCATCAGCACCACACCAGCGGCAGCACCAGAACCAGCACCAGTACCAGCACCACACCAGCGGCAGCACCAGAACCAGCACCAGTACCAGCACCAGCCGCAACGGCAGCGGCACCAGCAGCAGCGGCCACAGCGACGGCGGCAGCCACAGCAGCAGCAGCAGCGGCCTTGGTAGCAGTGCAGTAGCAGTGGCAGTGACGGCACCTGCACCAGCACCAGCACCACCTGCGGCACCGGCAACGCAGCAACGGCGGCGGCAGCAGGAGTGCAACGGCGGGGTGCAACAACGCAGCCTTTGCTGCTGGCAAAGCGCCTCTGCCGACTCCGCTGACAGAGCACCCCCACCGACACTGCAACACCGCCAATGACCACCCACTGATGCCGCCAATGCCGCTGGCAAAGTGGCCACGCCGATACCGCGACACTGCTGGCAAAGCGCCTCCGCCGACTCCGCTGACAAAGCGCCCCCACCGACACTGCAACACCACCAACACCCACCCGCCAATGCCACTGGCAAAGTGGCCACGCTGATACTGCGACACCAACAACGCCACCGACGCTGCTCAAGCTCTGGGTTCCCCAACGTACCCCTGACGCCACTATGCGCCTCACAACCCGAATGTATAGTTGAAGGGGCCAGAAGGGCAGATGGGATTAAATAGAGTAGCATTACATTGTATTTTGTAGCTACATTCAGTAGTCGATTTCTAATAAGACATGGTAGACACCTGCCTGAGTACCTGAGTACTGTACCTACACAGGTACCCGATCCCGCTGGGTACCTGGAGGTCCCGCGTCGCAGACTCCCGTGGGAGAGGGGGTACATGCCCGCTGCGGGAGTGGGTACACATACTTGATGCCCGCAGGAGTACCCGTGTTGATGCCTAGCCCAGGCGAAAGAGATTTTCCTCGCTGTCATGATATCGGGTGTCGTTGGGTCCAGCATGTGACGATCTATTGATCAAGGGAGCCTGCCTGACCTCCCAAAAAAGGAACCCAAATAGGCACTTAGCTGCGGCTCGAGCCAGGCTCGAGCCGATTTGAGCCGAGCTCACATAGCTGGCTCGGCTTGGCTCGTCCTTATTTGGTCAAGCTGGCTTTAGCTGAGCCTGAGCCGAGCCAAGCCGAGCCACGGCAACACTACTTAGGTCAACAGTAATACATATACTTTGTGAGATTGTGACAACCTGAGCAGATGTGGACATCCGTCATGTCTCGCAATACCCATGGTGGATTAATCCATGGGTTGATGGGAATCTTGTGGATTATCCTGTGGGTTGACAGGAGTCTTCCCGCACAGGTGTGGGTGCGGGATGAGTGTGGGATAACCGTGGGAGTACCCGTGCTGATGCCTAGTCTAGGCTACCTTATATAGGAGTCACAGGGTGAGAGGGCCCTTCCGTATCGGGTCACATGAGTCTTAGTATCATAGTCAAGTCGCTGGTTCGATGCAGGTCATGGGTCAATGTAAGGAATAAGAAGAAAGGGAAAGGAATCATAACACTGCCCCTCTGTCAGGTCTGAAGACATCCCAGCTTCACCAGACATCAGTCATGGTCGTGTCCTCCTCCGGTGTGTAGGTGAATGAGTAGTGAGTCCCTATGTTGAACCATGCCTCGAATCGTTCGCGAGCTTGTACTGCTCGTTGTCCAGCTTCATGCACCTTTTGGGTGAATTCTTGCATGTGACACTCTAATTCATCTCTGTCATTTGTGTTTCACAAGCGTCGTTGTTGTGGGTGTCATGGTGCGTGGAAGCATTGAGGGGGTCAATGAATAGGTGTGCGTGGCATTGGTTCAGGGGTAGTGTTTTAAGGTCCGGTCCGGTCCAGTCTTTGACCTCCAGAGCCATGTGTTACGCTCAGCCTTGGGCGTTCTAAGCAACTTGCTTATTGTTGACTTGGTTCAGCCCAAGTCCTGCTTCAGGGTAGTGCGACGTGCACTGTGGACATTTGAACAATGGTTCTCCTCTTGATTGCTATGGCTCAAGACGTAAGCCAACTGTCGTGCACAAGTGTCAAAGGTGCACTGATAGCGCAGTGACCTCTAAGTGACTTCTATGCAAAGGTGTTCCAAGCCAAAAGAGTTCCCTTATGACAAGGGGGAGAAGGAGGGGTAGAGAGGAGAGGAGAGTGTACTGGTGGCCTTTGGAAGGTCTGGTCTGGTTCGGAGTATCCTAGGGGTGCTTCCCACTGCAAGGGATTCCTAGGTTCAATAGGCTGGATTGTTCAAGAGGTCGAGTCTGTAGTCTACTGCACAAAGGAGTGTGCTACTTATAGTTTCGTGAAGGCCCCTGTCTAGAGGGCCGCGTAATCGTCAGGGCATAGGGCCCATGCATCTAGTAGGTTCCAGACTCTGCGTCATAAGGACGCGCAAGTGTATCAGTAAGAAATCAAGGGCGCGCATGAGGTATGAGATCAAGGGTCATAGTGATCGACCCAATAGCAAAAGTACTCAATGTCCGGTGAACGCGCGGCCTGCCAACACGCTGCAACACGTCTGCACTACACCCTGAACCCAGGGGAACACGCCTTTAGCGTTCTGTGATGTGCCGATGTGATATGCGTGATGCATGCACATGCGTGTGCCATGCGAGTGCCGCAACCATGCGAGCGTACATGAGGCTAGCAGCCTCCTTCCTAATTAGTCCGTATAGTATCAGTTCAGTGTCCATAGTGTCAAATGAGTGCGTAGCGGTTCAGGGGCACTCCCTAGGAGTCCCAATTCCATCCTTGTCTTGTCAGTAGGCCAGCTGTGAGCTCCAGGAGCTCCCGCACAGACTGGGTCATGCGCGAGTCAGTGCACGTGGTGGTCGTGGTCGTAACACCATGCAACTGGACCAGGACCGGTTGCAGCCAAAGCTAAATTCACAAAAACCAGACCGGGAACGCAAGCAACCAGTCTATATCAGTCTGGTTTCAGAAAATAGACTGGTTGGAACCAGTCTTTCTAGAGACTGGTTCTCAACCAGTCTCAACTGGTTTTTTTGCAGTTGCAACCAGTTTATTTTTATAAATGCACTGTATATTCAAGACTATGTGTACCATCTAATAGTACTAATACTACTGTAAGGAAGGAGATGCCGCCACCGCCACCGTGTTGCTGGCGGTGTCATGTCAATCATGCCGGTGTTGCCCCATCAGTGGTGGTCTTGCTGCTGCCGCCACATAGCTGGCGGTGCCACATCGGTGGTGCTGGTCTTGCCATGGCTGGTGCTGGTGTTGAAGCTGCCACCGCTGCCATGTCACTGGTACCGGTGCTGCTGGTGTTGCCGTCGCTGCCTCGTTGCTGGTGCTGGTGTTGCTGCCATCGCCATGCTGCGCTGCCCCTGGTGGTGTCATCGCTGCCCGCTGTGCCGCCAGTGCTGGGGACTGGGGCTGCTGCCGCCGTGCTGGTACCACCGGTGTTGACGCCACTGCTATCGCCCACTGGTGCCACTGGTGCTGCTGTGCCCGCTGCCATTGCTGGTGTCGCCCGCTCATGCTGCCGCTGGTGTCACCCACTGGTTCCGCCGCTGGTGTCACCCACTGGTTCCGCCGCTGGTGCTGCCCCTGGTGCTGCTGCTGGTGCCACTTGCTGGTGCCACCAGTGGTGTCGCCCACTGGTTCTGCTGGTGGTGCTGCCCCTGGTGTCACCGTGGTGCCACCGTTGGTGCCGCCTGCTGGTGCTGCTGGTGGTGTTGTCCGCTGGTGGTGTTGCCTGCTGGTTCTGCCGTTGGTGCTGCACCTGGTACCGCCACTGGTGCCGCCGTTGGTGCCACCTACTGGTGCCGCCGCTGGCGTCGCCCACTGGTGCCGCTGCTGGCGTCACCCACTGGTGCTGCCACTGGCGTCGCCCACTGGTGCCGCCGCTGGCGTCACCCGCTGGTGCCGCCGCTGGCGTCACCCACTGGTGCCACCACAGCCGCCGCCACTGGTGGTGGTACTGTCCTAAAGGGGGAGAAGACGATGTGGTTAGTATTTTATGTTAAGGATGACACACCTGCTGTTTCCCTCAATAGAGGGCCCATCAGTTGATGAGCCGCTGCAGCTTCAAGTTGGCGGAGGGGAAGAGTACTTACCTAAACTGGACGCCGTTTATCAGAGTTTGAAACTCCGCATGAAAGTCGCACAAGTCATGACTTCGAAACACAAAGACATGGAGATCAAAAAAGAATAAAAAATATATTTAGAAGTGCATTATTGTAATATGTACTGTACAGTACAGAGGTCTGAGGAGCAAAGGCTGGTTGCAATTTGCAACCGGTTGCAACCGGTTTTTCTGTGGTTGCAATATATGGTGTGGGAATTAAGGACCAGGACTGGGACCAGACAAAAATTGATGCAACCGGGACCGGTGGTCCGGTCCTAGTGCGGTCCAGTCCGGTTGGGTCCCGGTCTTTTTTCGGTCCATAGGACTGGACCTTAAAACACTATTCAGGGGATGAGGATAGTGGAGAGAGGATGAAGAGCGAATGGGAGTCCAGGGAAGACATTTTTGTGACTAAGGGGCTGCGTTGTCAGTGGTTCTTATAATACACAGTCGGAGAATCAAATCAGTCCAATCATGTTACAGTTTGCAGCCATCTTTTACTTTACTATTCCTTTCGCCCATGTTTGGGACTCGTGACCTGAACTGTCACATGACCATATGTCATGTGACATACTGACTTCCTTACCTGTCATATGACCATATGTCATGTGACGTCTGACTCCTTGTGACTGCGACACGACGCGACACGACTTGGTACGCGACTCAGAGTGACTCCCTATGAGTTGCTCGCTAGTGACTGATACTGACTGATACACAACTCATAGTAGTGACTCTTGCTGAGTACTACTGACTCTTATTTACGACTCATAGTGACTAGGACTTAGTACTATAAGAACAGTAGGAAGTTGAGCTGGAATCCCCAGTCTCAACTTCATCTCCAATACAAGTTGATTACCCAATCAGTTGCCTTTGTGACAAAGACCTTCCCTCTTTGTCTCTACCACCGCTCTGGCTTAGTAAGCCACATCGAAGCTTGTCATCATGTGCTATAACACGTGGAACATCACAAAGCAGGTGCTTTAAGGCGCACCTACCGGAACCAAGTACTTGGGCATCTTGGCCCACCTCGATACCCTTGTGACCACAGTGTGCCACGAGCGTCACGTTACCACAGCGAGTCCGTGACCCCAATCCCCGTGACCATAGCGAGCCATGGCAAGAACACGTGATACATGTTACGACCACGACCATCACGTGCACTGACTTGCGCACAACCCAGTCTGTGCAGGAGCTCCTGGAGCTCACAGCTGGCCTACTGACAAGACAAGGATGGAATTGGGACTCCTAGGGAGTGCCCCTGAACCGCTACGCACTCATTTGACACTATGGACACTGAACTGATACTATACGGACTGATTAGGAAGGAGGCTGCTAGCCTCATGTACGCTCGCATGGTCGCGGCACTCGCATGGCACACGCATGTGCATGCATCATGCATATCACATCGGCACATCACAGAACGCTAAAGGCGTGTTCCCCTGGGTCCAGGGTGTAGTGCAGACGTGTTGCAGCGTGTTGGCAGGCCGCGCGTTCACCGGACATTGAGTACTTTTGCTATTGGGTCGATCACTATGACCCTTGATCTCATACCTCATGCGCGCCCTCGAATTCTTACTGATACGCTTGCGCGTCCCTATGACGCGTAGTTTGGAACCTACTAGATGCATGGGCCCTATGCCCTGACGATTACGCGGCCCTCTAGACAGGGGCCTTCATGAAACTATAAGTAGCACACTCCTTTGTGCAGTAGACTACAGACTCGACCTCTTCAGAATACAGCCTACTTGAACCTAGGAATCCCTGCAGTGGGAAGCACCCCTAGGATACTCCGAACCAGACCAGACCTTCCAAGGCCACCAGTACACTCTCCCTTCCTCTCTACCCCTCTTTCTTCCCCTTGTCATAAGGGAACTCTTTTGGCTTGGAACACCTTTGCATAGAAGTCACTTAGAGGTCACTGCGCTATCAGTGCACCTTTGACACTTGTGCACGACAGTTGGCTTATGTCTTGAGCCATAGTAATCAAGAGGAGAACCATTGATCAAAACGTCCACAGTGCATGTCGCACTACCCTGAAGCAGGACTTGGGCTGAACCAAGTCAACGATAAGCAAGTCGCTTAGAACGCCCAAGGCTGAGCGTAACAATACATCCACACGATCACGTGACCCCGAATGACGCGCTCACTTAGAGCCACAGTCCCTTGTAACCGTGACAAATCAGGAACCAGAATGTATCCTACTAGCATCAGCGAAGTCATGAATGGAACGGGTTGTCCCCTCTTAGGAGGACTGGATCGTCATCGATATTGTGGTAGAGGTGGGTTGCCCAGGTTTTGAAGTCCCACAAGTACATGAGGATGAGGTGCTCTGGGTTGAATTCTGGGTGACAAGTCTGTGGACATGCCACATGATGGATAATGGTCAAGGTGGACAGATCAAGAATGCATTGTCCACGGCGTTCTGCATGTTCTAATGCTTCTATGTGACTTCTGGTCCAGTACACATCTGTACTTTGGAGGGGTCGTCCTAAGTATGGTTGGATGACTGGGAATGATGGGGGCGGTTCTTTTCGTCATCATTCTGCTGCCTTTCGTTGCGCGTATTGTTCCCTTCGTTTCTGAAGGTATGCCTGATGCACTTCATGAGCTTGTGTCACTACTTCATCATTGGTGCAGGTTGGCATCGGGGATCTGTCGAGATCTATAATGGGAATGGGTCGTGGTGTGTTTGTGAAGAGGGGAAGTTGCGCATCCTTGGGTCGTGACCCTAGGACATTGCGCTGAACAGAGGGTGTCTCAGGAGTGTGGTTTATGAATTGAGTATGTGTGGGAGGCAGTAGTGATCTTCCTTCATAGGGCATCACGGGCTAAAGACTCGTTGGCATATAACTTGCAGCACGTCTTGTACAAATCTGTCTGAGTCTCATTGCCACAATGCCCAGTCATCTGCTAGTCGCTGGTGTTCGTTGTTGGGTCGATAGGTGGAGCAGGGTTGGGTACACAGTCTCAGGCACAAGAGACCATGGACCTGACTGCGAAGGAAAAGGATGGAGAATTGGTTGTCGAGTTCGTTTTGTCGTCTAACAAGTTTGTCGAATGGAGCGTTGTGGTGCCACCAGGTGGTCATTTATTGGTGAAGGGGGCAATCGTCCGTTTGACAGAAATAGCTGTGCAGCCATCCGTGCTGCTCTTGTTGTGTTTCATGGTGAGGGGAATTAGGAATGAATGGAATAGTGTATGGAGAGGCAAGGATGTGGAAGGTGCGGATGTTTGGCGGTCGGGGGTATGTTTCTTTGAGAGGGAAATTGTGGGTGTATTTCATTCAGGTCGTGCTCCAGGGGGTTGTCTTTCGATGAGCGAGGTTGTATTGGAACTGTGAGGGGAAAAGCTTGAGGAAGGCATATCTTGCTGGGAGTCATGTCGTTCTGCCGATTCTTGTAGTTGTCGATGTCAGCCTCATGTTAGGTTGAGGGGCTAGCAATTGAGGGACTTCTGGTGTTATTGATGGTGTTGTGGGAGTTGTCTGTGGGGGTTCAGGGAAATTACCCCCCTCTCTAGGGAAGCGTAGGGTTCTGCATGGGTACACCTGCAGCGGTTTTGTGAGTGTTTGTACCCCTAACCACGGACACCATAACCATACGGTTAGGGGTACATAACTGACCCTTAATTTCGGCAGTGTGACATGGTGTGGCACGGTGTGGCACGGTGTGATACGAAACCCACAGTTTTTTATCGCAAAAAGTATATATTTGTACGGTGTGACAGGGTGTAATTTCTTGCACCTGTTAAACACCGTACCTGATCGGTTAGGGGTACGGTGTCCCCACTAAATTCATGGTGTCCTATGAAAAGGTGGGGTACATCCTAAACCTGCGGCCATCACGCAGGTTTTGAGAAATATAATAAATTCATTACTAACTACATTATTACATTCTATCCACGGTAAGTTACTGTGTGTAAGGGCGTGTGGGCGATGTGAGTAGGCCCCACGTGCCCACTCGTTGCATGGCGCTAGCTTCTGCTGCTGTGTGTACTGCCGCCAGGCCATGCGCTCGTGATCTCACACCCGCACTGTGTGCGCTCTTGCCTCCGCCGCTCATCATACAATGCCTGCTACTGATGTTGCCATCATACCACCACTGGGCACACGCCAGGATTGAGAGGGGGCATGTGTGTTTCATCAAGTCCTCGTGAGGTGGTGCACAGGGGATGTGAACAACACCCTCTGGCTCGCGTTGGACAAGGGAGGGGGAGAGCATCATCGTTGCTGATAACCCGTGCGCCCACTTGTTACACAGTGCGCCTGCTTCTGCTGCTGTGCGTACCACCGCTGGGCCATGTGCTCGCAATCTCATGCCCGTGCCATGTGCGCTCTTGCCTCCACCGCTTGTCACACAACGCCTGCTACTGATGTTGCCATCATACTACCACTGGGCACGCGCCAGGATTGAGAGGGAGCATGTGTGTTTCGTCAAGTCCTCGTGAGGCGGTGCGCAGGGGATGTGAACAACACCCTCTGGCTTGCGTTGGACAAGGGAGGGGGAGAGCATCATCATTGCTGATAACCCGGGCGCCCACTCATTACACAGTGCACCTGCTTCTGCTGCTGTGCATACTGCCGCCGGGCCATGCACTCACGATCTCACACCCGTGCTGTGTGTGCTCTTGCCTCGCCGCTCGTCACATGATGCCTGCTACTGATGTTGCCATCATACCACCACTGGGCACACGCCAGGATTGAGAGGGGGTGTGTGTTTCGTCAGTCCTCGTGAGGTGGTGCGCAGGGGATGTGAACAACACCCTCTGGCTCATGTTGGATGAGGGAGGGGGAGAGCATCATCATCGCTGATAACCCGCGTGCCCACTCATTACAGTGCACTGCTTCTGCTGCTGTGCGTACCGCGCCAAGCTGCAACCCCACCTTCAGCTCGAACACCAGCTTGTTAGGGAGGAGGTGTCAGCCCCTTATTGGTCAAGGACACGAGATCTCAAACAGCTACAAACCTCTGATGCTCAAGCTGAATCTGACTCTCAAGTCGATGTCGTCATTCTCACTCAAACACTCAATGTCATCATGCATCTTCTGAATGTTCGCCATGAGGTCGGACAAGTGGGAGCACCCCATAGACAACGCCTTATCCTCCCAAATCCTTTTCTCAGCTCACAAGTTTGCGCACTCATTATGCAGCTGATCCATCTTGCCATTCGCAATGATGAGGTCCTCTGTGGCACGATTGCACTCGATATCCACAGCAGTGAAACGCTCATACAAGTCGCAGCTGCACCTGTTACTCCTGCTATATCTTGAAGCGATCTGCATCGTCCACCGGTAAAACTGCCACTGTCACGGTTACAAGGGACCATGGCTCTAAGTGAGTGCGTCGTTTGGGGTCACGTGATCGTGCGGATGTATCACGTGTTCTTGCTGTGGCTCGCTATGGTCACGGGGATCAGGGTCACGGACTCCTATGGTAATGTGACACTCGTGGCACGCTGTGATCACGAGGGTATTGAGGTGGGCCGAGATGCCCGAGTACTTGGTTCCGGTAGGTGTGCCTTAAAGCACTTGTTTGGCAACGTTCCACGTGTTATAGCACACAATGACAAGCTTCGATGTGGCTTACTAAGCCGGAGCGGTGGTAGAGATGAAAAGAGAAGGTTGTTGCCACCAAGGTCTGATTGGGTAATCAACTTGTATTGGAGACAAAGTTGAGACTGGGGATTCCAGCTCAACTTCCTACTGTTCTTATAGTACTAAGTCCTAGTCACTATGAGTCGTAAGTAAGGGTCAGTAGTACTCAGTAAGAGTCACTACTATGAGTCGCATATCAGTCAGTATCAGTCACTAGCAAGCGACTCATAGGGAGTTGCTCTGAGTCGCGTACCAAGTCACGTTGCGTCACAGTCACAAGGAGTCAGGCATCACATGACATATGGTCATGTGATAGGTAAGGAAGTCAGCGTGTCACATGACATAGGGTCATGTGACAGTACAGGTCACATGTCAGCTCGCGAAGCGAAAGATAGAGACCTGAAAGCAAGGGCCAGAAACCGTAACAGTGAATACTGTTAGTGACATGGAGGAAAAGAGAGCAGCGTGGTACATAATCACATAACTGAAGCTGCGAAATGGACTTGACAAATTTTTTCGTGAGTAACAACAAACAGACAAACACAAAAAAATAATTGAACACAAACAAGTCAACTACCCGTCACACCACACCAACACACAAATGTAAAGTGAGTACTGCAACAACCCTTCATAGCTAATGATTCTTTATTCTACAGGTACTGTTGTGCCCACAGCCCTGGGGTAGGCCCTGCCGCATCGCCATCTAGCCCCTGCGTGCACATCCACGTCGTTTGCCATGATCGTGGCCCCCATTCCCTGGGACAAACAGGTGCCAGGGGTGAACAATGAACAATGAACAGAATGAGGGCAAGGTGAGTATGAATATCACCACCACCTCATACTGGCCACATCACCATCTCTACCCCCACCATCAGGTCCCTCCTCATCACCATCACCCTTGTACCAACCACATCGCCACCACTGTCTCTTCGTCGTCGTCACCACCTCGTTGTCATCACCACCACCACCTTATACCGGCCATGCCACACCGGCGTTTCGCCTCCTGAGCAAAGACAGGGGCAACATGAGCTCAGGAAGCATTGTCTCCCAAGCTCACAGGTATGTCCCCTTTCCCTGCCAAGTCTTTTATGTATTTAGCCACTTAATCTACAGGAATTGATGACGATGGCAGCAGCACCAACAGCGACAGGGGCATGACCAACGACGATGATGGCGACACCACGACCACCATGACCATGACCACAACCACCACGACACCGCAACGATGACCACGATAACTACAACACTGCGACCGCCACACAACCACAATCACGACCACCGCAACCCTGCGACCACCACTGCGACTACAACTACAACCACCACGGCCACCACCGCGACACCACAACAACGACGACCACTGCAACCACCATGACACCGCGACAACTGTGACGACCACAACACTGCAACAATGATGACCACTGTGACAACAACAACAACACCACAACAACAACAACACCACAACAACAACACCACAACAATAACACCACAACAACAACACCACAACAACAACACCACAACAACAACACCATGACAACAACACCACGACAACAACACTACGACAACAACACCATGACAACAACACCACGACCACAACACCACGACCACAACTGTGACGGCACCACTGCTGTCACGCTATCCACAGCCACCACTGTGCCAGCATCGTCGCTGCGGGCCAATGACTACCATATTTTTATTAGGTTAATTAATTATTATACATTCTCCTGTAAAATAAAGTAGTAAACAATACATGATGAATTTTGAGCCTCTTAAATGTGTGTAAATGTTTATTAAAGCAGGCTTAATGTTACGCCATGCACAGGGCGTTGGTCAAGCACAAGACGGTTTTCAAGATCTAAATTACAAGTCCTAGATCACAGGACTTGGATTCGAGAGAGAGAGAGTAGCGTTTGTAATAGGACTTTGATGTTGCTTCAAAGTCTGACTACAAACGTTGTGAAATCATGCGAGAGGGAGAGGAGATCAAACACAAGGCAACACAAAGTAGAATTGGTACCAAACTGATATACCAATTGTAGGAGACAGGTGTGCGTAAGTCAAGAACTAAGCTGAAGCTTGGGGAGTAAGTCCCCAAGCTTCTCCCTTTTATCTACCTTCTGTGCCGCGACGCGTGTTGCTCCGACGCCTCTGAGTAAGCAGTCCGCAGTCCACAGTCGTATGAGTAAGAGAAGAACCAATCCGTATGAGTAAGACGAGGAGGGGGCAGTCCCAGGTGAGTCACAGGGACACGGGTCCCCCTGTGCCTTCTGCTCTCACTTGGCACGGGAAGGGGGACCCTGGGAAAGGTCATGTGACCCCAGGGGTCACATGACAGGTGATGGTACAGTAGAAACATGCCAATGTCAGTCCAAACTGTGGCACTTAAAATTGTCTTAGCCATTACTTAAAAAGCTTAAGTTCACACAGCCATGAAAATTTAAGGCATCACAAGGTTGCTAAGTGGTAAATTAAGAGAATGATGTCTTAATTAAGAGGTGACCTTGCTTAATCAGTCTTAGGAAAAATTGGTCTTAAATTGGTCTTAGAAAAAATTTAAGGCCAATTAAGATCCATTAAGCACTTTTTGGTTTACCTGATGACCTTTACAGCCCCCCTCTCCTCAGATAACTCTGCATAGAAATCCCAAAGAGGTCTGGAGAGGACCAAATTGACATAATCTACTCCAGTTCTCTAATCCTTTGGTATGAGAACCAATGGACCAAGCCTTCCATAGGCAATACAGCCCCAGATCATGAGACTCTGCCTTCCTGACTTGAAAGTTGGGGCCAAACAGCTTTCCTTGAACCTATCCCCAGCTCTCCTCCACACCCTGATGCACCTAGAGTACTTCCCAATCTCCACAGAGCTTTCATCAGTCCAAATGATGCAGGTCCAATCTACCATCCCCCATGCCCTCTTTTCTGCTGCCCATTTCTTCCTGGCAAGGTGATGCTGTGGTGTAAGAAATGGCTTCTGGATAGCCATGTGACTGTTCATGTGTAATTTGTTGTGCATGAGGTGCTGCACAGTCCGCCTGGAGACTGGAGCATCAGCAAATTGGTCAAAATATTTTGGGCATTTTTTGGGCATTGCCAGAGCCAAAAACATTTTCTGTGCATTACAATGCTTTATGGGCATTTATGAGGCAGCATAAAGAGTCATGAACCATATTAATAGACATTATGAGAGATTATGAACCACTATAAACCATCATAATGGACACTATGAGAGATTATGAAGCTTCATGAAGCATTATAATGTCAGACTCAGATGAGAAGCCACAATTTAGAATCAGGTCCTGTGGTTGCCAGCTTTATGGAAAAAGTCATAGCACAAAAATTATATTGACTTGTAGCTACGAGTGAGGGTATGGAATGAATAATTTAAATCCTCCCCCCTGCCACTGCCGCTTCTGGGGTGCAGGTGCACATCCGCGCTCACAAACGTGCTCTGCAGCGTCGTCACCGCAGCCAATGCACCGGACCCTCCGGAGGACTGTGCTGGGGCCAGCAGCAGCGACCAGCGTAGCGTGTGGTGCGCCAGCACGTACATCCATTCGCTGCCACTGGTCACTTGGCTGCATGTGGCGGTCGAGGTGCCCATGCCAAGGTAAAGCCCGATGGCAACGTCATCCAGGGCACTGACGCATGGGATGAACATTAATTCAAATACTCCTGTGGGGAGAAAGAAAGAAAAAAAAGTCAGGTATGGGGAGGGTTGATGGATGGAAGGGTCAGGAGGAGGGATGGACTGGGTGATCGGTGATGGAGAGCATGGAGCAGAGGATGAAGGGTACTTGTAGAGAACACGGTACAGAATGGCATGGGGAGCGTGCCAACTGCATGTAGTGGGTGCATGCTTGGGGGTGAGGTGAAGGGTGGAAGGGTCAGCTGAGCGAGTGGAGTGAACACGATTCATGTGCCACCGGTCATGCCGTACAGGTAGACTTGCGGTGAGTCGCTGACAGAGAGAAGTGTGCAACCGTCCAGAGATATCGAGGCTGTGCAGAGTGGATGGGTCATACCGAAGGCAATGTCAGTGGGGCACGAAGCCCATGGTAGGAGGTGGGATACAATAGGAGGGATAGCATACAGTTGTTACGCTCAGCCTTGGGCGTTCTAAGCGACTTGCTTATCATTGACTTGGTTCAGCCCAAGTCCTGCTTCAAGGTAGTGCTGCGTGCACTGTGGATGTTTGACAATGATTCTCCTCTTGATTACTATGGCTCAAGACGTAAGCCAACTGTCGTGCACAAGTGACAAAGGTGCACTGATAGTGCAGTGACTCCTAAGTGACTTCAATGCAAAGGTGTTCCAAGCCAATAGAGTTCCCTTATGACAAGGGGGAGAAGGAGGGGTAGAGAGGAGGGGAGAGTGTACTGGTGGCCTTGGAAGGTCTGGTCTGGTTCGGAGTATCCTAGGGGTGCTTCCCACAGCAAGGGATTCCTAGGTTCAATAGGCTGGATTGTTCAAGAGGTCGAGTCTGTAGTCTACTGCACAAAGGAGTGTGCTACTTATAGTTTGTGAAGGCCCCTATCTAGAGGGCCGCATAATCAGGGCATAGGGCCCATGCACCTAGTAGGTTCCAGACTCTGCGTCATAGGGACGCGCAAGCATATCAGTAAGAAATCAAGGGCGCGCATGAGGTATGAGATCAAGGGTCATAGTGATCGACCCAATAGCAAAAGTACTCATTGTCCAGTGAACGCGCGGCCTGCCAACACGCGGCAACACGTCTGCACCACACCCTGGACCAAGGGGAGCACGCCTTCAGCATTCTGTGATGTGCCGGTGTGATATATGTGATGCGTGCACATGCGTGTGCCATGCGAGTGCCGCAACCATGCGAGCGTACATGAGGCTAGCAGCCTCCTTCCTAATCAGTCTGTATAGTATCAGTTCAGTGTCCATAGTGTCAAATGAGTGCGTAGCAGTTCAGGGGCACTCCCTAGGAGTCCCAATTCCATCCTTGTCTTGTCAGTTGGCCAGCTGTGAGCTCCAGGAGCTCCTGCACAGACTGGGTCATGCACAAATCAGTGCGCGTGGTGGTCGTGGTTGTAACATTACCCCCTTCTTAAGGGCATTGTCCACAATGCGGATAAGGTGGTAGGAAGGTCCCAAGACCTAACGTTTGTTCCTTCTTTCGGGTTCGCATGTTACGCTCAGCCTTGGGCGTTCTAAGCGACTTGCTTATTGTTGACTTGGTTCAGCCCAAGTCCTGCTTCAGGGTAGTGCGATGTGCACTGTGGACGTTTGAACAATGGTTCTCCTCTTGATTGCTATGGCTCAAGACGTAAGCCAACTGTCGTGCACAAGTGTCAAAGGTGCACTGATAGCACAGTGACCTTTAAGTGACTTCAATGCAAAGGTATTCCAAGCCAAAAGAGTTCCCTTATGACAAGGGGAGAAGGAGGGGTAGAGAGGAGAGGAGAGTGTACTGGTGGCCTTGGAAGGTCTGGTCTGGTTTGGAGTATCCTAGGGGTGCTTCCCACTGCAAGGGATTCCTAGGTTCAAGTAGGCTGAATTGTAAGAGGTCGAG
>WTXC01000333.1:0-18211 GCA_022496195.1 Lactifluus subvellereus | reverse complement strand
CAGACTCTCATCAAATAGGGCAGTAGTCCCTATGTAAATGACATTGTTAGGAAGTCGCATAAAGCGATGTCCTTTAATGCCATGAGCGCGGCCTAGATAGACCATAAGCTCAGATTTGGGGGATAGCTTATTAGTGCGCACGTCTGGTGAGACATACACATAAGCACCGCACCCAAATACACGTAGTTGTGAGATGTCTGGTTGCATATGATGCACGAGTTCATATGGTGTACGCCATTTAAGGCGTTTTATAGGGGTCCGATTATAACAATGGACTGCGTGCTCAACTGCAAATTCCCACCATGAATCAGGAAAACAGGCTTGATGGCGCATTGCCTCAGCCTTGTCCATTACAGTGCGCATGAAACGCTCAGCACGTCCATTCTGTTGGGGGGTGTGCGGCACTGATTGTAGGACATTTATCCCATGCTCTTTAAGCGTGTTCAAGAATGCGTCAGATTTGTACTCTCCCCCTGCGTCAGACATCCAGTTCTTAATGGTAGTATTGAACTGGTTCTTGACTAGGGCAAGGAAGTGTCTAAGCGCGTCAATGGCAGAGCCTTTGGTGCGCAAGAGCACTATCCAGGAGTGCGACGAATAATCGTCTACAAAGCTGATGAAATACTTGTACTTGTGGTATGATACCACAGGGAAGCTTTTGAGATCGGAATGGATCTTCTCAAAAGGCTTCTTAGCACGCTTACTGGATGAAGGAAATGCCGTAGAAGGCATTTTCCCTTGTGCACATCCAGTGCATATGGGTGTTTCCTTATCATATGTGATAGGAGGGAATCCCTTTGTATGACGTGGTGCATGACTTAGTACATCCTTTGAAGGATGACCAAAGCGTCGATGCATTAAGTCATAGTCTACCTTGTAGACCGTCTCTATGTGGTGTGGATTGGCGGTGACTGCCATTAACCAATAGAGTGGGTCTCCAGGCGTGCGTGGTACGCATTGTATGACTGGAAGGCGAACCTTCCTCAAGGAGAGAGAGAGATGGGAGGAATTCCCGTGTACTCTCATTCCTTGTTGTAGAAAGAGCCCTAGGGATAACAATCGTACAGTCAATTGCGGAATGTAATAGACTGGAAAGAGACGTGTTATACGCTCTTTTGTTATCCCTTGCATAGTGACTTTGTGCGCAAGCAAGACTGCGCCTCTACCTTTAACTGAGATGGAGGAGCTTGCAGTAAGTACTGCAAAGTCACTCATATCTTCGTAGTTAAGGAAGTCACTTAATGCGTGAGTGAAATGGAGACTTGCTCCAGAGTCCAGTATCCAGCCGCTATCATTCGCGGCCCTAATCTTACATTTGGTACAACTAATGCGGTTACAGGTACAACTGTACTTATTAAGTACAGTACGATCCCCATCAGTCAAAGCGATACAAGCTGAGGGGCTGTAAGCATGGTTGGATGCAAGATTAGGTGGAAGGACGTACTCTCCCATCATATCGTCAGGATTTCCACGATCCTGAAGGATATCATTGGTGCCAGCTGCACCAGCGACGAACTGTGCCCAGTCCATCCCATCGTCTTCCATCAGGGAGACGACATCATCGTCTGCACGCACAGGAGAGCAGGATTGGTACTCCGTATAGGGATGTGCCACATACTCTGCATCTCGCTGCCGTTCCAGTTCACCCCAGATCTGTTCATTAGATCGTGGTTGAGAGCTGAAAGGTGGTGCACTCACTGCGCGGACCGGAGTAGTGGAACGCGGCGGTGTGTTGCTAGGCGTGGAGGCGAGGGAAGTGTCTGGGCTGTACTCCTCAATGGTAAAGAGCGAACCAGAGGGAGTAGGAGCGCGCTCAGGAAGGTCATCGTCTTCCTGTGTCAAGCGGCTGGGACCAGCCATCATTCTGCCTCCAATCCGCTGCTGGAGCGGGATTGGATCCGGATTGGCGGGCAGGGTGATGCGCTGCTCAAGCGTCTTTAAGACGCGCTGTGTAGCTGGCTGTCCAATGTTAGCAGCGAGTGTCATCGCGCTTGCAAAGGACGGATAGAAAGTCTTAGCCACTTCGTTCCGCTGGACGAAGGGCTGTGTGGATTCTACTGTGCGCGTGTCAATCCCAGAGGGACTGATTGCAGCAACAGTAGCAAAGGCAGGGGAGGGAAGCGCAGCGACATTGGCCAGATGGACATGTTCGCGCTGCTTGCCCTTGCGTCCTGCACGTGTTCCACGAGAGAACTTTGTCTTGCTTAGGGACTTGCGGCCTTGCGGCGCTTTCCCTTTGTATGATGAGGAGGATTGGTGGTCGAGTTGCTGATGGAATGAAGGGGGTCCCTTCCGTCGCTTGACCGCGGAGAGCTTCTGCGCTTGGGCAGAAGTAGGATGATTTGCGCTCGCTTTCTTCCCATTGGCAGCATCCCACTGCGATAGGCAGAAGTTCTTGACGATTGGGATGGCAAGGTTGGAGATGGTGGCTCCAACAAGAATGAGGGGAATGGTTTGAGACCATTGCGCAGGCAGCGCATTGAGAGCATCATTGCTTGAATGGTAGGAGGAATCTTGACGTCAATAGCGTCAAGGCGGTCATAGATTCCTTGCAGATATTCAATCTGCGGGGAAGGATGGCGAGAGGGATCGATGCGGAAGTTGGATGCGAGACGATATTGCTGGTAAGCATAGGAAGGGGAGGATCCGGCATACTGGGCTTTGAGATATTCCCAAATCTCCGGAGCATCTTTCCTTCCCATCGCATCCTGAAGGGACGGTGTCATGCGGAGAGGAGGTTACCAACGGCAAGATCGTTGGTGGCATTCCATTCCTCGCGAGCAGCTACAATGTTCGCAGGAGGATCAGGCATGTCAGCCCCAGCAGCCACTGCGGCTGCGACAGCAGGGTCGACCGGAAAGGGATCAAGGCGGGCAGTAATCCGCCAGAGTTTCTGTGTCTTGAGGAAGGGTTCCATGGCACGAACCCACTTGGCATAGTTAGTGCCGTCCAAGACAGGGACCAGAGATACGAGAGCAGAGGACATTGCTGGAGGTAGATTTGATGTGAGAAAGGCGTCTGGAAGAGTAATCAGCATATTGACTATGCGAGTGAGAACTCAGAAAAGGAATCGCGCTTTCTCTCCAGGTCCTGCTCAGGCTACACTGTTGCCAACAGTGAGCGGGATGTAAACTCTGTGACTGGTTGCGTAGTGCGGCCTTGAATTAATGCAGTTTGCATGTATTGTCGCGAAGATGATACGCGACAATCCCGCCAAATGCAAGAATTGGAAGGCGCATAGAGATGTCTCAAGAAGACCTCTTCGCCGCTTTCAGGTGTAACCTTCATAGTGTATTGATCACTGTGCAGGTCCCGCCTGGAAGACGGATCAAGGGGACTCCTTGAGTCATCCCTCACTACTACACTGTGGGCAAACACATCCCTCATGACCATAGTGGTGCGCAAGTCTGGAGTTTTGTCAAGACTAGCGGGCCAATGTGTCCATGCGCATATGTTCCCATAGAGTAGCAATGAGGGGAACGATCGCGTGGAGGAGGATCAGCAACTCCAATCTGCTGGCCATGAAGGTGAAAGGGTTACGCAGTGAGTTCTTCACCAAGTAGCCAGTTCAGCTTCAAGGCGAGGAGAGAGAAATTGCAGAGCCTACTACAGGCGATGGTTCTCTCTATCACTGCAAACAGCGTCTGATAACGTGTGTCGTTGACAATGTTGTTATCAGAATGTCTATGCTGCGTTGTTTGCCAGTGTAGCCCAGACATTCTGGTAACAGCTATTGGCAACGACGCGCATTAGAGACATAAGAGTCTTTGGGGAATGCTCATGATGGTGTACTGATCTAGTACGCCATGACAAGCGTTCTCCTGCTTGCTTGCTTGTCAGTTGCTGACGAGGCTCACAGCGAAGCACCTCTGATGGTTGTGTTGACAAACATCAGCAGTACTTTGCTGTGTGGTCTTCGTCAACACCTAACAATCATCAAAGAGGGAGGCATCCCATGCAGCCTAGGCGTGCACATGTGCGGCTTAGAGGTTCTCTTCATCATGATTGACGAAGAGAAACACTAACCTGCGCAAATGAATGCAGCAGGACAGCTTGACGCTGTGCGCAACAGTGTGCAGCCATGAAGGCGCATATTGCAGCCATTGAAGGCGCAAAGAGCAGAGGCAGCTCGCAAGAGCGCCATGGGCAACCAGGGCCCATAACCTGTTGAGCAGCACATAGTGCGCATACAACCAGGGAGTAAGAGACTCACTTATACAGCGACAAGTAGAAGTCAGAGTACTGAGGATTAGTGCGTACTACCAAGGAGCTTATATACACAAAGGACAGGAGTGACTGGTCACTATGTGACAGTAAACTAATAACCGTAAAGGAGTGTCCTTGTAAATCCCATAAGGGGATTGCTCTACTCAACTAGGGCGTGGTATAGAGCCCCTAACCGGATGCACGGCTATGCCGGCTTGTGTGTTTCCGGTTCAACATGAAGCCAGCTGCTAGTCTTACTGCCTAGCCACAGTGCGAAACAGAAAGCAGAATGTACATACCATCCATCAAGCAAAGTTGGCCCTAGCAGAAACATGCACCCGCAATCACTGAAGTGGGTTAGGGTCCAAAAGCCATCAAAAAACCTGCTACATATGTCACTTGGAAGGCATAGCTTGGTAGAAATTCTGCACTGTCTTTATATATTGCATACCATCCATAATTGGGCTTTGTGATAGTGGATGCCAGTGGGGTCGCAAAACATGAAGGTCAAGAAAAGCAGCAATTCAGTGGACTTGCACAGAAAGATGAGGTGCCATAACCCTAACCCTAGTGTTCATAGATAGGATGAAACAGAGGGCTTGATGAGCCAATTTGTGTGGAGCCAAGTAGTGACAGCAAAGTGAGGGAGCTGCTGATGGCCAAACAGAGTGAAGATGTGGATGACACTGGATGTTCACACAGCAAACCCTTGAATGACTGGACACCAATAATGGTATGGAGGGGCAAACAAGAGGTCAGTAAGCGGAAATTTGCCATGCCTTGGGTGAAGATAGACATATGAGAACACGGCAATGGCAAAAAGTACAAAATATGCCATGTTGGTGAGCAGTGGAGGGGCAGTCTTAAGCGGGCACATGATAGTCTGCCAATCACAAGGCGATCTGCCATGAGCACCTGATGCACCAGCATGTCATATGCTGTGTCACTCACTATTGTACCAGACATGATTGCAACAGGAGCCTGAGGGTCTCCTGTTGCTGTGACGAATAGGCTGGGGTCGTGGTCAAGGACAATGATGCTGTCTTCTCAAGGAGTGTTGCAGTGGTGTTGGCTCCCTTATGGCCTTGTGAGGTGGAGGTTTAACCAACCAAATGAGCACTGCCCAATGACATCTTTAATTTTGCCATTTTGGTACAACTACTGATTATTTAGTTAGTGCCATTCTTTGAAAGAAATGACATCATGTGCATGCTGATTATTGTCGCTGCAACAAATAAAGCAGCAGGTAGCTGGCTGATGGTGGGCAATCTATCCAATGTATTATAAAAATAAACCCTGTGAGTATGTATGTGAATGACAGGTATCAAAGATGGAAGTTGAAATGAGGCCAGGGTTCACAATGTATGCAAAGAACAAAGAGACCCAAGGCTGCCATGCACACCTGCAGCCCTGTGATCACCACAGTGTCATCAATCGGCTACTGTGAAAATAATAGAGAGTTGAAATAATTGACCAAGAATGAATCAGCAAGAGATGAGTTGAAAGAAAAAAGGGGAACATGCTGAAAAAGGCAGCAATTATAAGAAAAGCCTAGGTCATGAATGTGATGGAGATTGGTTGGCGTTTGAGATTGTGATGTTGCATTGGAAGTATGCTCTGAGAGGGCAAACCAAAGAAGCAAGGCTGGGGAGATGACTTGCAGTCATGCCCAAGTGACCATTATCTGGCCCATATACAATCTTGCTGTTTAATTTGCATTGCCTGTGGCAAGGCAGACCCAAAACCCATCCACACCCAGCAGGAGTACTAGTGTGAGGTTATCACCTAGAACTCCTCCAGTCCATGATGATGCTCAGCTGTGCAAGTATTGCTTAAGCAATGGGACATGATTGTGATAAAGAGAGAATGGGAAACTCAGACATGTCCCCCTTTTTTTTTGTCACCCAGCAAAGCTTGGAATGTTATGTAATATCAATGCACAAAGGGCATCTCCACCCTCTTAAGCACATAGCTCACGGTGGCATGCATTGAGTGTTATACTATGAGTATGCCTGCAACATATGCCCAATGTATAGTGTCCACGGCTCATTCCCTTGGCTGACTGACATCATTCCCTTCAGTGATAGAATTGGCCCTTACTAATGCAGCAAAGGAAGGCATGGAATGTTTCAGCCTCACTTGGCTTTGCCAACAAAGTAAGCAATGCCTTGTCATGCTGGCTTTCAAGGATGGGCCCTTACCTGTTATAACAGTTCATACACAAGCCAGAAGGGCTGAGAGGCGACTAGGGCCTCACTTGAACAACTATATTCTTCACACACTGGAACATGAAGTAGGCTAGTTCATTGCACTCTCTGCATGTACTCACCATAATATCCAGGCACAATTTGGATACCTACATCTTCAACATAACCCGGATGGCCTTTCAATCTATATGTCAGCTGGTGGTTGTCATGAGTGTGTTGATTGGTCACATGACTCCTGTGGCCATGCTACATCATTTTACAGGTACATACATCACTTGACTCCTGTCACAATCAAGGCACAACCCTCCTCCATAGCCAAAACACAAAGTGATATAAGTCCTAACTGTTCATTCCTGTGATATCTCATACTGATGCATCCCAACTGCTGCTGCTCAGCTCCACCAAGAAAATGAGAAGCTGAAAAGTGAGCTTCTGGAAATGGTATTTATCTTGCCCATGCCAATTCTCTTATCAATACTGAGAATGGTGATGATGCAGGAGTGGTCACAGGAGTGCCAGCCACCATTACAGAGTGGGTAAGTTGCATTGTGCCCCAGCCAGCACAATCCATTTCACTGAGTTGCACTCTAGATAAAGCACTTTGTCATATTATCAAAGGACAGAAAGCATCAGGTGCATCAATATATTTTTACAATGGCATGTTTCTGAACCAGTACTAGATTTCACTTATGCATGAGGCTGAGCAGTACTGATACAACTTGGAGATGCTCAATGAGTATTATGAACAGGGTGTACTTGAGAGGGAGACGCATGATGCTCTCCTTCAAGAATACCATGAATCAGATGAAATGGTAAGGGAAGATTGAAGACATGGAGGATATAAGCAAATAGTGGTGAGATATATGTCACCAGGGGACATCATGTCACAACAGATTTAGACACTTTATGTTGCATAGACTGGTTGTCCTCATTGCTAGTGTGGATGGCAGCTCAAATAATATCAGAAGTCCTTGGCCATTTATGTCTCAATTATTTGATTATAAGGCCTGTACATCAACACATAAGACACCATACCCTGTGGAATTGAATGAGGAGGAGTCAAAATTAGCTGACATTGAGAGCAGTCTGCCACCACCTCCTTGGCCTTGGTGAGAGTTTTAGCAATTATGATGTCTGGAAACAATGCTGGCATTTTGCTGCACCATCTTGCCAATGGTGGTGAGGAGTATGATCTTCTTCTCAGGCCTGCTGTTTTTCATGTTGATTCACATGATGTTGAGCAGCAGGCGATCAGCAGGGAGAAGCTTCAAGGCAGGAAGTCCTGTGATGCACAGATCTGACAATGAGAGCGGTGTGCAAGGCACCCAATGCCAACTTGGCCAAGATGACCAAGCTGACAGGCCACCTTGACCTCCAACACTGGTACATTCATTGTGCAGCACATTGAGTGTTAATACAAGTGTCGGGATGCAGGAGAGGGTGCACGAACCACCCAAAAGCACGTGGCATGCCATGACCTGTGAACCCAGCAATGATGTACTGGCCCCTCACACAGTACACCCCCAAGTTTGAATTTGTCTTATACCAGCTCCACCTATCACAAGGGGCAGCTAAGGCAACTACCCAGTATATCAAACATGATGCTGGTGGCACCAGCAAGCTGTGGGACCAGTGCATATGCGTATGTGTTTGTTGTGTGTATGTGAGTGCATTGCACTAAGCTGCAAGGCATCTCAAGCCTCCAGTGGCCCTCATCACTGCCCTCCAGGATTGGTTTGACTGCTGTCACAGGTGTGTGCACATACAATTTCAAGGAGACATTGGCAATGGGTGATGTTATGACCATGACCACCACGCGCACTGACTTGCACACAACCCAGTCTGTGCGGGAGCTCCTGGAGCTCACAGCTGGCTAACTGACAAGACAAGGATGGAATTGGGACTCCTAGGGAGTGCCCCTGAACCACTACGCACTCATTTGACACTATGAACACTGAACTGATACTATACGGACTGATTAGGAAGGAGGCTGCTAGCCTCATAGGTCTCCATTCTTTTTCTTGACCCAGAATACAGGAAAGGCGTATCTAGAGTCAGAGGGACGGATAAGTCCTAGGTCTTTGTTTTCTTTGACAAAAGTGTGCATAGCTTTCTGCTCCCTAGGGTTGAGCGGATTGTTGGATTCACTTCCTTTGTGCTAGAGTTACTTTACTTGTTACATGAGCCTAATGCGTTGTATATTGCTCTTTAGAGTGTCAGAACAACGCTCCAGAGGCGGATTCCTTATTTGGTTAGTTAGATTAGCTTAGTCAGGTTGATATTTACTGCAGAGGAGCGCACTTTTACCTTAGTCTTATTCACTCCTCTGCAGGTTAGTAGTTTGGTATCTCACTCTTCTAATATAGTCTTATTCACTCCTCTGCAGTCCCCTAGGTCCTCTGTGACTCAAGGGCCCTTCTAATCTCGCATCACAACATGGATAGATTTTACAGTCTAGGGTGTCTGGTGCCTCTGGTCTGAGGTCAATGGCATGATCCCAGGGGCATGACTCAGGAAAGCACTGGGCAGCTTGTTCGCTGAACACCTTGCGGAAGTGATGGTAGTGTTCTGGGACAATTTGGTCCCATGTCTTCCTTTTGGTGGGCTGTGCCTCTTCTGCGATGCATTGGGAAACTGTGGCCTTGCGGAGGCACATAATTAGTTCATCCCCTGGTTCTAGGAGGGGTTCCTCAGGCGGAATTTTGACCTGTAGGCTGGAGACGTAGGCAGGGGGCATTGGCTGTAATAGCGATGTCTCTGGGGTGCGTATGACTACCTGTTGCTTAATAGTCCCCTCCGTCCAATCTACTTGTGGGTTGGTGGCCGCCAGCCAGGGGTATCCTAGGATAATATCGTCACCTCCCAGCTCTGCTTCATAGAAGCGGTAGATGTGACTGTCTTTTCCAGTGATGATTTTGAGGTCAGTGAACTGAGTGATCTCCCCAATACTGTTTTTGCTACCGTCCGCATTATGGAGCCTTCTGGGACGTCTGAGTTTGAGCATAGAAAGGGCATGCTTTTCTGTGAAGCTGGGGCTGATGAAGTTTTCTGTTGCGCTGCTGTCTACAAAGACAGGGAGCTCAGCCTTAAGATTTGCGGTGTATAATTGAGCAGGGATATGCAAAGATTTGATTCTTGGTAGATACACATCACAACAAAACATGGCCCGAATACTGGCCAGTGTATTCAGGCGGTTTGAAAACCCTGGGCCTCCCACATCTGCCCCACTTTGTTAAACTCTTCATCAGTTAGTGCGGTCATTGCTTTCAAGATTGCATCTGGAGTTGCGAGGACATTGGAGGGCTCTCCTTCAGTTGCCTCCTGTGGTTCCTCTTGTAGTTGAGTGACTCTAGTGGTGTCGCATTTCTTTCCCTTGCGAGGGCAGTTTCGTGCGAGATGACCCTGCCTTTTGCATTCAAAGCAGCGCCCTTCTTTCTGGAGCTGCACCTTCTCTACATCGGTAATGGCCCTGAGGTGGTCTACCTCCATAGGGATGGGGCCCATCTGGCTAGGGCGTAGTGGTTGTTGTTGTCCTTGGTACTGTTGGGTACACTGTCCAGAGAACTGCTGAGGCGGCCTCCTTTGGAAGGGGAATGGGCGTCATTGTTGATTCTCTTGGGGACGCGTCTGCTGGCTCAGGATGCTCTGCTCTATTTGCCAGTTGAGGTAGTTGGTGCACGCTGCGTGCTTCCATTCCTCGAAGGTTTTGGGCATGGGTCGTTCTTTGAGGCATGTGCTGAGGAGTCCTCTATTGAGTCCCTTCCAGAAGTACCAGGCAGTGGCCGGGTTATTAAGGTCAAAGCCTCCTTTGTCAGCCAATTCCTCAAACTTGACGATATATGCGTTGACGCTCTGTCCTGGTATCATGCAGAGGGCTAAGAGGTCTTGTTGGGCCCTCTGGATTGCAGCAATATCGTGGAAGTCGAGGATGAATCGTTCCCTAAAGGATTCCCAGGGGTCGTTGTCCAGAATTTCTCCTCTAGAAATCTGCTGAAGCCACTTGAGGCGTTGGCGCACCCATCCATTCACCTGGGGGCCTTTGATCAAGGCCTCAGGCAGAGTCTCAGGCCATAGGGGCCTGGCAGTCCATAAACACAGCGAGGGAAGGATAAAGTGGATGAAAAGATGAAGCGTACATGACCCCCTTGTGCGCACCATGATCAGAGAGGGATCCCAGCACGCACAAATGTGACAATATGTTTTATTAACTCACAGTAGATGCTCATACAGTACTGGAATGTCTTGTTGGGTGCAGATCCCTCTTTGCCATCATGCCAGCACCACCATCACTGTTGCACTGGCATCATCATCCCCTTCATGCCAGCACCTTGCTACCGCCATGCCAACAACACCATCACCATGGTGGCCACACCAACACTGCCATCGTGGCCATGATCCCACCTGCACTGTGCCAGCACTGTCGCCACTGCTATGGCATGCTGCGGTGGCCATATCAGCACTGTCACTGCCACCATGGTGCAACAGCATTGTCACCCCCTTCACTGCTTGCCTGCTATACCTGGCACCATCACAGAACCTGTAACCAGCACATTGCCCATTTGGACACAACAGGTGGTCTGAATCACTTCTAGCACATCTATTTTATCAAAACTCAAAAGCATCCCTACACATTGACTAGTACCTCCAGATCAGCAGAGGCCTGCCCCTCTGCCAGATCTCACATCATGAGACTGAACTTCAGAGCTCCAAGCACCAGGCCCACCCTTTGGTATTGGGGGTCTTTGTGGGTCTGACACATCCTTGTACTTGTGCACTATGTTGTGTTTTGGTAGGGCCTACTTTGATGTGCACCTCCATCTGTACACATGGGGATGAGTATGTTTGGTCTAGAATGATATATCAGAACCATACCTTCATCACCAAATTGTGTTGACTTTGATGCATGTTTCGCTTATGGTGGCCTGTGGCTAAGCTATGCTCTAACCTGGTACAATGACACATGTGTTTCAGGATAATCTGAACATTGCCCTTTGTACAAGGTGAATTCTGGAGCAAAGTCAAACTCTATGGTGACATCTGTGGGTCAACATGCGCACCTGGGGCTGCTTCTGAATGTACTGTATGTCTCTGGCCTTACAGGTTGTCAGCAGTGGGTTAAAGCAACAAAACAGATTGTGCACCAGAGAGGCAAGTTGCTTCTTGCGATGTGTTATCTCCCAAGAAGATGTGGGACTATTGAGCACAGGGCCAGTATGATTGGCCTCACTGTCTTCTGCATCATTATGGTAACTCTGCTTACTATACAATGACTCGATGCTTACTGTACCACTTACTGGTGTCCTAGGGACACCATGACTCAACTCGACTCATCCTCCAAATGTACTTATATAGCATTATATTGCCTTAGAGCAGACCCTAAGTCTGTTCTCTTGTAATCTTGGACAAGTCAACCATCTTCAGGCCCTTTACTTGTGAACCATTGCTCCTCTGGCTTATTGCCAGACTTCACTCTGCCTGCACAAGTGTCACTAGCTTATGGTCAAAGGACTTAAGCTAAAGCATCATCTTAGCTCCCCAGCAAGAGCTCATTATCAGGACTTAGGACCCTCATGTCCAAGATCCCCTTCTCCTCTGCCATTGTCACCACCACCACCTCCATCGCCTGTGGAGGTATGCCCAGAGTCTGGGTGTGACATCTTCCATGTCAATGTCATGATGATCATGATCCAATTCCTCATCCATGTCCCCCCCACTGGCATCCTCCATGGCTAGGTCTTCCATGTCAATGTCATGATGCTTCTCTTCCAAGATGACATTGTCATCAGTGAGGGTGGATGTGACAGCCCCTCCCTGTGGTGGTGAGAATGAGAATGTGAGGTATCAACTCATCTGAATGTCAACGATCAATAGCATGTACCTGATTGTCTTCAGGGCCACTCATATCATATAATCCAAGCAGTCAGACAAGTGAAAGGGTAAGTAGCATGGATTTTAATGGGACCTGGTATACTTATATGGTGGTGTACATCGTAGACAATGAAAGCACCACAATAGGCCCAGTGCCACCATGCCACCAGACTGAGTCAGAATAGGCCAGGGCTCACAATGTATGCAAAGAACATGTAGTACAAAGACTTGGAGTCTCAGAGGCCCGAAGCTGCCATGCAGGCCTTGCAATCACCACTGTGACAGTGCATGATGGAGATTGGTCCACATTTGAGGCAGAATGCAAAAATTTAACTTACAGTATGCAAAGTTGATGAGAGAGAATGATGACAACATGCAACAAGATGCAGCTGAGAGCCCCATGCTGTCACAGTAGAGCTGCATCATGATGTGACATGGCATGCGTGGTGTGGCTGCTGGTACATACTGCCAGTGGCACCCTCTTCCTTATCCACACTCACATCTTCAAATGCTGCCTGTCCCCTACACTTGGACTTCCCTGGCCATTTAGATTGTCTGCATGTTGGAGTCTGCATCCCTCTGCTCTCATCCCACTTCTTTTGGTGATGCTGTAATGCCCCTGGGTCCTTGGTAGTATGCCACCACTGGCAAGCTGTCAACACCATACCCTCTGCCCTGCCTCATGTCCCACTATGCTGCATCTGGCGTTGCTCATTTCTTTATGCCCCAGGCTGGGTGCCTTGTTGAATAGCCAATTGATAGCGCTGTCATGGTGGTGATTGCAGGGTGTACATGGCAACTTTGGGTCTCTTTGTTCTTTGCATACATTGTGAACCCCGGCCTCATTCCAACTTCAGTCGTTGATACCTGCCATTTCTGGTGGCATGGTGGCACTGCCAGTGGGCCTATTGTGAAGCACTTCATTGTCTATGATGTACACCACCACATATATATACCCACATCCCATTAAAACCCATGCTACTTCCCCTTTCCATAGTGTCACTTACATGACACAGATGCAGGACCTCCAAATACTATGACGATGTTCTCAGTGCTAAGGTCAAAAGTGTTGTGTAAGCTTGTCATTTCAATCCTAATCTTCATCAACATTGCTAACTGCATCATTCACCTCTCTTTGGCCATGGCTTCATCTTTCAACTTAGCTCTAGCATGGTGAAAAGATCAAAACTTGAGAAGTCTAAGCTGACCATATCTTACAAGGCTTTTGTGGAGGACCTTGATCCAGGGGACTCATTTACCACAATGTTGACAGAGCTACTCATCAGGGTGCATCACTTTCTACCCCTATATGTACTCATCACCAACCACCAAATCTTGTTATAGGAAATGGCTGAGCACCATCAATGTCAAGCAGCCGCCGATTGTCAGCTCATATCCAACCACATGGCTAATGGCCTGTGCACACTCGCCCTGTCACAGCGTGTATATCATCACCCTGGTGTATGCAGTCTCAATGCCTACCATTCCTACAATCTTACTGACCACCTCACTATGCCACCTGAAGAATTGCAGCTCAATGATAGCAACAGCTTGGAGAGTATGGTTAACTCAGATACTTCTGGTGCCATGGAAGGTGCTCGCATGAATTCTGATCTATATGACACATACGCCAATCCTCAACCTTGTAAGCTTCCACCTCTCTTTGCTGCCCTTCTCACTGAGCTTACCCTGGCTACACCCAGCCTCCATGGAACCACATTTCTCCCCCACTCTGCCCCCCTCCCTAGATGGATGGATTTCTCCACCCCCTGTTGCAGCACCATCTGCACCACTGCTTACCCATCAGCCGTCCATCTGGTGTCTCCTGGCCAGCTCCCAAACTGTTGACATGATTGATCTTACATCATGATGGCACTCATTTGGACATGAAAGCAATAACGTTGTGACAGGTGGGGACATAGAAGTGGATGACTCTGCAGTGTAGACAATGGGGATGGCAGCATTCACAATGAGCCTACCTCACTGGTTCTTCCCATCCCGCCATCTGGAACTACCATGGATCCCTATCCCCAAGAGTGCTACCACCAGCACCACTACCAGCACAGGCACAGGCACAGGTGTGGGTGTGGGTGTGGGTGTGGGTGTGGGTGTGGGTGTGGGTGTGGGTGTGGGTGTGGGTGTGGGTGTGGGTGTGGGTGTGGGTGTGGGTGTGGGTGTGGGTGTGGGTGTGGGTGTGGGTGTGGGTGTGGGTGTGGGTGTGGGTGTAGCTGCAACCCTGAGCATGCACTTGAGTCTGGTGGCACCAGCAGCAATGACAATGACAGTGACACCAGCACCCCAGCACCCAGATTGTCTGCACTTGTGGGTTTGGCCACACCACAGGGGCTATCCTCCACACATGCAGAGTAGGTAAGGTGGTGATGTGTATTATTAGTGAGGAGGTACATAGGTGGGGGAGCTGGGAATCTGAATGTACATCACCAAGATGACAAAAAACTTGTGAGCTTTTTGCCACTTTTGGGGCTTGTCAGCTTGTCACACAAGTTGGCAAGCACTGACAAGTACTTCACAAGCATGACAAGTGTGCAAGATTCAAATTAAATTAATATAACCCCATAACCATATAGTTTGCAACAAAGTTTGTGGTCATTAAAGTATATTAAAGTATTCTATAGACAAGTGTAAATAATCTAATAATGAAAATGAAAAATAAGAGGCAGCCACCTGCCTGCACTGCCACTGCTGCTGCCACACCCGCCAATGCCACCACTCCTCCTGCTGACACCGCTGCTGCTCCCACCAATGCTGCCACCACTCCTGTTGACACTGCCACTACTCCCACCGATGCCACCACCACTCCTGCTGATGCTGGCACTGCTAGTGTCCCCGCCACCACCAGTGTTGATGCCACTGCCATTGGTGTTGATGCTGCCACCATTGGTGTTGATGCCACTGCTGTTGGTGTTGATGTCACCACCGCCACTGCTGGTGTCACTGTCACCACTGCTGCTGGTGTTGCTGCCACCGCCACCGCCAGTATTGATGCCGCCACTGCTGTGTCGCCACTGCTGTTGGTGTTGATGCAGCCACCACTGCTGGTGTTGCCGCTGCCATTGGTGATGATGCCACCACCGCTGGTGTTGATGCCACCACCGCTGGTGTTGATGCCACCACCGCTGGTGTTGATGCCACCACCGCTGGTGTTGATGCCGCTGCTGCTGGTGTCGCCCCGCCATTGGTGTTGATGCCTCCACCACTGCTGGTGTTGATGCCTCCGCCACAGTTGGTGTTGATACTGCCGCCACCAGTGTTGATGCTGCCACTGCTGGTGTCACCCTGCCATCGGTGTTGATGCTGCCACCACCGCCGCCACTGCTGGTGTTGCCACCGCCCTTGGTGTTGATGCCGCCACCACCGTTGCTGATGTCGCCTCTGCCACTGCTGGTGTCACCGTCACCGCCACTGGTATTGACGCTGCTGCTGCCACTGCTGGTGTCACCACAGCTGCCTGGTGTCCCTGCCATTGCTGCACCCCCACTACTGCTGCCCCTGCTGCTGCGAGAGCATGGTGCTCACTGTGATGAAGGCAAGGCCAGTCATGACAAATGGAATGGTGGTGTGGGGAGGTTAATAAAACAAAAAGAAAGGAAAAGAAAAGAAAAGTGACAGACCTCTTAGTGCAGGCCCACACCATGCCAACCACTGTAATACTGAGGCAGGTAGCGCAAGGGTACCGTCGAAGTGCTGCATGAGTCCCTGCAGTGTCATGGCCCTGCATGGGATGTGGGCATGTCCTAGAGAGAATGCAGCAGATGTGTTGTAGGGGCTGTGGATATCGCTCCTGGGGGTTAGTGCGTCCTTGGGAGTTCATACATGCTGCTTGCATGTTTATCCTGTACTGAAGGAAAGTTTAGTATCCTCACTAAGTTGTCTCTCCCGCAGGTAGTTGCAGCGTCAGCACTGAGTTGACTTGAGAAAAAAAAGGTGCAAGTGGTGTAACATGTGACATGTGATGCGCAAGTTGAAAATTTCTCACCAAGGCCTCACACATGAACCTCAAGTGTGAACTCAGGCTCACAAATTGTCACTGATATCATGTTGTTTTTAGGCATCAGCCAGTAAGTATTCTCCTTGCTCACGTTTGATGTATTTCTCAAAGATACATCTCCCCTCATCTTTCTCTTCTTTACTCACTCTTCTCAAAAACAATGTAGAAATGGCCATCTTCTGGAACACTCATGTGCACATCACCCCAGCCATCACACAAGCGCACATCGCCACACTGCTTTCCATCTTGCCATCAGTCACACTCCAGACCCTGTTCACACCCACACAATCAGATGACATTGACATCAAAGCCAACATGACGATGCCCACCTGTGCACCGCTAGACATGCCCGATGAGCTCACACTTTGTGCTCTCCTCCTCAGCATCATGCACCATGCGGCAGGACACCCTGACAAGGTGCGTGGATTCCTCCATGATGCTCATGCACAGCACGCAAAGATCCTGAGCATGGGTAGCATGTGGATTGGTGGTGTGGCGCTCTTCGAGCTTGCGGTGCTCGAGCTGTGTGAGGCGCAGTGCCTCAAGCATGAAGACGCCGCAGTGTAGCCCTCAAGCGCAAGTGAGAGGTCAGACTTCTCCATTTTGTCATGCAGTGGCTGAGGTGTGTATCTATCACTCTTTACACACCTCATTCACCCCACTCATTCCAGTCACAACATCCACAGCAGATGTCTTTGGACAAGTTCCACATGCAGACAATGCCCACCTGCCACCCCTATGCATTGGTAGCGACAGCAGCAGCAATGGCAGCCATGGGCAGTGATGGCAATGACGGCGGCAGCAACAATGGCAGCCATGGTGGTGATGGCAGCCATGGGCAGCGACAGCAACGACAATAGTGGCAGCAATGGCAGCTGCAGGCAGTGGGCGGTGGCGGCAGTGGGGGCCCAGTGGTGGCAGCAGCGGGGGCGCGATGGCGGTGGCAGCAGGGGTGCGATGATGGTGGCAGCGGGGGCATGACAATGGCGGCAGCGGGGGCGCAACGGTGACAGCAGCGTGGGTGTGATGGCAGCTGCAGCACAGGTGTGACGGCAGCAGCAGCGTGGGTGCAATGGCAGTGGCAGCGTGGGTGCAACAGTGGTGGCAGCATGGGTGCAATGGCTGTGGCAGCATGGGCACAATGATGGTGGCAGCATGGGCGCAACGGCAGTGGCAGCGCAGGTGTTAGGCTCAAGCGTTGGCCTTCTGCACGACTTGTGCGACGGTTTGGTTCGTTGACTTGGTCTAGCCCAAGTCTAGGCTTCAATGGACTCTGGAGGGCCTGGAACGCACAGGTGAAGTGTGATTCACAAGAAGAGTAGACAGTTCCTTCAGTGCGATGTTAGGAAGGATTGACGAATCGTTCCTACACAATGCAATGAGAGAAAAGGTGGATCGACACTTCAAGGGGTAGGGCACAAGCTTGGCAAAGCTCCTGCCTCTGCGCCTTGAGGTCACGTCTTGTTGCCTTAGAGCAGACCCTAAGTCTGTTCTCTTGTAATCTCAGACAAGTCAACTGCCTTCAGGTCTTTACTTGTGAATCACTGCTCCTCTGGCTCATTGCCAGACTTTGCGTCGCTTGCACAAGTGTCACTAGCTTATGGTCAAGGGCTTAAGCTTGAGCGTCATCTTAGCTCCCCAGCGAGAGCTCATTACCAGGACTTAGGACTGTCCCATCCAAGATCCCCTTCTCCTCCACCATCATTGCCACCACCACCTCCATCACCTGTGGAGGTACGCCCAGAGTCTGGGCGTGACAGGAACTGCAGCAAGGTCCATGGCCGTGGCACAGCACCAGCGGCACCAGAACTGGCACCAGCAACAGCAGCAGCAATGGCTGCGGCAGCAGCAATGGCTGCGGCAGCAGCAATGGCTGCGGGCACGCGCAACGGCTGCGGCAGCAGCAACGGCTGCGGCAGCA
>WTXC01000332.1:0-18229 GCA_022496195.1 Lactifluus subvellereus | reverse complement strand
AGTGGACAGTCCCTTCAGTGCGATGTTAGGAAGGATTGACGAATCGTCCCTACACAATGCAATGAGGAGAGAGGCGGATCGACACTTCAAGGGGTAGGGCACAAGCTTGGCAAAGCTCCTGCCTCTGCGCCTTGAGGGGAAGTGCAGACTAAGGTATCCACAAGATAACCTCAGCTTGCAGAACAGGGAACTAGCTTGATTGCTCAAGAAGTCGAGTCTAAGTACATACAGATGAGGCGAAGCACTATAAGTACTAGGTAGGGTCAAGGGTAGTGCGTCACCGTAGCTATGATGTCATGTACTAGGGCAGAGGGGTAAACGCGTCATCATACAGGGTTGAGGGTAAGTGCGTCATCGTACAAGGCCTAGGGCCCATCATCAGTAAGCAATCGGTGGCCCCATGGTTCGCATGAGGCAGTGGGTCAAGGGGAAGGCATATAAGGAAAGAAAAAGTAGGGGTACTCAGTCCAGAGCAGTCCAGAACGTAACAGTCTCAGCGTTTATGGGAACGCTGCGAAGATATCCCTATTAATGCCTGGTTTATCCCCAGTCATTCAGTGTCAAAAGCTTAACCCGCGTGACACTGTCTATTGGCTAAATGCGCGCATTACTGACGCTGCAATGATCCATACAGTTTTTACTGTGGATTATGAGCTAATGCATAGACGATTGGGACACCCCTCAAAGGATGTCCTACGCCATGCAATTAACAACACTAAGGGATTCCCAAAAGGAATTGTCTTTAATGACAAGTCTCCCATTTGTCGTGGATGTGCAGAAGGAAAAATGCCCTCAAAAGCATTCCCTCCATCTAGCACACATGCACTAAAGCCCTTTGAGAAAATCCATTCGGATCTCAAGAGCTTTCCTGTGGTTTCATACCACAAGTATAAATATTTTATCAGCTTTGTAGATGATTATTCATCTTATGCCTGGATTGTATTATTGCGTGCTAAGTCCTCTGCTATAGCAGCGCTAAGACAATTCATTGCATTGGTTAAAAACCAATATGGCACCACGATTAAAGAGTGGATGTCAGATGCAGGCGGTGAATACAAATCTGATGAGTTTATATGTGCACTAAAAGACAATGGCATTAAAGTGCTACAAAGCATACCATGAACCGCCCAACAAAATGGTTGCGCTGAGCGCTTTATGAGAACTGCCATGGACAAAGCTCAGGCTATGCGTCTTGAAGCGTGCATACCTGATTCCTGGTGGGAATTTGCCGTAGAACAAGCTGTTCATTGCTATAACAGAACTCCTGTGCAACGCCTTAAGTGGCGCACACCATTTACAGCTCTGAATAGCACGGCACCTGATGTTTCACATTTGCGAGTCTTTGGTTGCGGTGCATATGTGTACCTGCCTGAAGACATATGCCCTAATAAACTAGCTCCTAAGTCTGAGCTTATGGTTTATTTAGGAGTGGTAGAAGGCATAAAAGGCTACCGCTTTATGCGCATTGCAAATAATCAATTATTCACAGCTGCTACAGCGCTGTTTGATGAAACACTATTCCCCAAGTGTAAAGGCTCAAAACCGCGTCCTATTACATGTGTGCAGAAGCCAGTAAAGAAACAACCGCCAGTTGAACCACCTGTTGAAGGTGATGACGATGAGGTTCCTTATAAGCCAAAACCCATTGTCCCTACACCTCCAATTCCTCCGCGAATACGTGCACCTGCACCATGACATGCACCTGCACCTCCTCTTCCCCCACTTCCTTCTTCTAGTGAAGAAGAAGATGAGGACGAAGAACATGGAAGTGAAGAACAAGAGGATGACGATGAGGATGCCACGCAATTACCACGTCAATTGCCCCGCACTCCTTCTCCTCTTACACCTCTTACACCTCCACCAAGGGAGTCACCTCCTCCCAGACCTGAGCAATCTCCACTGCGACAACCTATGCCATTACCGGCACCGGTCCTGCACAGATCTGAAAGACTCAGGTGAATACCCACTCGCCCTGACAATGTCTATGGGGAAAGAAGGCTCCCCTCACAAATTAGTCGAGACATTGAGAGGACTCCTGGTTGGAGATGGCAATTGGAATTCCAAGAGGGTAGCTCCCATCAGAGAATTCCTGGAGGCATACCTTTTCCCTCAAGGGAAGGTACACCTGCTCCAACCGAGGGAACTCCTGCAGCCTCACAGCGCGGAACCCCTCGCGAAAGCCCCAGTCCCTCTCGTTCAGAGCAAGATGTGGAAGAAAATTTATACACCCTCGCAGATGAAGGGGGAGTAGAGTTTGTGAATCACTTGCTCGCCAAAGCAATTCCACCAGATTCACAGTCACCAGACGTCTCTAAAATTAGAGAATGGTCTTACAAAGACATCATGCGCATGCCTAAAGTGCAACAGAAACAGTGGAAGACAGCTTGCCAGCAGGAGCTTGACTCACTCCGTGCGCGAGACGTCTATGAACTGGTAGATCCTCCTCGAGGACGCAAAATTATAAAAAACAGATGGGTTTTTGACCTCAAATCTGATGGTCGCAGAAAGGCTCGCCTTGTTGCAAAAGGCTTCTCACAAGTAGAAGGCATTGACTACTCAGACATCTTCTCACCTGTCGTCAGGTTTGAGACAGTACACCTCATGTTAGCGCTTGCAGCACTGGAGTCTTGGCACATGGAGAGCGTTTGTCACGTTTGTGCATGCCGAGATCGGACTCTGCTCACGGTGTGCACAAGGGGGTCATGTACGCTTTATTTTTCACCTATCCCACTCCTCTCGCGTCGTGTTTATGGACTGCCAGGCCCTTATGACCTGAGACTCTGCTTGAGGCCATGACTTGGCCGCTTTCGCTTACATCATGCTTACCTTCCTATTATAGTAGGTGTTCCCACGCCTCGCCTCTGGTGCACATTTCACTAGTGCTACATTTGCATGCCTCTGCACATGCGCTGCCTCGGCACCTACTGACTCATACTGTACGATATGACTCACGTGTCGGCCTGCTTACTGTACGATGACTCGAGGCTTACTGTGTCCGCTTACTAGTGTCCTAGGGGCACTATGACTTGACCTGACTCGTCTCCCTGATGTACTTATATAGCGTTGTATCGCCTTAGAGCAGACCCTAAGTCTGTTCTCTTGTAATCTCAGACAAGTCAACCGTCTTCAGGCCTTTACTTGTGAACCACCACTCCTCTGGCTTATTGCCAGACTTCGCGCCGCTTGCACAAGTGTCACTAGCGTATGGTCAAAGGACTTAAGATCAAACGCCATCTTAGCTCCCCAGCGAGAGCTCATTATCAGGACTTAGGACCCTCACATCCAAGATCCCCTACTCCCCCGCCGTCGTCGCCGCCGCCGCCTCCAACGCCAGTGGAGGTACGCCCAGAGTTTGGGCGTGACATTAGAACAGACTTTCCCAGTCAGACCACAATCGTGGAGTCGCCAGTAGACCCCAAGTTCAAGCCCTTCACACTCACCCTCTGCAAAGAGGACGATAAGAAGGATGACAACCGTGTCATCTGGCTACGAGAAGGGGACACCTACTCAGGGTTCGAAGGAACGATCCCTTGGACTGGACACTATTTCATCAGCATCCTCCCAGGAAGGAGCAAAGCCGGAGCATACCCTGTACACCACGTAGCAGGACGGTGGTACGAAGTAGCATTTGACAACAAGACAAACAAGTATTTTGCCTATGCAGATGCAGCAATTAGATTCCCAGTACTGGACGAACCAGTAGAGCCAACAGGACCCGAATACGTTGCCCCATTCACTAAGGATATCAGGGAAGCTCTCGCAGGAGCAGCATCACAAGAGATCAGAGACCCCAGTCCTATCAAAGAAGAACAGGTCCCAATACAGACCATGACAACTCACACTATCGCACCAGCACGCTTTGCCATTGGGACCGGAGCATCATATGCAGCCATTGCTAGGATCAACCCTTTCGCCCCAGCAGAACCCAGAGCGGGCCCTCCCAGAGACGGAGGAGGTCCGCCAGGAGGAGGTCCGCCGGGAGGAGGTCCGCCAGGAGGAGGCCCGCCAGGAGGAGGCCCGCCAGGAGGAGGCCCACCAGGAGGAGGCCCACCCAGAGGAGGCCCACCAGGAGGTGGATGGGACCTCCCAGGATTCAACCTTAATGCTCCAAACCCCCAAGGGGCAGACACCAAACTAGTAGGACAACCCCCTGCCATCTTTACTGGGATACGAGATGACGCAGAAAAGTGGATGCTGGAGCTTGAAAACTACCACTATCTGAACAGGAACACACCCGCCATTGCTCAAGCAGACAATTGTGTCTCACACGCCCTTACCTTGATCAAAGGCCCCCAAGTGGATGGATGGGTGCGCCAACACCTCAAGTGGCTCCAGCAGATCTCCAGAGGAGAAGTTCTGGACAACGATCCCTGGGAATCCTTTAGGGAACGATTCATCCTCGACTTCCACGATATCGCCGCGATCCAGAGGGTGCAACGAGACCTCTTAGTCCTCCACATGATACCAGGACAGAGCGTCGATGCGTACATCGTCAAGTTTGAGGAATTGGCCGATAAAGGAGGCTTCAACCTTGATACCCTGGCCACGGCCTGGTACTTCTGGAAAGGACTCAACAGAGGACTCCTCAGCGTGTGCCTCAAAGAACGGCCCATGCCCAAAACCTTCGAAGAATGGAAGCACGCCGCTCGCACCAACTACCTCAACTGGCAAATAGAGCAAAGCATCCTGAGCCAGCAGACGCGTCCTCAAGAGAGTCAACAACGATGCCCATTTCCCTTCCAAAGGAGGCCACCTCAGCAGCATACCCAGCAGTACCAAGGATGACAACAGCCACTACATCCCAGCCAGATGGGCCCCGTCCCTATGGAGGTAGACTGCCTCAGGGCCATTACCGATGCAGAGAAAGCACAGCTCCAGAAAGAAGGGCGCTGCTTTGAATGCAAGAGGCAGGGACACCTCGCACGAAACTGCCCTTGCAAGGGAAGGAAACGCGATACCATTAAAACCACTCAGCTACAAGAGGAACCACAGGAGGCAGAAGGAGAACCCTCCAACACTCTCGCCACTCCAGATGCGATCTTGAAAGCAATGGTCGCGCTAAATGACGAAGAGCTCAATAAAGTGGGACAGATGTGGGAGGCCCAGGGTTTTCAAACTGCCTAAATACACCGGCCAGTATTCGGGCTATGTTTTGTCATGATGTGTATCTACCAAGAATCAAATCTTTACGTATCCCTGCTCAGTTACACACCGCAAAACTTAAGGCCGAGCTCCCTGTCTTCGTGGACAGTGGCACAACAGAAAACTTCATCAGCCCCAACTTCGCAGAAAGGAACAACCTTTCTATGCTCAAACTCAGACGTCCCAGAAGACTTCATAATGTGGACGGTAGCAAAAACAGCATTGGAGAAATCACTTGATTTACTGACCTAGAAATCGTCACTGGAAAAGACAGCCACATCTACCGTTTCTATGAAGCAGAGCTGGGAGGAGACGACATCATTCTAGGATACCCCTGGCTGGCAGCTACCAACCCGCAAGTAGACTGGACAGAGGGGACTATCAACCAAAAGGTGATCATACGCACCCCAGAAACGTCACTGTTACAGCCAGCGCCCCCTGCCTATGTCTCTAGCCTACGGGTCGAGATTCCCCCTGAGGAACCCCTCCTAGAACCAGGAGATGAGCTGATCATGCGTCTCTGCAAGGCCACAGTCTCCCAACGCATCGCCGAGGAGGTGCAGCCTACTGAAAGGAAGACATGGAACCAAATCGTCCCAGAACATTACCATCGCTTCCACAAAGTGTTCAGCGAACAAGTGGCCCAATGCTTCCCTGAATCACGTCCCTGGGATCATGCCATTGACCTCAAACTGGAGGCACCAGACACCCTAGATTGTAAAATCTATCTGCTCAATCCTAGGGAACAGAAGGCTATGCGCACCTTCGTCAAAGAGAACGAAGACCAAGGACTTATCCACCCCTCTGACTCTAGATACGCCTTCCCTGTGTTCTGGGTCAAGAAAAAGAATGGAGATCTTCGCCCCGTCATTGACTACCGTAAATTAAACACAGTAACTACTCGCAACCGCTATCCACTTCCCCTTATCCCAGAACTCATTGACAGAGTCAGAGGACACGCGCTTTTCACAAAAATGGACATCCGCTGGGGTTATAACAACATACGCATTCGCGAAGGCGACCAATGGAAGGCAGCCTTCAAAACGAACCTAGGACTATTCAAGCCCATGGTTATGTTCTTCGGGCTCACCAACTCCCCAGCAACCTTCCAAACGATGATGAACCAGATCTTCAAGAACCTTATTGAAGGGGGACACGTTACAGTGTACATGGATGATATCCTGGTACACACACCCTTGGATTATGTGCTACACTGACGCATCACCACCCAGGTTCTCGAAGTCCTCCAACAACATGATCTCTACCTATGCCCAGAGAAGTGCCAATTTGAAGTGACAGTGGTAGAGTACCTAGGCGTTATCTTGGAAAAGGACCGCCTCAGGATGGACCCCATTAAAGTTAAAGCTATAGCGGAATGGCCGGTGCCCAGGAATGTCAGAGATGTCCATGCATTCATCGGGTTCTGCCTCTTCTACCGCTGCTGGATCCCCAGGTTCAGCGAGATCACGTGGCCCATGAATGAACTTACGCATAAAGACACCCCTTGGGAGTGGACTGAGGTATGCCAGGCAGCCTTTGATGAACTCAAACACAAAGTAGCCTCTGCGCCAGTCCTACACCAACCAGACTTCAACAAACTGTTCTTTGTAGACACGGACGCCTCCCAACATGCCCTGGGAGCAGTCCTGCAACAAACAGACACTCAAGGACACCTCCATCCCATTGCGTTCCATTCCAAAACCTTCGACGCCACTCAATGCAACTGGGACGTCGCAGACCATGAAGCCTTCGCAGTGTTGGATGCCTTACGCACCTGGAGAGCATACCTAGCAGGAAGCAACCACAAGGTTACCATCCGCACAGACCACCGTAACCTTCAGTACTTCATGCGCCCACAAAATCTTAACCGTCGTCAAGCTAGGTGGTCGCCAGAGCTCCAAGAATATGACTATCACCTTGTGCACATCCCAGGAAACAACACATACCCCAGACTTTCTATCACGCCCCCCAGGAGACAAAGGGGAACATGACAATGAGAACGTCACCTTATTTCCACCAGAGCATGTCGGAGCGATGAACCTCGCCCCTTTCCCTCTGGAGTTGGATGCACAAGAGAGGTCCTCCAGCGATACCATGACCACCCCCTTGCCGGGCACCCTGGAGTCAAGAATACACTTGCGCTCCTACACCGACACTATGAAGGAGGGAAGGACCTCAACCAGTTCACGAAGGAATACGTACAGGGATGTGCCAAATGCCAGGAAACTAAAGCGCGCACCACTTGAACCAAGGCAGCACTGTTTCCACTAGATGTCCCAGCGGAAGAGGGTCCATTTCAAAGTATCTCTATGGACCTAATCACAGACCTCCCCCTTTCATCAGGACACAACGCAATCCTTACCATTGTGGATCAGGGATGCTCTAAAGCTGCACGGTTCCTCCCCTGCTCGACTACTATCACGGGAGAAGGAGTGGCCACCCTTTACTTCCGCCACATCCTGCCCTGGTTTGGACTACCCAGATGCATCATCTCAGACCGAGACCCCAGGTTTACATCACACTTCGCACGCGCACTGACCAAAAGTATCCATGCAAAGCAAAATATTAGCACCGCCTTCCACCCCAGGACGGATGGACAGAGTGAACGCGCGAACCAGCAAGTAGAGCAGTACTACGCCTATGGTCCAGACCAACAAGATCAGTGGCTATTACTGCCGATGCAGAGTTGTCTACAACTCTGCCCATGATCGCTCAAGCTCACCGCACATGAGCTACTCTTGTACCACCCCAGTGCACATGACAATGACCCACGCACCCCCCGTGTCCAGACCGCCTACACACATCAGATGCAAGTGTCACAGTTACAAGGGACCGTGGCTCTAAGTGAGCGCGTCGTTCGGGGTCACGTGATCGTGTGGATGTATCACGTGTTCTTGCTGTGGCTCGCTATGGTCACGGGGATCGGGGTCACGGACTCGCTGTGGTAACGTGACGCTCGTGGCACGCTATGGTCACAAGGGTATCGAGGTGGGCCGAGATGCCCGAGTACTTGGTTCCGGTAGGTGCACCTTAAAGCACCTGTTTGGCAACGTTCCACGTGTTATAGCACACGATGACAAGCTTCGATGTGGCTTACTAAGCCGGAGCGGTGGTAGAGACAAAAGGGAAGGTCTTGTTGCCACCAGAGTCCTTGCGCAAGGCAACTGATTGGGTAATCAACTTGTATTGGAGACGAAGTTGAGACTGGGGATTCCAGCTCAACTTCCTACAGTTCTTATAGTACTACTCCTAGTCACTATGAGTCGTAAGTAAGAGTCAGTAGTACTCAATAAGAGTCACTACTATGAGTCGCGTATCAGTCAGTATCAGTCACTAGCGAGCGACTCATAGGGAGTCGCTCTGAGTCGCGTACCAAGTCGCGTCGCTCGCAGTCACAAGGAGTCAGGCATCACATGACATACGGTCATGTGATAGGTAAGGAAGTCAGCGTGTCACATGACATAGGGTCATGTGACAGTACAGGTCACGTGTCAGCTCGCGAAGCAAAGATAGAGACTGAAAGCAAGGGCCAGAAACCGTAACACCACCCCCTCTTCTAGGCGGGTGTGCCATCACTCGCCAGTCCAGTCCATAGCTGTACAGTAAGCAGTCATAGGATTCGTAAAAGTCCTCACTGTGGTTCAAGAAAGGAGTCCCAGTCCAAGTCCTCGCCGTAAATAAGCTGCGCGCGTTCCAAGTCCACAACACTTCCCTCCTCCTCATAGCCAAAGTCCAAGTTCTTCATGATGCCCGATACAGGGCAGACCGCACCTATATGTTGGTGCCCAACATGGACACCACAGCGGGTTAGTTGGCACTTGAGGTGAGGCGTGGTGCAATCGAAGCCCCAATGCCCATTCTGGTCGCAGAAACCGCAGAGCCGCCATAATGGGCAGTTCTCATATTTGTGGTCCGCGCCATCGGACCTGCACCTCCCACAATAGAAGGTGGTCATTTTGCGGCGCGGTTTTGTTTTCTTCCCTACTCCTCGGGTTGCCCTAAGACGACGACGCCTCCTTGATGCTGTAATATTGAGGTCGCCGGGACGTGCGCAGTCCCTATGCTCATCACAAAGCCCCTGCTGTTCACCAGCATGACTACCTGTAGGAGTGAGGGGGTCCTGGAGTTCACCGGGCTCGAGGACATATTGTGGGGGTTCCCCAGAGCCTGCGGGCGCATCATAGATCGTCCGCCCTGGGTTACATAAGGCGGCGGCGGCACTGAGGGGGCTGGTGAAGGGGTAGGTGAGGTCAGATCTATTAGCGTCCTCTCCGGGCTGTGGAATCGCGTAGGGGCCGGCAACTGGCGGGAGAGAGAGGGTGGGCCAAAAGGCCTCAGCAAGCCCCCATACCTCCCGTTCGGTGGTGGTGGCGTAGGCCTCGCGCACCTGTGGCGCGGTGGGATCGCTGGTGGAGCTGTCGCTCACGATTCAAGTGGCAGTGGCGAGTTGGTGGCGGCGTGACTGTTTCTTCTCGTGGTGCTGGGGCCGCGACCATCCATCCACCACGGCGATGCTGTAAGCGGGGTTCCCTGATAGGCATTGACGAAGGTAAATTCGTCATCTGGATAGGAGAGGGTGAGGCTTGGTGTGCTGGCAAGCGGTAGGGCATCATTCATTCTCAAGCTTCTAATACAAGGGTTTAGCGGTGGAAGGGGCAGAGGTCGTGGCACAGAAGCAACTGTGCAGGCGTCCGTGCTGGTCCTGGCGGGTCTCGTGCCTGGCTGCTCCAGGCGTGAATGTAATAGCGAGTGGGGAAGTGAGGAAGCGGAAGGCTCTGATGGTGGGAGGTCTGGGTATTCTTCCTTAAGCTTGTACATTCGCTAAGGGAGAAGATGCGTCTCCAGAAATTGTTCTGAGCCTTTTTATCCTCCAGTGTTCGTACCGCAGCAGGCTTCCGTTTGTAGTATTCCTTGATTAACTCTGGTGCGTGCACATCTTCTGCTGGCTCCCAGCTGTCATGCGCCTTGGAATATCCCTTCCAGGACAGAAGGTATTCATTTCTTCCATCGTCCTATGCGCTTTGAGTTCACAATGCGTTCGATTTCATATTCTTCTTCTCCTTCAATTAGTTCCGGCGCTGGCTGTGGGAAGTTCTGTCCATGCTCAGCTGTTTCTTTGTATGGTGTGAGCAATGAAACATGGAAGACGTTGTGAATCTTCCAGTGTCCAGGCAATTCCAATGGTATACTATAGGCGATATGACGTCAGTGATCCTAAACGGTCCATATCTTTTGGGTGCCAGTTTTGTGATCGGGTGTGATAGGCGCAGGTTGCTTCCTTCAAGCCATACTAGGTCATTTACGTTATGTTCTTTGAAATGTCTTTGTCCCTTCCTTCTTTCTGAGCGCTGTACGATCAAACGCTGTGCATTCTTGATCGCGGCGGTGGCGTATGCGCGTGTTGCTCTAGCCACCCCTTTCGTTCTTCAAGCGCTGGTACCTTGGTCTGGTGATCAGTTATTTGTATTGTTGGCGTGTGGCCTATGAGCAACTCATAGGGTGTCCGCCCAGTTGTTTCGTTTGTCCAGGTGTTGTGCACGAACTGGGCCAGGGGTAGCAATTGTGCCCAGTCGTTTTGCTCAGTATTGCCATAAATCCTGAGGTATTGTTCCACGCGCTGGTTTGCGCGCTCTGATTGCCATCCGTCTGGGATGGAATGCCGTACTAATGTTCTGCGTTATCCCCAACAGCGTGCATAGTTCCTTCATTACCGCTGCTGTGAACCTCGGGTCCCGGTCTGAGATAACGCGCTTTGGTACTCCATAGAATGGGAAGACACGTTGGCATAGAGTTGCGCCACTCCTAGTGCATCAATAGTCTTCGAACAGGGCAGGAAGATTGCCGCTTTTGAACATCCATGATCGACGATCGTGAGAATAGCATCGTGCCCTTCCGAAATGGGGAGATCCGTGATTAAGTCCCAGCTGATGGTGTGAAATGGGACCGCATTCTGCTCGGTCCTATGGGCATGATGGTGGTCGTGGGCGTACAGTGTTTGGTTTGGTAGACTGGCATGTCGCGCATCCTTTAACGTAGGCAACCACAAACTGCTTCATTGTTGGCCACCAAAAGTCTCGTGCGACTGCCCTGAGTGTATTTGCAATTCCTGGGTGTCCTGCCGCCTCGTGGTCATGATGCAACTTTAAGATTTGTTGCAGAAGTTCCTTCCTTTCTGGGATGACAAGGCGCGCATGTGGTACCACCTGTTCCTGGCCTCGTCCAGTACGTATCCCTTCTTTAGTGTCTGCATTAGCTCTGTTTCTTCTTTTGCGCAGCTAGGACCTCTTGTTCTAGGTCAATGATTTCTGTGGCGTGTGCGAATAGCTTCTCTGGTAGGACTGTTACGTCCGTATTGTCATCTGCGCCTTCGTCGTAGTCTGGATTCCTTGACAGGTGATCCGCGTGGTTGTTCTTTCCTGGTTTGTGCACCAGGACAAAGTCGTAGTCTGCCATGTCCCCTAGGTATCTGGCCACCCTTCTGTTAATGCGTTGAGGGTGCCGGTAGTATTGCAGGTTGGCGTGATCAGTGTATACTGTGATTTTGAATGGTGTGGATAGGAGGATGTGTCGCCATCCCCTCAGCCCTCGCACTACTGCCAGTAGTTCCCTGTCATGGACATCATAGTTCCGTTCCGCAGGGGTAAATGAATGGGATAGATTTCCCACCGGCCATAGGCGGCCGCGTTCATCTCTTTGCGCTAGTATCGCGCCTGTGGCATATTGGGACGCGTCCACTTCCAGGAAGAATGGGCGCTCGTAATCAGGTCTTTGAAGGACTGGATTGCTGGTCACAGCATAGATTAATTTGTCCATGCCTCTGTGCATTCGTCTGTCCACGCAAAGGGGATTCCTTTCTTCAGTAGTCCGTTTATTGGTCGTGTGATGTGTGCGTAGCCTGGGATAAAGGCGCGGTGATAGCCGAAGACCCCAAGTGTGGATCGTACCTGTCTCACTGACGTTAGCTTCCGTGGCCACGCGGCCAGTCCATCTTGCTTCGTGGGATCAATCTTGATCGTGCCGTGCTCCACCACGATGCCGAGATAGTTAATTGTCGCTTTTTCAAATTGGCACTTTGACAGTTTAAGGAATAGCGATTCCTTTTCCAGTAGTTCCAGTACTGCGTGTACTACTTCTCTGTGTAGCTTCAGATCGTTTGGTGTTGCAATGAGTATGTCGTCCATATAGACGAACAGAAGTCCAGGGTATCGTCTTTTCAAGGGGGCAAATATGCGGTCCATAAGTCTTTGGAAGGTGGCTGGCGAGTTCGGATAAGGCCAAAGGGGGTTTTGAATGCTGCCTTCCATCTATCTTCTGGTTTGATTCGTACATTGTGGTAGCCCCACCGGATATCTAGGGCGGTGAAGAGTTCCTTCCCTTCCAATTCTTCGAGGATCTGTTCAATTCGTGGTATGGGATAGACATCCCGCACTGTCCACTTGTTGACTTCGCGATAATCTTGTAGCGGGCGCAAGCCGCCATCCTTTTTGTGCGTAAAGAACCAAGGGGTTGACCATGGTGATTCCCCTTCTTCGATGTAGCCCAGGTCCTTGTTTATGTCCAAGAACTCTGCGTTGCTTCCTTTTCTATCCTTGACAGGGGATAGATTTTGCAATTGATAGTAGCTGGCGCGTCTGGCTTCAGTTTGATCTCGTGGTCCTCAGGCCGTGATGGTGGGAAGCGCTTTGCTGCCTCTTCTGAGAACACAATCTTGTGTGTTGGTACTCTGCTGGAAGTACCGGGGCGTCTTCCTTCTTTTTGTGTTTCTGAGCTTGTATGGCCCATTCCTGCGCAAAGTTCGTGCGTGCTATTGTTGCAGCTTCCGTGCCTCTCTCTCGGTCGCGCCAGAGTTTCCACGCGAATGGCACTGTTTCGAATTTGACTTGTCCCTCTACTGTTCCTGCTTCCCAGTTGATGTCTGGGTTAAATGCGCGAAGCCAGGGGTAGCCAAGAAGGATCCTGTCATTGCCTAAGTTCGTCACATAGAACTTTTGCAGCTTCTGTTTCTTGTTCTGCCTGATCCTTAGAATACAGGCTTCGTCGATCATTCCTCTTTTGTTGTCCGTGCCATCAACATTGATGACCTGTCGTGGGACCTTCAGCTTCTTTGTGGGAAGCCGCCATCGGACTGCGGTTCGATAGTCGATAAAGTTTTCAGTTGCGCCACTGTCGATCAGTGCGCGCGCTTCAGCCATTCGGAGTGGAGTGCTTTGAAACGTAATTGGTATATTCAAGGCGTTCTTCGTACTGATGTACACGGAGTCCACTCGTATCGCTAAGGCTCTAATCATGGCTGTGTGATTCAGCCTTTCAAAAATCCTGGTCGTCGACAATCATGCGGTCCAAGAGCTGAGATTTGTCTTCTTTTGACATGTTGGTGAGGGTCTGAAAGACAGTGTCAATAGCATTGTCTTCTTCCTTGTCTACTTCTGTTACGCGTGCCGTGTCTGGCTGCGTTGGACACTCGGTCTGGGTTAGTTCGTGGCCTGTTCCTCTTCTTAGGACAGTTGTTAGACATGTGGCCTTGGGCTTTGCAGAAGAAGCATCGCCCCTCGGCACGCAGTTTCTTGCGCTCTTCATCATTCAGTGATGTCATCTGTGCCGCGTCCACGTCCATTGCATTTGGATCGCGGCGGCGTTGCTGGTTTCGGCTTTGACTTCCTAGCGCCTGTCTGAATCGCTGTTTGAAGTCCCTGATGGGGTTATTGTAGGGTGCACCATAGTTGGCGCCATAGGTTGCACGCGTTTCTACAAACGCGGCATGCTGCCTATGCGCTGCGCGGATCCAGTCATCGAAAGTTACTGGATGGGGGAATGTTCGTTCTATGATGGCGCGCCCAAGGCCTGGTCTCAGGCCTTTCTTGAATATATAGATGGTGCCCTGGGAGTCGCGTTCCCAGCCGGCAGAGAGTGTAAGGTGTTCAAACCCAGCGATATAGCTGTCAGGTCATCTCCAACCATCTTCAGGTTGAGTAGCTGTGATACTGCGTCTTCTCTCTTTGTCGTGTCAGTATAGGCACTGAGGAACATCCTCTTGAAGTTCTCCCAGATGTCTTCATTGTCCGGATCAGCACTGGCAGTCATTTGGTCATTGAGCTCCTGCGCGCGCGCAGTCACCCAGTCGTTGACCCTGGGTCCTTTCATATAGGACAGGCACATGAGGACCCTATTGTAAGGCACCCTCATGACTTCGTGGTTTCTGTTGATCATATTGTACAGGGAGAATTCCTGTATAAAGACGTCGCTTTTGCTTCGTGACCCGTCGAACATATTTGGTGGGCTTCCATGCAGCCCCTTTCCATTGTTTTGTGGTGCTGGTGCCGCAGCAGCGGCTGCTGCAGGTGCGGGGGCAGGTGCTCCAGGAGGACCTCCTCCTGGTGCTCCCCCGCTGGGTGGTCCTCCACCTCCACCACCTCCTCCAGCTGGTTGTCCTCCTCCAGGGTATGCTGGTGGTCCACCACCACCTCCACCGCTTCCGCCGGCCTGTTGGACTGAGGTCGACTGTGTCGCAGGTTGAGTGAGGGTGGTAGAAATCGTGGCACTACCAATGTGGAGAGGTGTAGTGAGGGGGTGTGCAAGGGGAGTAGTCATAGCGGTTTGGATGCTAGTCATGCTGCTAGATGGGAACAACTGTGGTTCGCTTGCTTTAATCAGGAAGTCTGGCAGTTCCTGTTCTGGTCCTAGGTCCTCTCGAATGTTAGAGGTGCTCGGCTCGAGCGATAGTTCTGTCTGAATGTTTGCCGCAAGATTGACTGTGCTGAAATCAAAGTCAATGCCGGCACGTCCTGAGCCTTTGCTGCTTTCAGGAGATTCTGTGGTAGGCGTTCGTTCTTCGTTGGTTATTGGATCAGTGGTAAGCCTCTCCTCAACTGGGGAGATCCTGGCACGTGAAAAGCTAGTTTCCCTGAGGAGTGTCGACAGGGGGAGTCCTAGTCCGTATAGTCTGCGTTCTTCTTCACTGATTTTCCAATCGTGTCTGGTAGAATATCCTCCACTTGGTTGCGACCAGTAGATATTGTACCACTCGTTGTTGATAAGTTCCACAGCAAATTCTGCTTGTCTGTATTCCACAAAGTATGCGTTGTGCGTACGCGCACTAAATTCCTTCCACTGTGCAGTTCCTTTAACACCTGCTGGAAGATCGTCTGTTTGTCGTTGGGGCGTTATCAAGAAAGCCCTCCCGTCCTCGGGAAATGTCAATTGTAGTGATGCCGTCGTGGATACACTTCTATATTTGTCCGTGGACAAGTTCTAGTTGGGGAGTCTCAACTTATGTCACGGTTACAAGGGACCGTGGCTCTAAGTGAGCGCGTCGTTCGGGGTCATGTGATCATGTGGATGTATCACGTGTTCTTGCCGTGGCTCGCTATGGTCACGGGGATCGGGGTCACGGACTCGCTGTGGTAACGTGACGCTCGTGGCACACTATGGTCACGAGGGTATCGAGGTGGGCCGAGATGCCCGAGTACTTCGTTCCGGTAGGTGCACCTTAAAGCACCTGTTTGGCAACGTTCCACGTGTTATAGCACATGATGACAAGCTTCGATGTGGCTTACTAAGCCGGAGCGGTGGTAGAGACAAAAAGGGAAAGTCTTGTTGCCACCAGAGTCCCTTGCGCACAAGGCAACTGATTGGGTAATCAACTTGTATTGGAGACAAAGTTGAGACTGGGGATTCCAGCTCAACTTCCTACAGTTCTTATAGTACTACTCCCTAGTCACTATGAGTCGTAAGTAAGAGTCAGTAGTACTCAATAAGAGTCACTACTATGAGTCGCGTATCAGTCAGTATCAGTCACTAGCGAACGACTCATAGGGAGTCGCTCTGAGTCGCGTACCAAGTCGCGTTGCGTCGCAGTCACAAGGAGTCAGGCATCACATGACATACGGTCATGTGATAAGTAAGGAAGTCAGCGTGTCACATGACATAGGGTCATGTGACAGTACAGGTCACGTGTCAGCTCGCGAAGCGAAAGATAGAGACCTGAAAGCAAGGGCCAGAAACCGTAACAGCAAGACAGCGTGCACAAATGCTTTTGAATGCGCCACCAAAGACAGTAATACCACGATTTCAGAAGGATCAAAAGGTCTGGCTTGAAGGACGCCACATCAAAACCTATTATCCCAGTAGTAAGCTGGCGCCCAAACGCTTCGGCCCATTCAAAATCATATCAGTCATCTCCCCTGTGGCTTACCAACTGGAATTGCCACCATCATGGACGATTCATAATGTGTTTCATGTCGATCTTTTGATGCCTTACCAAGAAACAGACGCCCATGGACCTAATTTTACATGCCCCCCACCCGAAATCATCGAAGGAGAACCCCAATGGGAAGTAGAACGCGTCATGAGTGAATGACATTATGGCAGGAAACGTGTACACCAGTACCTAATCAAGTGGAAAGATTACCCGCATGCTGACAATACATGGGAACCAGCTTCACAAGTGTTTGCGCCAGACTTAATCGAGGAGTTCCATCAAAGAACCAAACTGCATTGGGGCGATGCGAGACCTAAGAAGGGGGTAACACATGGAAGGGAGGGACATCTACGCGTCTTTTCCCCACTCACAGACCAAGGAGCACCTAACCCAACCGCAGGCTCACACCTATCAGTGTCCAGTTCTGAGAGTCTGCCGACGTTCTCGCCACCCTCAGAACTAGAGAGTGACTCAGGACCAGAGACGTCGCTTGCCACATTCATAGCATCGTCAATGTTGCCTCTCCCAGACTACCCTGAGACTTGGTACCAGTCCTGCACACCACCAACCACAGCACAACTAGCGCTATTCCGGAATGGAATGGCGCATAACAAGACAGCATATAAGACCGCTCGGAAACACCCTAATTCTTTCCAAGCAACTTACTCCCCCCAATTCCTTGCTGCCGTGGCCTCTATACACCCCTCGGTCTTTCGCTTTTCAGCCCCTCCCCACTATGCTCCAAGCTCTACGCACGCTGCAGCTTGTCATCCTCGTCGCCCTCGTCCTGCTTACATGTCCTCCTCCTCTGTGGCTTCCTCCGTGCCCGGCTCCCCCATCTATAAAGGGGACTACTCCTCTTTCTTTGCCAACGACAACCAGACCGTACCACCTCTGTCTCCACCACCGGCGTCCCCCCTCTCAGACGTAGACCTCCCCCATGTTGACGACCTTGAACTCCTAGCCGCGTCCCCCATGACTACATCAGTGCCCTCTGATGAGGCAGTGCCCATCTCCCTCTTCAACGAGGTAGGCCACGCCCGAGAGAACACAGGTGAGGAGGCCCCCTCCTTCACCATCAATATGAGAGGTGCCAGGACTGGCGAAGAGATCATCAGATGCCTCAATGCCACGGTAGCAGAAGTCATTGACACCCTAGATGACAGTGAGACCTGCAGCGTCGTAATAGATGCAGTAGCCTCGCTATGCAACGAGGTGGAGGGGACAAGCCCCGGGGAAGTAAGCGACTGGGCGAACAACCTACCAAATGACTGGAACGCCCTAGCCGCCATGGATGTCATGGTTACAAGGGACCGTGGCTCTAAGTGAGCGCGTCGTTCGGGGTCACGTGATCGTGTGGATGTATCACGTGTTCTTGCCGTGGCTCGCTATGGTCACGGGGATCGGGGTCACGGACTCGCTGTGGTAATGTGACGCTCGTGGCATGCTGTGGTCACGAGGGTATCGAGGTGGGCCGAGATGCCCGAGTACTTCGTTCCGGTAGGTGCACCTTAAAGCACCTGTTTGGCAACGTTCCACGTGTTATAGCACACGATGACAAGCTTCGATGTGGCTTACTAAGCCGGAGCGGTGGTAGAGACGAAAAGGGGAAAGTCTTGTTGCCACCAGAGTTCCTTGCGCACAAGGCAACTGATTGGGTAATCAACTTGTATTGGAGACGAAGTTGAGACTGGGGATTCCAGCTCAACTTCCTACTGTTCTTATAGTACTAAGTCCTAGTCACTATGAGTCGTAAGTAAGAGTCAGTAGTACTCAACAAGAGTCACTACTATGAGTCGCGTATCAGTCAGTATCAGTCACTAGCGAGCAACTCATAGGGAGTCGCTCTGAGTCACGTACCAAGTCGCGTCGCGTCGCAGTCACAAGGAG
>WTXC01000331.1:0-18439 GCA_022496195.1 Lactifluus subvellereus | reverse complement strand
AGTGCAAGTGCAAAGGCAAGGTAAGTAAGATAGTTAGTATTTATATGCTAACTATGTGTTCCAGGTTATCAACAACGGCGGGCCCGGCACACGCGAGCAGAGGGTGCACGCGCAATAGCAACACCTGCAGCTGCAGCAGCAGTGGCGAAGCTGCAGCAATGGTGCGATGGCGGCAGCTTTATGCCATCAGCAGTGGCAGCAACGGTGGCGCGGCGGTGGAAACTGGAGCAACGTCACGACGGCGGTGGTTTCTGTGGCAGCAGCGTGACGGCGGCACTGCTGCAGCATTGGCTCGGTACCAGCACGCGCAGCAGCCCAGCAGCAAGTGCTGCGCGACAACGAGCGGAGGCATGAGCGGACACGGCGCCCCCATGGCCCAGCGGCGGCACGCATACCAACAGCAAGAGACGAGAGTGCACATGGCGCGCGCGCAAGACCGCGGGCACATGGCCAGCGGGCGGTACGCACAGCAACAGCAGCCCTTGCAGGCGCTGCGCGACGACTGGAGGGAGTGAGGGCGCACATGGCGCATGGGCGAGATTGCGTGTGTGTGGTGCACGTATTTTATCTTTATTATACTTGTATAAGCTAGCTTTCTCTATGTGGGACAAAATTCTAGAGTGTACAGTGCACGCATGGCCTGGTGACGGCACGCGCAGCAACAGTGGCGGCGGGTGCTACGTGGCAAGTGGCGGAGGACGCGTACACATCATGTGTACATGAGATTGCAAGTGTGTGGCCCGGCGGCGGCACGCACAGCAGCCGCAGACGCCCTGCAACAGGTGAAAGTGCATGCGGCCCAGCAGCGGCACGCACAGCGGCGGTGGCAGTGGCGCGGTGGCAGTGGCGCGGTGGCAGTGGCGCGGTGGCAGCGGATATTGCTTACATCATACAGCCGGTCATTGTGCACTTCTATTGCCTTAGACTTATATCACCTTTATGGACTTGGCAGCTTCTTACTTCTTGGTAGCCAAATGTTTTTATTGACTTCATCCCTTGGTGTTCTTAATGTTGTCTTAGTGCTATATTTCTAAGTTCAATTTAAGTCAACAATCTGCCTTAACAGACTTAGTTGCCTTAATGGCAAAATTAAGGCCATCAAGACAAATTAAGGGTTTTTGAGTCTTGCTGATGAAGTTTAAGAATGGGGATAGATTTGAGACCATCTTGGGTCGGTGGTGTCTGCCGTGCAAGTAAGCACATCCTGATGTGAAATTATACGGAATACTGACATACCAAAGGAATAATGAGGAACTTGTAGTGAAGGAGGGGTTGAGGAAGACATTTTACACAGGCAGTAACTTGACCTGTTGCACACATTGCCGGCACCATTATGAGCTCTATAAAGCATGATGCAAGGAACAGAACATACTGGAGAACCACCATGCCATCCCCCGACCGATTTGGAAACAGATGCAGGAAGCTGAGGATCCAAAAGGAAATAAGCAAGGGACACTTGATAGGATGATGGTGAAGGGAAAGGACCACAACAGTTCACCGAGAAGGAGTTTTGGGTGCGGTGGCATGGTTCATTGCCTGTGGTGACCAGGTAAGTGTAGATGAAGTTAGTTAAGCATCTGATATTGATCTCAAAGTGTAGGCACTTGCTGTTGCGAATAACAGCTTGTTTCAGAAATGCCTCATGACAATGAGGCCAAGAACATTGCAGGCAGAGTTGCCAAGCACACATGAGGTGTCAACATATATCCACAACCAATTCATTGAGTGGTTGACAGCACTGAAAGCTGACATCCTGGTGAGTAAAAAGAAAGTTGAATGGTTCCACACTAACCAAAGGAACTCCAGGCAGCTCCAGGAAAAATTTCAACCACCACCGATGGATGGACTGCTGACAACACGAAGGGCTTGTTTCTTGGAATGACAGCTCACTGGATTGATGTGAAGGATGGAGTGTGGACCATGCGAGCAGAAGTTGTGGGATTTTGGTTGATCTCAGGAGAGCACAGTGGACACAACTTGGGGTGATACTTTGTTGGGTTGTGTGAACATGTGGGTATTCTAAACAAGGAAGGTTCAAAGGTATGCCTAGTGAATGGCAGGGGTAACCCTGGGGTTTTTTTTTGCTACCCTTACCCCTACCCCTGAAAACCCTTACCCCTGCTTAAGGGTAAGGGTTTTGGAGGGTAAGGGTAAGGGTTGAGCAAGGGTTTAGGGTACCCCAGGGTATGGGGGGTATAATGCAAGGGTTTACTTGATACAGTGTTTCTCTGTTATCTACACAATATTTTCAAGGGTTATTTATTATACTGTATTGAACACTTTCTATTACATGCAAATCCTATGTGTTTTAATGCCATTGGCACCAAGATCAACCTGTTACACATGAGTCCCTTAGGAATTGGAACTCAATGCAATGGGGTTTCCCCTAGGTGTGCCCATAAAAGTGAGAAAGGGAAAAGAATTGCAACACTTTCTAACCTTAACATTCAATAACCCTTGTACCTGGGGGTAAGGGTATGTGAAGGGTATGAAGGTTCAAACCCTTACCCTTACCCTGTACCCTCCTTAGGGGTAAGGGTTTATGAAGGGTTTGAGAGTTCATACCCTTACCCTTACCCTTACATACCCTTGGCCCAAACCCCCAGGGTTTGTTAAACCCTTGCCATTCACTAGGTATGCCGTGTGTGTGTGCATGTGACGAAAAAGATAAGATAACACATTGGGCCCACACTGTAGCTCAACACAGTGACATTGGACAACGCGTCAAACAACAAGTCGAAATGTGAAACAATTGAGGCATTACATGCTCGTCGGCAGCTTGTCTGGAATGCAGAGGGGAATCAGTTACCGTAAGTTTCATTCCTAATTGCCAGTGACTGTTCGCATCTTGATCCTTGTTTCAGATGCCTTGGCCATGTTGTTAATCTTGCCACCATCGACGTAATGAGCCACATCACAAAAATTGCAGCTGTGGAAACTACTAGTGCCATTTGGGAATACGATCCTGATCTCCCGGACAATTGCGTGCTCGGTGGGTCACTGGACATGATTGCCGCTATCCGTACCCTTGCTATCAAGGTCACATCGCATCCTTTCGTTTATTAGATCCATCTGATCTTTCCCATTAGATTCAGGCATCCAGTCAACGTATAGAGTACTTCCAAAAGCTTCAAATCGAATGCAAGTTCAATGAGCCACTCAAAATCCCCTTGCATAGCAATGTTCACTGGGGTTCAGCTTTCAAAATGCTCGATAGGGCATACACATTGCGTCAGGTAAGTGAGAAGCAGCTTGTTTTATAGATAGCTACTAATAACCTTGCATAAACAGCCCATCAATCGGTTCATTGCATCTGCTGATGCCCTGTATGGCCCAATTACGAAGCTTCGACGGAATGGGCGGCTGGAGAAAGAGATCCCATGGGCAGCCTTCAAACTATCAGAGGATGACTGGGCACAAGTGAATGATGCGAAAGCCATCTTAAAGGTTCGTCAAATCACCCATAGCGATACTTAGATTATTTAACCTTTTGTCATTAGAACGCTAACTGTTACGTTCTGGACTGCTCTGGACTGAGTACCCCTACTTTTTCTTTCCCTATATGCCTTCCCCTTGACCCACTGCCTCATGCGAACCATGAGGCCGCCTATTGCTTACTGATGACGGGCCCTAGGCCTTGTACGATGACACACTTACCCTCAACCCTGTATGATGAGCATTTACCCTTTGCCCTTGTACATGACATCATAGCTATGGTGACGCACTACCCTTGACCCTACCTAGTACTTATAGTGCTTCGCCTCGTCTGTATGTACTCAGACTCGACTTCTTGAGCAATCAAGCTAGTTCCCCTGTTCTGCAAGCTGAGGTTGTCTTGTGATTACCTTAGCCTGCACTTCCCCTCAAGGCACAGAGGCAGGAGCTTTGCCAAGCTTGTGCCCTACCCCTTGAAGTGTCGATCTGCTTTTCTCTCATTGCGTTGTGTAGATACAATCCCTCGATCATATCTAACATCGCACTGAAGGGACTGTCCACTCTCCTTGTGAATCACACTTCGCCTGTGGTTCCAGGCCCTCCAGAGTCCACAGAAGCCTAGACTTGGGCTAGACCAAGTCAACGAACCAACCAGTCGCACAAGTCGTGCAGAAGGCCAACGCTTGAGCCTAACATTAAGTTGAGTCTCCTCCAAACACAGTGGCTTCCTACTAGCTCGAGGGGAAGAAGAACCAGACCAAGAAGAGGGATTTACCCGCCAAGACCTACAGGATCCTCCTCCTGTTTGGCCAGATGAGTATTTATCTACACAGAAGAGGAGAAGACAGTCTCCTCCCTCACATCAGAGGAACAGCATATTGGAGAGAAGACAGCCTCAGAGCAGGCTATTGGGTCAGATACTTCAACGGAAGAAGAGGAGCAGTAGAGTTTGATCAGGATCGAAACCAGTGGTTTCCCCTCTTCTTCATAGACGGGAACACCTATTCCTCAGACTACCTCACCCTCAGTAGAGACCAAGAACAGGCTATAGGCCTAGGACATTTGCATCCAGAAGACCCATGAGAAGAACTAGAATCCGACACTACTGAATCATTCCAGTCCCCACCAAGTGAACCAGAACCCCCTACACTCCTCGGCATTGTAGGAGAACCTGTCCTGCCAGAAGAACAATCCCCCCTTACCCTACTAGTCCCCACACATCCTATCGAACAACCCCCTGCCGCCTTACACCCCCTACCCTCGATCATGGCAAATATCGGCCCCCAACCACAGCAGCAAGCGGCCCAACAAGCCACACCAGCAGCCCCAGCCCCTGCACAAGGAACTGGTGGCAAACCCATAGGCAATCCCCCTACTATATTCGAAGGGGATCGCACCAAGGCCAAGACATTTGTCAGAGAGTTCAACATCTATGCGGGACTAAACGAAGGAATGGACATAATGTCCAATCCACTTAGAAAGACTCTCCTTGCCCTCAGCTATATACAAGGAGAGAAAGTTGATGACTGGGTCGACATCATACACACTTGGATTGCGGAGAAGAGTGCCCCAGATGACCCAAACATGAACCATGTCCAGATCCCCTCCACCAATAATGCCTATTGGCTTCACTACACCACAGAGTTTAATCAGGCCTTTGCGGACTCAGCTGAAAAGCAGAATGCAATCGCCCAACTCAAGAGCCTCCGAATGGAAGGAAGGGATCTAGATTCCTACCTTGCCAAGTTCTGCACATATGCAGCAAAGGCTGGTTATGGCCTCAATGAAGAAGGGACACTGGACACCCTTAGAGCGGGCCTTCCTGATGAATTAGGGAAAGAAATTATCAAACGACACAACCCCCAGACGTGGGATGATTGGGTGGCAGCCGCACACACTGAACACGATGTTTGGCTCCGCCTAAAGATGCTTTACCCCACCTGGAAGAGCAAGGACACCCGTAGTGTTTTAAGGTCCGGTCCTATGGACCGAAAAAAGACCGGGACCCAACCGGACCGGACCGCACTAGGACCGGACCACCGGTCCCGGTTGCCCTTATTTTTGTCCGGTCCTGGTTGCGGTCCCTCATCTCCACCTCATATATTGCAACCGCAGAAAAACCGGTTGCAACCAGTTGCAAATTGCAACCAGACTACATAGTAATGTACTTCTATGTTTATTTTCTTATTGTTTTTTGATCTTCATTTCTTCATGTTTCGAAGTCGCACGACTTTTATGTGGAGTTTCAAACTCTGGCAAACGTCGTCCGGTTTAGGTAGGTACTCTTTCTCTCTGCCTCCGTGTCGGACATCAAGCAGCAGCGGTCCACCAACTGATGGACCCCTGCTCTCGACTTGGGGATTGGGAGAAACAACAGGTGTGTCGTCGCTAGCATAAAAACACACACACTAACGACATTATCTTCTCCCCCCTTAGGACAGCACCAGCAGCTGCAGCGGCGGCACAAGCGGGCGGCACTAGCAGCACCGGCGGTACCAGCGGGCGACACTAATGGCGACACCAGCGGGCGGCGGCACGAGCAGGCGACGACGACGGCGGCACGAGCGGGCAACACTAACGGCGACACCAGCGGGCGACGACGGCGGCGGCACGAGCAGGCAACGATGGCGGCAGCACCAGCAGGCGACACTAACGGCGACACCAGCGGCAACGATGGCGGTGGCACCAGCGGGCAACGACGGCGGCGGCACCAGCGGGCGACACTGGCGGCCGTACCAGTGGGCGACACTAACGGCGACACCAGCGGGCGACGACGGCGGCGGCACGAGCAGGCAACAATGGCGGCGGCACCAGTGGGCGACACTAACGGCGACACCAGCGGGCGACGACGGCGGCGGCACGAGCGGGCGACACCGGCGGCGGTACCAGCGGGCGACACCAACGGCGACACCAGCGGGTGACGGCGGTGGTGGCACCAGCGTCAGCACCAGCACCAGGCCACCAGCACCAGCGACACGGCCGCGGCGGCAACTCCAGCAGCACCGACACCAGCGACATGGCGACGGCAGCAGCAGGACCAGCACCACCGACGCAGCAACACCAGCACCAGAGTACAAGCGGCAGCAGGATCAGCATGGCGGCGGTGGCGACGGCGACGGCGGCGGCGGCGGCGGCAGTACCGCCAGCATCTCCTTCCCTACTTACAGTAGTATTAAATTGTATCTACATACACTTAGACTTGAATATAGAGTGTTTTGGTATTAAAAAACCGGTTGCAACTGCAAAAAAACCAGTTGAGACTGGTTGTCAACTGGTCTCTAGAAAGACCAGTCCCAACTGGTCTTTTTTCTGCAACCGGACCGAAGTAGACCAGTTGCTTGCGGTCTCAGTCTGGTTTTTAAGATTTTAGCTTTGGCCGCAACCGGTCCCGGTCCGGTTGCACGGCTCTGGAGGTCAAAGACTGGACCGGACCGGACCTTAAAACACTAGACACCCGCTCTCGCTTTGGGAAGTCTGAAGGAGTGTGGCGCCGCTCCTTCAACATGAAACAGAAGCCATTCACTCCCCAACACCAGAACCAGAATCGAAACAATGCAGTAGTCCCCATGGACGTTGATCGCATTGGCAGGACCCTAACAGATGACGAGAAGCAACAACTTATGAAGGCTGGCAAGTGTTTCCAATGCACTGGGATGGGACACATCTCCAGAAATTGCCCCACATGCACTGGATCCACCTCTACCTCTTCTAATAGAACCAATCACTCTCAGCCGTCTCAAGGACCCCCTGCATACATCAGAACTGCTGTCGAAGAAGAAGAAGTGAAACCGGAAAAGGAAGAGAAGCTTGGAGTTGATTGAGTAATCAACTCCATTAACACTATGTCTACGGAGGAAAAGGAGGAGTTCTTGGAGAAAGCTTTCGCCCAAAAGGGTTTTTAGGACGCTCTACCCCATCGGCCTGGGTACGAGCACTTTGAGTGGACACTGTATTTGTATCACAACAGAAATCTATGGCAATACCAGTTGTTTTACGATCCGCACACTCGATGGCCAAAGATAAGATCCTTATAGACTCTGGAGCTACCTCCAATTGCCTTGATTGGAAGACCGCTAGAAGACTACGCTTCCCCCTCCAAAGACTAGAAAGACCTAAGCCAATTAAGAACATGGATGGAACCCCCAACAAAGCAGGAGAGATCACCCACTATGCCACCTCCTGGTCCATCTACAGGACAAGGAAGAGCTTATGTGCTTCTACATCACAGACTTAGGAGAAGACAGGATGATCTTGGGTTTCCCCTGGTTCGCAGCATTCAATCCTATGGTAGATTGGACTGAGGGAACCATGCAAGGACTCCCAATCTATATTATGTCCGAAAAGGCTGCTGCATAAATCCCCCTAGCTGCCACTAAGAAAGCTGGAAAGCGAACCGCTTACCACCTACAAAGAGGTGAACAGATCTTTGCCTGTGTCATCCCCCCTGAGTTTGTATGAAAAACTACCATTGCAACCGAAATCGCAGTCAGGGAAGCAGCCAAGAAAGAGAAGAAGACTTGGCAGCAACTAGTCCCTGAAGCGTACCACAAACATCGGAAGATTTTCAGTGAAGAAGAAGCCCGACGCTTTCCCCCATCTGACCCTGTGACCATGCCATAAACCTCACCAACGATGCTCCAAAGACACTAGATTGTCAAACCTACCCACTAACACTAAAGGAACAGGATGCGGTAGATGACTATGTCGATGACCAGATCGACAAGGGCTATATATCCCCATCCCAGTCCCCCTATGCATGTCAAATCTTCTTCGTTGCTAAGAAAGATGGCTCCTTTCGCCCTGTACAGGATTTCCGCCACCTAAACACCTACACCATCCCTGACCAATACCCCATCCCCAACCTTGAAGACCTAACCCGCCAATTAGCTGGAGCCCGACTTTTCACAGCCCTAGACGTGAGAGCAGGCTACAACAACATCCGCATCAAGGAAGGGGACCAGTGGAAAGCGGCGTTTAAGACCCCTGCAACTAGAACAAAGCCTCCAGGCCACTGGGAACCTAATGTCATGCCCTTTGGCCTGTGTAATGCACCAGCAACGTTTCAGAAGTTTATCAATGACGTCCTCAGAGACCTCATTGCTACCGGCATGGTCTTATGTTACTTGGACGACATCCTCATTGCCACTACAAATGACATTCCCTTACACCGAGAGATAGTGAACCAGGTCCTTGAAAGACTAATGGCGAATGACCTATACCTAAAGCCGGAGAAGTGCACCTTTGAACAGTCCGAAGTGGTGTACCTAGGACTAATCATTGGGGGAGGAAAGGTACAGATGGACCCTGCAAAGGTGGAAGCAGTGTGCACCTGGCCTCCCCCCAAAAATGTGCACAAACTCCATGTTTTCCTAGGCCTTATTGGCTGGCTCCGCCCATTCCTAAAAGGCTTCGCACACAAGGCTTGTCCCCTGAACACACTAACCAAGAAGGGACAACCCTGGGAATGGACAGTAGAGATTGACAAGGGTATACAAAACCCTGGGGGTATGTGCAAGGGGTACATGGGGGTAAGGGTAAGGGTACAGGTTATAGTACCCTTGTTATACCCCTACCCTTAAGCAGGGTATTTCAAACCCTGGGGGTATTTGTGAAGGGTATGAATGTTATGGCTCAAGGGGCCATGGGCACAACTTGTGCAACTAGGCATGGGCAAGACTGAACATGTGCAAGGGCAATGAGCACATGGTCCTGAGCATGACACTTCCAGCAGTCATGGCAGCATGTGAGCAAAGCTAAGATCTTTGGAGCTAAGACAAGATGGCATGTAACTTGTCCATCTTATAACTTGAAGCTAAGTCTTTGCAACAGACTTAGAAGGGTGTGGGAGCAAAGCAAGAGATTGCTAAGTGACAGAAGGTAACTTGAGGTGGCAAGCTTAAGTGGAAGACAACTTAGAGCAGCAAGCTCAAAGTGGAAGGCAACAGAACTCGATTAGAAATGAAGTCAAGCTTAGGGCTTAACTGTGCATAAAGTGGGCCCCTTATATAGGGCATTACAAGGAATCACATGCTACTGCTACCTGAGTCACAACAGTGGTAGTGGAGTAGTTCATGCTAAGTATAGTACAGGCCCCAAGGCCTCAGTCAGTGCAGTAAGGCACTCAGTCATCCAGGCATCAGCATGTACAGTAAGCAGTCTGGAGTCAAGTCATGTGGAGCTGGCATAAGCAGTGTATTGTAATAAAGAAAAAGGTGGTTCATACTGGCCTTAGCAAGATCATAACAATGAAGGTGTGAAGAGCCATCAGCAAAATAACCAGGGACTAGACCATGTAGCTGGTGATAACTGAACTAGAGCTGCCAAGTAATGTTTGCTAATCATTTGTATGTATTTGTACTTGTTGGCAACCCTCCCTCACCCACTTTTTTACTCTATGGTTCAACATAGCCTATGTTACCACCACATCACCACCTGCTATTGCTGCATTTCCACCACATTTCCACCATGTTCAGGTCACCACCAGTTACCACTATGTGCCCCCATGTCACTAGCACATCCACACAGCCACTGCATCACTGCTAGTCACTGCCATATGCCACCACATTGCCACCACATCCATGCAGCCATTGCATCACCGCATGCCACTGTGGTGCCACCAGTTACCCTTGCATCATTAGGACTTCTTACATTGGACCATGTGGGCCCTTGAGCACATAGGGTGAATTAAGTGTGGCCTTCCCAAATGTGTAGTCTCATTTCAACACATTGACAGCATGGCCATGCATACCCCTAAGCAATACCCTCAGGGTATTTGATACCCCTCTAACCCCCCTCCAACCCCTACCCCTACCCTGCAAAAACCCTTACCCTTTGTAAGGGTGAGGGGTTTAGGGGGGTAGGGGTAAGGGTAGCAAGTTCTTACCCCAGGGTTACCCCTGTCAATCTCTAGTTGCTGGTGTCGCCATTGCTGGTGTTGCTGCTGCCGCCACCACCGTCGATGTCACCCGCCGTCACCTTTGCCATTGCTAGTCTCACTGTGGCCATTGCTGGTGTTGCCGCCGTGGCCGTGGCCATTGCTGGTGTCGTCGCCATTGCTGGTGTCGCCGCCACCATTGCCATCACCATTGCTGGTGTCGCTATGGCCACTGCTGGTGTCGCCACTGCCGCCATGGCTGCCGACGGTGCTGCAGAGCTCGTGTTGGTGCGTCAAGGGGTCGTAGTTGTCGTCGTGTGCTTATGAGGTGTGCAGTAATATTCTCTGCAAGTCGATGGGGAATTGCTTTGGGCACGACAGTGAACACGCCGGTGTTCTGTAACGTGAGGGCACCATTGAGATACCTGTAGGCTCAGAGTCGAATGCCTGCATGGGCTGTGCGCCTGTCCTTGGGGGGCTGGGATTGTCACTTTGTAGGGGCCGTGGATGTCGCATTTGTTGACAGCCCTGGCACATTGATGTGTCATAGGGGTGTGGTTGTAGTTAAGTTGTCCACTGTTCGTGCTGTGATTGTTGAGTACCACATAACCCAAAAATAAACATCGAACATTCCTATAGCACAGCTCAGGGGGCATTCGCCTCCTGAGCTGTTGTTGCCCGTTGGCCCTATGTGCCATTGTTGTCACTGCGCGTGTCAGTGTTGAGTGTGAGGTGGAGGCAGCCGCGTGGAAGGTTTTCCCCCTGAGAGGTCAAATGAAACAATGTCACCATACACATGATTTCATATCTGCTCCGCGATCTACAGGAACCCAAGCGACATTCCAGTATCCTTTTCGTGACACCAGATGCAAAGGGGTCTGGTCTTTCCTGCTGTGGGAATTAGCGTCTACGCGGTGACTGAGAAGGAGTTCAGCAATTTGCGGATGTCCTTGCAGTGCTAAATGTAACCAAGTCCAGTTATTGCTCTCCTGTGCATTCACATCAGCGCCGCGGTCAACAAGAACTTGAGCGACATTCCAATATCCTTTTTGCAACGCCAGATGCAAAGGGGTCTGGTTGTTCTTACCATGGGCATTGGCATCTGCACTGTGGTTGAGAAGGATTTAGGTATTGAGCGCGATGGCAGATCCAATGACACAGGCTGGCAAGACCAAACTGGACTTGGACCCTGGCCTCTGCCCACCAAATCAGATCTTCTTGTTGAACCGGCAACACAAGGGCCAGATCCCAAGGGGATCCGGGCCGCTCTAGGTCTCTCTAGACCTAATCCGGACATATGGACAATATCTCCTTATGGGATATATTATGATATACTAGGATATATGCACATCACCTTATGTCACGTCACACATGTCTACATGTATATAAGCACCAGCTTTTTGCTGGTAAATATCAGTGTTGCTTTCGCCCACACTTCGTAGTATACAAGTAAGAGTCCTTTCTAAGTTCCACTGTATACCTGTCAGCTGCGCACTGCACTAGTTGCTGCACTAACAGGTTATGGGCCCTGGTAGCCCCTAATGCACCTTAAATGGCTGCAACTGTGCTTTGTGAGGTGGTACTCTGCTGCATTATTGTGCAAGTACCATATATCACAATTAGGTGCAACTCTGAGTTCTACCCTTCCTCCTGAGGAAGGATACCACTCAGGGATGTACTGCCTCCTTGTGCATCGGCACAGATTGGCCTAGCATAGGCTGCGCAACTACGGCGCGCCATATGTGCCTGGCCTACTAAGGTGTACCAGTGGACAACAAGTTTAGCCTCTAATGCGCCAAAATATGAGTGCGCACATAAGGCTAAAGGCATAGACCATCCTTTTTCTGGTCTTCATCGCACCTACAAGTGCTGATTAAGTGTGTGTCACACAGACCTCAAATCGCTTGAATTTCAAATATGTCTAACGCCCTTACTCAACTCATTCCCATGATGGACGGCACCAACTACCTTGAATGGGAAAAACAAATGAACGCATACCTTAAATCTTTGGACTTATGGGAAATCACTAGTGGCGTGGAACCTTTTCCTGCTGCCGCAGATCCTGCTGCACCTACTGCAGCTGAGCATGCCTTGCAGAAGGCTTGGATGAAGGAGTCCAATTGCGCCATGGGAAACATCCTATTGCGTGTGATGACCACAATCCAGGATAAAATCCTGACACAAAGATGTGACCAAGCTTGGACTATGTTGTGGAATGATTATGGCCAAATTACTGTGGCCAACTTATTCCATGACTTTAAGAAGGCTATGACCTTCAAACTGGACCCACACAAGTCGCCTGTGCCCCAATTTGAATATTTGGAGGCACAATATCAGTGCCTTGCAGCCCAGAATGTCGGAGTACCAAGCTTTATACAAGCTATGATGCTCCTGACTGCACTTCCTACCCAATGGGAGCAGCAAATAGTCCCTGCTGTCATTTCCTCTCGTAGAATCATCCTTTTAAGCCTCAATGATGTCAAACAACACGTTTTGACACATTGGCAAGCCAATCAGACCAGAAAGACTGCAAAGGGACAATTTGATAATAGGTCCAATACTGCCCAGAAGCTTAGCGCTATCAAGCGCAAGCCTGGTGGACCGCCTTCCTATCAAACTCAAAAAGATAGGAAAGGCAAAGGGAAACAGCGCCAAGGTGCCACTCCCTATCAAACCCCTAGCCAATCTCCTGGTTCAGGATCTAAGTTCAGGGGTAAGCGTGGTGGTGGCAAGAAGAAGCGCGAAGGGGAACAACTCCACTTGCTTCGCAAGCTTCTGTGCCTGCCCCTAGTGCCCACACTGTCGCTTTCATTGGATCACATGGAATTTCCATGCGAATTGCCAATGACACCCCCATGCCTCGTGTCGCCAATCCACAGCCACCGCCTTCCTTCACTGAGGCGATGCAATTGGCTGACGACATTGGGGTTCCCAAGAACCCGCGCAATGTCAAATGCTTGGAGCAGCACATTACCATGCTGCAGCACAAGCCTGGTGGTTGTATGACCACTAATTCACGCCACGCCGGTCCCTCAAATGGGAGTTTCATCATCCCTATCTCTGATACAGAAGGGATAAGTGATGAAAGCGATGTTGAAAGTATGACTTCATGTGATGATCATGCTAGACACTCCTCACCCAAATGTTACTCTCCAGTGCTACAAGTCACGAGACTGACACGCCTAACCGCGAGCCCACTCCTGACTTCTCAAAGCCATATGTGGATCCCACTCCACATATCCCTTGTCCCCAAAGCTTTGATGACGTTGTCTCGCTTGGGGAATCACACTGGAAGAGAGGATTGACATAGAGCAAAGCCTCCTGGATGATCAAGGTGCAAGTGCGACCAATGATCTCTTTGGAGATGCTTACATGTCTGATGGGCAAGTCCCTCCTTACGCTCTTAAAAGCTTTACTAATCAGAAGGCAGTATGGGAACTGCGAACTTCTGAAGTGGATGGTACGGGTATTGATAAATATGTACACCGTTGCTCCTCTGTAAAGTGTTCTGAGTGTAAGAATAGACATGATCACGCGTCCATTAACCCGTTATGGTTACTTGATAGTGGTGCATCCTGCCATTTCACCTTTGCAATGGTAGACTTTATTGACTATACACCTTTAACTGAAAAGTTGAAAGTAATTACCGCTGCCCAACCCATCTATATGGAAGGCAAAGGAATGGTATTACTAAGGCATAAAGTCACAATCAAGGGAAAGACACGAGAGTGTGTTACACGCTTGTATCCTGTGTTCCTGTTACCACAGTTGACCATGCGTCTTTTATCCCTTGGGGTATTCTTGAAGCAAGGTCTCAGCGTTTATGGGAATGCTGCGAAGATATCCCTGTTAATGCCTGGCTTATCCCCAGTCATTCAGTGTCAAAAGCTTAACCCACGTGACACTGTCTATTGGCTAAATGCGCGCATTACTGATGCCGCAACCATCCATACAGTTTTTACTGTGGATTATGAGTTAATGCATAGACACTTGGGACACCCCTCTAAGGATGTCCTACGCCATGCAATTGATAACACTAAGGGATTCCCAAAAGGAATTGTCTTTAATGACAAGTCTCCCATTTGTCGCGGATGTGCAGAAGGAAAAATGCCCTCAAAAGCATTCCCTCCATCTAGCACACGTGCACTAAAGCCCTTTGAGAAAATCCATTCAGATCTCAAGAGCTTTCCTGTGGTTTCATACCACAAGTATAAATATTTTATCAGCTTTGTAGACGATTATTCATCTTACGCCTGGATTGTACTATTGCACGCTAAGTCCTCTGCCATAGCAGCGCTAAGACAATTCATTGCATTGGTTAAAAACCAATACGGCACCACCATTAAAGAGTGGATGTCGGATGCAGGCAGTGAATACAAATCTGATGAGTTTATATGTGCACTAAAAGACAATGGTATTAAAGTGCTACAAAGTGTACCACGAACCCCCCAACAAAATGGTTGCACTGAGCGCTTTATGAGAACTGCCATGGACAAAGCTCAGGCTATGCATCTTGAAGCATGCATACCTGATTCCTGGTGGGAATTTGCTGTAGAACAAGCTGTTCATTGCTATAACAGAACTCCTGTGCAACGCCTTAAATGGCGCACACCATATACAGCTCTGAATAGCACAGCACCCGATGTTTCACATTTGCGAGTCTTTGGTTGCGGTGCATATGTGTACCTACCTGAAGACATACGCCCTAATAAACTAGCTCCCAAGTCTGAGCTGATGGTTTATTTAGGAGTGGTAGAAGGCATAAAAGGCTATCGCTTTATGTGCATTGCAAATAATCAATTATTCACAGCTGCTACAGCGCTGTTTGATGAAACATTATTCCCCAAGTGTAAAACCTCAAAGCCGCGTCCTATAACACGCGTGCAAAAGCCGGTAGAAAAACAACCACCAGTTGAACCACCTGTTGAAGGTGATGACGATGAGGTTCCTTATAAGCCAAAACCCATTGTCCCTACACCTCCAATTCCTCCGCAAATACGTGCACCTGCACCACGACATGCACCTGCACCTCCTCTTCCCCCACTTCCTTCTTCTAGTGAAGAAGAAGATGAGGACAAAGAACATGGAAGTGAAGAACAAGAGGATGATGACAAGGATGCTACGCAATTACCACGTCAATTGCCCCGCACTCCTTCTCCTCTTACACCTCTTACACCTCCACCAAGGGAGTCACCTCCTCCCAAACCTGAGCGATCTCCGCTGCAACGACCCACACCATTACCTGCACCAGTCCCGCGCAGATCAGAAAGACTCAGGCACATACCCACTCGCCCTGACAATGTCTATGGGGAACGTAGGCTCCCCTCTCAAATTAGTCAAGACATTGAGCAAACTCCTGGTTGGAGAAGGCAATTGGAATTCCAAGAGGGTAGCTCCCATCAGAGAATTCCTGGAGGTATAACCTTTCCCTCTAGGGAAGGTACACCTGCTCCAACCGAGGGTACTCCAGCGGCCTCACAGTGTGGAACCCCTCATGAAAGCCCTAGTCCATCTCGTTCAGAGCAAGATGTGGAAGAAAATTTATACACCCTCGCGGATGAAGGGGGAGTAGAGTTTGTGAATCACTTGCTCGCCAAAGCAATTCCACCAGATTCACAGTCACCAGACGTCTCTAAAATTAGAGAATGGTCTTATAAAGACATCATGCGCATGCCTAAAGCGCAACAGAAACAGTGGAAGACAGCTTGCCAGCAGGAGCTTGACTCACTCCGTGCGCGAGATGTCTATGAACTGGTAGATCCTCCTCAAGGACGCAAAATTATAAAGAACAGATGGGTCTTTGACCTTAAATCTGATGGTCGCAAAAAGGCTCACCTTGTTGCAAAAGGCTTCTCACAAGTAGAAGGCATTGACTACTCAGACATCTTCTCACCTGTCGTCAGGTTTGAGACAGTACGCCTCATGTTAGCGCTTGCAGCACTGGAGTCTTGGCACATGGAGAGCGTTGATGTCAAAACAGCCTTCTTATATGGAGAGTTAGACAAAGAACTCTACATGGAGCAGCCAGAAGGCTTTGCACTAAAAGGCAAAGAGCACAAAGTACTTGTTACGGCTCAACGGGCCGTGAGCACGACTTGTGCGACTTGGGCATGGGCAAGAGTGAACACGTGCGAGGCAACGCACACATGGTCCTAAGCATGACACTTCCGGTGGTCACGTCGACACAGGAGCGAAGCTGAGTTCTTCGGAGTAGGGCGAGCACGTGACTAGTGCGAAGGCCCAGAGCTAAGTCGTTGCAGCCGACTTAGAGAGGCGTGAGAGCGAAGCAGTGCCTTGCTGAGCGATAGACGCAAAAGGCGACTTGAAGCGGCGAGTTCAAGTAAGGGCAATGGCTTAGAGCGGCGAGCTCAAGTGAGGAGGCGAGACTAGATTGAATTGAAACGAAGTCAAGCTTAGGGCTTGACTCTACGCAAACTAAGGCCCTTATATAGGCCTGGTACAGGGGAGTCACGTGCTACTGCTACCGAGTCATAACGAGGGTAGTGGAGTAGTCCGCTAAGTATAGTACCGGCTCCACAAGTGGCCTGTGGAGCAGGGCGAGTCACAACGAGTCCGCATGCTAAGTATAGTACACGCTCCATGTCCTCATGGAGCGTCATCAGTCATCCCTACCAAGTCACAGTGCGAAGCGTAAACATGGTATCGTAACAAGAAAAGAGATGGTCCGCTCAGTCCGTAGGTGAGATCGTAACAGTACTGCGACTAAAGCGCGCTATATACAGCCTTAAGCAAGCAGCTCTGCAATGGTGGCGAGCGCTTGACAAGTCCATGATGCAGCTAGGCTTTAAATGCCTTTATTCAGATGCTGGCATATTCGTTTATGGCAACGCATCTGTGATTGTTATTGTCTATGTTGACAATGCAATCTTTATGGGAAAGAATAAGTCCCAGGTTTTAGCGGTCAAGTCCCACTTTATGAAAGTATGGGAATGTCGTGACCTAGGTCCTACTAAGGAGTTTTTGCATATGAACATCGTTCAAAGTGCTGGATGCATATCTGTTGACCAGACATCCTATCTTATGAAGGTGTTAAAATGCTTTGGTATGGAGAACGCTAGAAGCACACCAACTCCATTACCAATGGGCTATGTCCCAACTCCTAATGACCAACCTGTGGATGAAAAGATACGCCATAAGTATCAGCAAGTGATAGGTTCACTACTGTACATAATGCTGGGCATGCATCCAGACATTGCGTACATGTTATGATCTCCCTTGTGGACTGAGCAGACCGTCTTTTCCCTCTTCTTTGTACGATACCTAACCTGCGTCTCGCCCCACCTCATCTCATGCTCTGGACTCCAATAGCTATGACTCGTTGCGCTCCACTGGATGTGGAGCGCATACTATATTTAGCCCTGACTCGACCGTGACTCATCCTGCTCCACAGTGGCCTGTGGGGCTGGTACTATACTTAGCGGACTACTCCACTACCCTCATTATGACTCGGTAGTAGTAGCATGTGACCCCCTTGTACCAGGCCTATATAAGGGCCTTAGTTTGCGTATAGTCAAGCCCTAAGCTTGACTTCGTTTCTTAAATCGATTTGTCTTGCCTCCTCACTTGAGCTCGCCACTCTAAGCCATCGCCCTTACTTGAACTTGCCGCTTCAAGTCACCTTTTGCGTTCATCGCTCAGCAAGGCTCTGCTTCGCTCCCACACCCTTCAAAGTCGGCTGTAACGACTTAGCTTTGAGCCTTCGCACTAGTCACATGCTCGCTCTCCTCACAAGAACTAGCTTCGCTCTTGCGCCGACGTGACCACCGGAAGTGTCACGCTCAGGACCACGTGCTCGTTGCCTCGCACGTGCTCACTCTTGCCTACACCTTAGTCGCACAAGTCGTGCTCACGGCCCGTCGAGCTGTAACATAAGTCAAGCTTCCCACCAACCACCAGGAACGCCCTGCCCTGGACAACTCAGACTATTGGGAACGCCTCAGCGATCTTAACAGAAGACGTGCACACATCACTCAGTGGAGAATCCTCCTTGACGACGCAGTTTATCGTCACAACGCCGCTTGCTTCCTGTCCTGTGCCAAAGGGCCATCAGAGCAACACCACGCCCTCTCAATCAAAGTAGAAAACTTTCAATTTATCGAACAAAAGTGG
>WTXC01000330.1:0-18544 GCA_022496195.1 Lactifluus subvellereus | reverse complement strand
CGAAGGTGAGAGAGAGAGGGCTGACTGAGATGGACACTCAGAGGTGAAGGCGATAAGGGGCAGGGCGAAGGAGGCGGCAGCGGCACACAAAGAGGGCAGAGTCTTTATGGGCTTTTATTCGTTTACTGTGTGGATAGTCAACAAAGTCAAGGATGGCGTTACCGTCCTTGACTTGATGCTTTATATACAAGTATGCTACTGTGTGGGAAGGCTGAGCTCTAATGTATATAACCAGCACGCTCCACTGTTGGAGTCATGATCTAGTCCCTTCTGACGTCACCTATGAGTCAGGCTACCGTATGGAGAGAATGGGCATAAGGGCAGAGGGCATGAGTGGCATAAGCGTAAGAATAGAAGTGGAGTGAGGGGGAATCCCTAGGGGAATCCCTGGCATACTGTGGAGTAGGTGGGGTGGTCTAGACTGTGAGTCATTCTCAGTCAGTCTCAGTCATAACGAGTCATCGGAGATCTCCGGCAAGGCCTAGATCCTTATGACGGAATGCTCTACGTCATAGGTCACATGTCTTGTTCTTTGGTGGTCACATGGTGGCACATCACATGACATCTTGGGCGGGGAACTGGGCCGGATATGAACTACAGCTCAAGGCAGCTAAGTGCTGTGACGGGGCAAGGTGGATTGCATGTGGCAATGTGCTGGTGACTAGGACAGTGAGGAATGTTGTAACAGTACTCCCTTCTCTAAGGCGAGACTGCCACGTCTCGTAGTCTTCAGGTAAAGGTCAACCTGAGGAACTTGGCAGCATAGTCAGGGTCTTCAAGGTCCAGGACGGGCGATGTCCTTATGTGTGCGATGTGGGTGATGGTGCGATCGTGGTCCTCGGCTGTCTTGATCAGAGAGGCAGGCTTGCTCTGCTTCATGATCGATCATGGTTGCAGTTTAACGTCCTGCCCAGGATGAAGGCTGTAGGAGGAGGTGGGGACTGTGGTACCACTGATGGAGACAATCGGCGGGCTAGATGGGGGAAGTGGGGCGGCGGCTGCTTCTCTTTCTGCAAGGTGCACCAACTGCTGGGCGCACCCTCTGTTGATGGTGCTTGGTCATAGAAGGGCGGGGCAGGGAACTCTTGCGCTTTCTCTTGGTGGGTGTGGCTGAGTTGTCTTGCAAGTCCTTCAACTTGTGATGGGCTACAGGTTGGCTTTGGCAGGATCCGGTGCTGATCCTGGGTGGTGCACATCTGCATGGCATGAACCTTGCTCATGTGGGCTTTCTTGGCGGATCGCAGGCCTGGCAGGGCCATGGCTTCGGCGTAGGTGGTGGGTGCTGGCCTTTTAATGCCTTGCTGAGGGCGATCGCAGGGGTGGCGGCGTAGGGGACAAGATGTGTGGCGACGGGTTGCGCTTGTCGTTTGGCAACGGTGCGGGCCATGGCGATGGTGGCACGTGGAGGGGAAGGTGGGGAGAGGGGGTGACATGGGGCATCACACTGTTGGCGAGTGTGGCCCTTCTTATTGCAGTTGAAGCAGCAGCCCTGCTCCAACTGTCAGCTTCTTGCGCAGTCCAGATCCATGGGCGTTGGGGTCTGGGCCCATGTGGCGGGGAGTTGTCGCTTTCCCATTGACCGCCTTGTGGCCAGACTGGCACTGGCTTGGCTACTTGTGGTTGGGGCTTGATGGCGACTCCATGCATCGTGGTGGGGGCGGTCCTCAGTGTTGTCCTAACCCGGGGCTTCTTGGTGGTGGCGCGGCGCGTCCCTTCTTGATCTTGGCCTTAGCTCCACAAGCAGCTGGCATTGGGCTTGGTGCTGAGGGTTCTGGCTTGAGTATTATGGAGTTTACCCAGTAAACTCCTCGATGTGAGTGCGGCATCTCCGCTCTCTTGACTCACAAGTAGTTTAGAGTCATTTCGGACTTGTCCTGACTGGCATAGTCAGTGGCAGCTAGTTTTACATCATTGTGGACGCAGCATGGGGGATGTGGTGCGGGAGGAGGAGGCGGAGGTGGAGCTTACACTCCTGAATTTGGCGCGATCATGGCCATGCACAGGACTTCTTTGCGCATGGCTTCTTGCCATTCCTGGAGGGTGCTGGGCACGTGTTCCCTCATGGCAATGGTGACATAAAGGTGGTGGGGCAGGGCCTTCTTGTATAGATCGAGAGCATCGGCATCTTGCAGCGGGAAGGCGGCATGGGCAAGGAGGGTGTTGAAGGCAGCAATGGTGGTGTCGATGTCGCCTGTGTTGATCTTGAAGCTCTTCAGCTTCTGGAGGGCTTCTACCTCTTCTGTGAGGTACTGGAAGCGCTGTTGAAGGTGCTCTGGAACTTGGTCCAGTACCATTCATCTGTTGCGGGGAATCCAGCTTGCTCGAGCTGGGTGATCTGGGCACTGACCCAGTCCTCGACTTTTGGTCCACAGATGTAGGAGAGCGCGCATGCAGCGTGGTCTCTTGGCATGGGCATGGCGGGGCTATTCAGGATGGTGAAAATCTTGAATTGTCGCAGGAAATTCCTGGCCTGTGACTTGTTCCCATTAAATACTGTCGGTGGCATACCAGACAGGCTGGCATCATCTGGTATTTGGGCACGCCCCAGGGAAGGTGCATAGGCTGGCATGGGCATAGCTGGCATAGCTGTGGCGGCAGGCATGGGTGGCATAGGCGATCTGAGATCCAGGCTGGGACTCAGGCTTGGTACCTTGGGGATGGGGCATGACATGGCCTTGGCAAAGGCCAGTACCGATTCTGTTAGTGGCGGTGGGGTAGGCTGGCACATCCATAGCCATGGTGTTATGACCACAACTACCACACGCACTGACTTGCACACGACCCAGTCTGTGTGGGAGCTCCTGGAGCTCACAGCTGGCCAACTGACAAGACAAGGATGGAATTGGGACTCCTAGGGAGTGCCCCTGAACTGCTATGCACTCATTTGACACTATGGACACTGAACTGATACTATATGGACTGATTAGGAAGGAGGCTGCTAGCCTCATGTACGCTTGCATGGTTGTGGCACTTGCATGGCACACGCATGTGCACACATCACGCATATCACATTGGCACATCACAGAACGCTAAAGGCGTGTTTCCCTGGGTCCAGGGTGTAGTGCAGACATGTTGCAGCGTGTTGACAGGCCGCGCGTTCACCGGACATTGAGTACTTTGGCTATTGGGTCGATCACTATGACCCTTGATCTCATACCTCATGCACACCCTTGATTTCTTACTGATATGCTTGCGCGTCCCTATGACGCAGAGCCTGGAACCTACTAGATGCATGGGCCCTATGCCCTGACAATTACGCAGCCCTCTAGATAGGGGCCTTCACAAAACTATAAGTAGCACACTCCTTTGTGCAGTAGACTACAGACTCGACCTCTTGAACAATCCAGCCTATTGAACCTAGGAATCCCTTGCAGTGGGAAGCACCCCTAGGATACTCCGAACCAGACCAGACCTTCCAAGGCCACCAGTACACTCTCCACTCTTCTCTACCCCTCTATCTCCCCTTTGTCATAAGGGAACTCTTTTGGCTTGGAATACCTTTGCATTGAAGTCACTAAGGAGTCACTGTGCTATCAGTGCACCCTTGTCACTTGTGCATGACAGTTGGCCTACATCTTGAGCCATTGTAATCAAGAGAAGAACTATTGTCAAATCGTCCACAGTACCAGAAGTACTACCAGAAGCAGGACTTGGGCTGAACCAAGTCAAGAACTAGCAAGTCGCTAAGAATGCCCAAGGCTGAGCGTAACACATGGGGCATGCGCTGGTCACTTCCCGAGGGCAACCTTCGATGGGGCTGCAGGGACAGACTTTTCTACCATATGCTCTGGCGCAGGCACGGGCAATTCCTCTGTTTGCTGCACGAATCTGGTGTAGCGTGGTGGCGAGGCGCTAGCTGGCGTGGGCAGGGTGCTCATGTCGATGAAGGGGAAGTCTGGGGGTGAATCCAGCTCCACTGGCATGGGCGTTGGGCTGTTGGCAGGGCTGTCCTCACTTGGCTGTGGGGCTTTGACGGGTGTTGGCAGCTCTGAGGGTGGCAGCTCCATCATAGCTGCATGTTCAAGGTCGGTGTACCTTCCAAGGTGCAGGGCTTCTGCGTGTGCTGGTCCATACATCATGGACATGACTGTCCATGTTTCTCCATCGATGATCCAGAGGGGGCTCCAGGCATTGAGTATCTCATTGAACTCAACTGCCCATATCTTATCATCGCATGGGTCTTTTACACAATACCCAGCATAGGTCTTGCTGGGGTCCTGGATGGAGGGGACGTGCAGGTCGGTGTGCCAGATGGCGGCACCTGTGACATTGGGTGGGAGGTCAGGTCCTTGGCGGCGTTGGACCTTCTGGTAGTCTTGCAGGAATCGCAGGTGACTTGGGCGATCCTGCGGGTGGGAACCTATCTTCCTGGTGGTTGGGGCCATAGATGGTTTTCTTTATTGATGGTAGGGGCAGTACTGGCTGTTGCAGAAGTAGGTGTGAAGGCTGGCATGCTTCTCTTGGCGAGTTATGTGCTTGGCGGCACCTGGGATGAACTGGGTGGCATGAGGGCTGGCTAGCACCTTGAAGGTGTTCTTGTTGGGTGGCAGAGGGTATTCTTCTTTTAGCGGACGATGTGCTAGTCATTTCTTTTTGGCTGGCGTGTAGAGGTGATCAATACCAAAGGGGTTGTAGGGCATACGCTGTTGTCTTGCTCCTAAGGCTGGCTCTTGGAGATCTTTAAGTGATCCTTGACTTATGTTATGACACCACGGGTCATTCTGGTGTAACAGCGATTACAACTGGTGATTCCTCTTGGGGCAACAGTGGGCAGAGAGCTTCTTGATATGAGAGTAGTTTGGTGTTGACTGATAAGTCACTCATATGTCTTGTGATCTTGCACGTGTGGCAGAGCATGTGATTGTGAGAGGGGCGAGAGGCACATGACCGTGGTGAGGTGCATGTGATCAAGCTGAGTCACTTAGTGTGGACTCAGAGAGGACGACTGGCAGTATGCTTTGAGGTGGCAAGCTCGAAGGTTGAGAGAGAGAGAGGGCTGACTGAGATGGACACTCAGAGGCAAAGGCGATGAGGGGTGGGGCAAAGGAGGCGGCAGTGGCACACAAAGAGGGCAGAGTCTTTATGGGCTTTTATTCGTTTACTGTGTGGATAGTCAATGAAGTCAAGGATGGCGTTACCATCCTTGACTTGACACTTTATATACAAGTATGCTACTGCGTGGGAAGGCTGAGCTCTAATGTATATAACTGGCATGCTCCACCATTGGAGTCGTGATCTAGTCCCTTCTGATGTCACCTATGAGTCAGGCTACTGTATGGAGAGAATGGGCATAAGGGCAGAGGGCGTGAGTGGCATAAGCGTAAGAATAGAAGTGGAGTGAGGGGGAATCCCTAGGGGAATCCCTGGCATACTGTGGAGTAGGTGGGGTGGTCTAGACTGTGAGTCATTCTCAGTCAGTCTCAGTCATAACAAGTCATCGGAGATCTCCGCCAGAGATCTCCGGCAAGGCCTAGATCCTTATGACAGAATGCTCTACATCATTGTTACAGTTTCTGGCCCTTGCTTTCAGGTCTCTATTTTTCGCTTTGTGAGCTGACACATGACCTGTACTGTCACATGACCATATGTCATGTGACACGCTGACTTCCTTACCTATCACATAACCATATGTCATGTGATACCTGACTCCTTGTGACTGCGACGCGACGTGACTTGGTACGCAACTCAGAGCGACTCCCTATGAGTCGCTCGCTAGTGACTGATACTGACTGATACGCAACTCATAGTAGTGACTCTTATTGAGTACTACTGACTCTTACTTATGACTCATAGTGACTAGGGAGTAGTACTATAAGAACTGTAGGAAGTTGAGCTGGAATCCCCAGTCTCAACTTCGTCTCCAATACAAGTTGATTACCCAATCAGACCTTGGTGGCAACAACCTTCTCCTTTCGTCTCTACCACCGCTCCGGCTTAGTAAGCCACATTGAAGCTTGTCATCGTGTGCTATAACACGTGGAACATTGCCAAATAGGTGTTTTAAGGTGCACCTACCGGAACCAAGTACTCGGGCATCTCGGCCCACCTCGATACCCTCGTGACCACAGCGTGCCACGAGCATCACGTTACCACAGCGAGTCCGTGACCCCGATCCCCGTGACCATAGCGAGCCATGGCAAGAACACGTGATACATCCACATGATCACGTGACCCCGAACAATGCGCTCACTTAGAGCCACGGTCCCTTGTAACCGTGACAGTCATAGGTCATGTGTCTTGTTCTTTGGTGGTCACATGGTGGCACATCACGTGACATCTTGGGTGGGGAACCGGGCCGGATATGAACTACAGCTCAAGGTGGCTAAGTGCTGTGATGGGGCAAGGTGGATCGCATGTGGCAATGCGCTGGCGACTAGGACAGCAAGGAATGTCGTAACATTAGGAATTCTTCGAGCAGTTCTGTCTCCTTTTGCTTTCTCTTGGATGTGGAGGGGGCAAGTGGTGGCAAAGGTGGGTCTATGTCAATGCTTTCTGGAGCCTTACCCAGGTGTCCTAGTCCTGTGGTATTGTTGTGGGGGATGCAGTTGTCTGGCTTTGTCCAGTAGCGGTTTTCTGCCCACTTGAGGATGTACCAGTGGTCGTTGATGAATTTGATAGGGAAGTGTTTTTCACTTCCATCAGGGGCTTGGATCGTGTGGTGGTAGCACCACTTTCTGGGGTTTCGGTCAGTGTCCTTCCAATAGGCTCCTCCACAGATATAGTCTGGTAGGTCTGCGTTCTTTTGTGGTGTGACTGGGGTGTCTCTAGTTTCTGAGATTTGTATTCGAAGGGTCGCCACGTTTACTGTCCTTCTTCCTGCAGGAGGAGTTCCACTTGGTTGACAAAGATGGTGCAGACAAAGTCGACTTCAGCAACAATTTCTGCTAATTCTTGTGCGATCTGGTCGAGGTTGCGGTGGTGTCTGTTTGGTTCGTCGATGCAGGTCCTTGGACAATCGTGCTGGTGGTGCCAGACGTCGCTTTTGAGTTGGTCTGTGGCTTCTCATGTCCAGATGACGGCTTCGAGGATTTCTGGTAGACTGATCTCATGGAGGGGTCCTAGACACGGTTGTCGAGTAGACTCCAGGGCTCTAGCGATAACTGTAAGATGGTGAGGGCTGCTTCAAACGCTGTGAAGTCTTCCAGCCACTTCTGTTCGATGAATTGAAAATTTTCTACTTCAATCGAAAGAGCACGGTGTTGCTCTGTTGGTCCTTCTGCACAGGACAGGAAACAGGTAGTGTTGTGATGATAAACTGCGTCGTCAAGGAGGATTCTCCACTGGGTGATGTGTGCGCATCTTCTATTAAGATCACTGAGGTGGTCCCAATACTGTTCATTATCCAGGGCGGGGCATTCCTGGTGGTTAGTGGGAAGCTTGACTTATGTTATGGCTCAATGGGCCGTGAGCACGCCTTGTGCGACTTAGGCATAGGCAAGAGTGAGCATGTGCGAGGCGATGAGCACGTGGTCCTGAGTGTGACACTTCCGGTGGTCACATAGACGTGAGAGCGAAGCTAAGTTCTTCGGAGTAGAGCGAGCAGGTGACTAGTGCGAAGGCTCAAAGCTAAGTTGTTGCAGCCAACTTAGAGAGGCATGAGAGTGAAGCAGTGCCTTGCTGAGCGATAAATGCAAAAGGTGACTTGAAGTGGCGAGTTCAAGTGAAGAAGGCGACTTAGAGCGGCGAGCTCAAGAAGAGAGGCAAGACTGAATCAAATTGAAATGAAGTCAAGCTTAGGGCTTGACTCTACGCAAACTAAGGCCCTTATATAGGCCTGGTACAAGGGAGTCATGTGCTACTACTACCGAGTCATAACGAGGGTAGTGGAGTAGTCCTGTCATGCCCAGACTCTGGGCGTACCTCCACTGGTGTTGGAGGCGGCGGTGGCGACGACGGCGGGGAGTAGGGGATCTTGGACGTGAGGGTCCTAAGTCCTGATAACGAGCTCTCGCTGGGGAGCTAAGATGGTGTTTGATCTTAAGTCCTTTGACCATACGCTAGTGACACTTGTGCAAGCGACGCAAAGTCTGGCAACGAGCCAGAGGAGCGGTGGTTCACAAGTAAAGACCTGAAGACGGTTGACTTGTCTGAGATTACAAGAGAACAGACTTAGGGTCTGCTCTAAGGCGATACAACGCGATATAAGTACATCAGGGAGGTGAGTCAGGTCGAGTCATAATGCCCCTAGGATACTAGTAAGCGGACACAGTAAGCTTCGAGTCATCGTACAGTAAGCAGGCCGATGCGTGAGTCATATTGTACAGTATGAGTCAGTAGGTGCCGAGGCAGCGCATGCACAGAGGTATGCAAATGTAGCACTAGTGGAATGCGCACCAGAGGCGAGGCGTGGGAACACCTACTATAATAGGAAGGTAAGCATGATGTAAGCGGAAGCGGCCAAGTCATGGCCTCAAGCAGAGTCTCAGGCCCTAGGGGCCTGGCAGTCCATAAACGCAACGCGGGAGGAGTGGGATAAGTGGAAAATAAAGCGTACATGACCCCCCTTGTGCACACCGTGAGCAGAGTCCGATCTCAGCATGCACAAATGTGACAAGTCCGCTAAGTATAGTACCAGCTCCACAGGCCACTGTGGAGCGGGGTGAGTCACGGTCGAGTCAGAGCTAAGTATAGTACATGCTCCATGTCCTCATGGAGCATCATCAGTCATCACCATCAAGTCACAGCACGGAGTGTAAGCAGGGTAGCGTAAAAAGAAAAAGAGACGGTCCATGCAGTCCATAGGTAAGATCATAACATGCAGGCACTCACCAACTGGAGGATGGAGGATGTGGGGTGTCAGCAGGGGTGAAACCAAGCAAGTGAGTGCAGGCACTCACAAACTGGAGGGCAGAGGATGCAGGGTGTCAGCAGGGGTGAAACCAAGCAAGTGAGCACAGACACTCATGGACTAGAGGGCAGAGGATGCAGGGTGGCAGCATCATCATTGTTGGTTGTGCCAATGTTGCCATTGGTGCTGCTGCTGTCATCATCAGTTCCTGTAGATTAAGAGACTAAATACATAAAAAAACTTGACAGAAAAAAAGAGGATGTACCTGTGAGCTCGGGAGGCAATGCTTCCCAAGCTCATGTTGCCCCTGTCTTTGGGAGCCCTCTTGGCCATTGGTGGTAGTGGTGGTTTGAAGACCGCAGTGCCTGTGAATGAATGAATGGGGGTGTTTTGGTGGTTTGTGACATCCCTGACACATTAGCACTACATAGCAAAAAAATAAAAATAAAACCTTACCTGTTGGCCCAGGAGGTGAATGCCTGTGTGGGGATGTGGCCAGTATGAGGTGGTGGCAATACGCGGTCATTACGATAAGGTGGTGGTGGCGACAATGACAATGACAATGAGGCAGTGGTGGAAGCTGGTACAGGGGTGGTGGTGATGAGGAGGTGATGTGGCCGGTATGAGGAGGAGGTGGTATTCATACTCACCTTGCTCTTGTTCCGTTCGTTGTTCGCCTCCCGCACTTGTTCATCCCAAGAAAAGGTAGCCATGATTGTGGCAAACAACGTGGATGCCATGCACACAGGCACATAGGCAGCGATGCGGTGGGGGCACACCCCAGGGCCTGTTCATACCCTGTGGGCACAACAATACCTGCAGAATACAGAATTGTTAGCTAGGAAGGGCTGGGTTACTTACAGTAGGATAAAAAAACCAAGGACAGCACGCTCAATTGAACGTGGTCAAGTGGGGAGTGCAAACAAAAAAAAAAGTTCAACATTTGCCTGGGCCTAGGGTGTGACATGGGTGCGGGTGACACCACAGTTTTTGGTCACGGTGTGTCATGGGTGCAGGTGCAGTTTTGAGATTTCCCACCTGAGGCAAAACCACACCCTTGACCGTGGTTTATGGGTTGACCACAGTTTTTTGTTTTGATTTTGTGCCTTTTTTTTTTTTTTTTTTTTACCAGTTTGGAGTTCCACGTGTCAATTTCCACCTCCAGTCATGCAGCAACTCCTCTCACGCCGCCACCACCACCACCCAAAAACACGATGCACAGCATTTTCCAACCACCAACCTCCTCCCTCGCTCTAAATGTGAGACAGAGGGGGGTTTCTATCTGCAGTGCCACCAACACCGCCCCTCAAAAAGAACTTTAAGAAGTTTTTGAACTACCACATCAAGGTATGTTTTTTTTTTTTCTTTTTTGTTCCTACTAACAAGTCTTTGGCAATGACAGCCTCCTTGTGTCCAACACGAGGTTACAATGACGCCCCACATTGCCTCACACACCCTCCATCGCCCGTGCACCCCCATCGCCCACGCGCCCCCATCGCCCACGTGCCCCCATCGCCCACGCGCCCCCATCGCCCATGCACCCCCATCACCTGTGTGCTCCACATCTCCCGCACGCACATCGCCCACATGTAATAAGTAGAATAGAATAAATAGTTATTACAGTAGTAGTATTTTATAATAAATTATATTTGACCTCTCCCCCCCTCCCTCGCTTCAACTGCAAGTTGGAGGGGGTTGTGTTGCTTACTGTCACGTGGCCACCTGCAGGTCGGCCGCTTGCATGCCTGTGCGCCTGCTGATTGCCCCCCACTGGCAGATCGCATGCCACCCACATGCCCACTCGCTGATTGCCACCTGCTGGCAGATCGCATGCATGCATGCCTGCGTGCTCGCTGATCGCCCCCCTCTGGCAGATCGCATGCCACCTGCACACCTGCATGCTGCCTGCCCGCATGCCCGCATGATGCCCGCATGCCTGCATGACACCCACATGATGCCTGCACGATGCCTGCATGACACCTGCATGCCCGCACAACACCCGCACACCCACACAACACCTGCATGCCCGCACAACACCCACATGCCCGCACAATGCCTGCACGCCACCCGCACACCTGCACAATGCCTGCATGTCTGCACGACGCCTGCATGTCTGCATGACACCCACATGTCTGCACGATGCCCACATGATGCATGCACGACACATGCACAATGCCTGCATGACGCACGATGCACACACACCACATGCCGCACACACACCTGCCTGTGTGCTCGCAGATCGCACGCTTGTGGTTGGGGATGCCAGGGGGTCATTTACTTATATTGTAGTTTCCTCATGTGCCCTTATGGCTGTTGTTTTTTCTTAATATCATTGCTTTTTTTTTACTTCAACCAGCTGCAGTTACAACCCACAAAAAACTGTGACGAAACCACAGTTAAAAAAAAAACCATGGGTCCTTATGGTTTAACTGCACCTGAAACTGTTTGGGTGCGGTTTTGGGAAATCCCACCTGGGGGTTACCCGTGTCACGCCCTATAGCTGCCCAGTGGCATGAGACTGTGCAGTGCTGTGCAGTAGGCCCCTTTCTATGGCCAACTATGGCCAACTATGGGTTTACTGATGAACTATGCAATGCTATGGCCAACTATGGCCAACTATGGGTTTACTGATGAACTATGCAATGCTATGGCCAACTATGGCCAACTATGGGTTTGCTGATAAACTATGCAATGCTATGGTGTGCTATGGTGTGCTATGGGGTGCTATAGGGTAGGCCTATTGCTATGGGGGTATTGCAGGTTCGCTGATGTCTTGGTGTCAAGAAATCAATGATCTATGAAGTCCTAGGCTATTATTGAGATTTTGGTGTCACATATAACCCTAGAGTTGCTCATGTCTCTTGTGGATGGCATCGCACCCTTTCCAGTGTTGATCTCAGTTTGATCAAAGCTCTGCTTGGCCAAGACCCTACACTTTACCTGGATGAACTCCAAGATCAACTGCTGATTTGACAAGGAACTGTTGTTTCAGTTCCCACACTGCTTAGGTCTCTTTGATGCCTCCATTTCTCTCAAAAATCAGTTTCTATTTGTGCTCTGGAGTGCAATGAACTGGACCGATCAATGTACATGAACTATTTTGCGGAGGTAGTCACTGATCCAGCCATGGTCATGTTCCTTGATGAAGCTGCAAGGAACAAGAGGAACCCATCTCGCAGGATGGGCTGGTCACTAAAAGGACGACGTTGTGTCCAGAGGAGGTGCTTTGTCCATGGACAATGCTTTTCTATCCTGCCAGTCCTTACCCTTGACGGAATTATCACTCATGACATAATTCCTGGATCTGTCACGTCTGATCTGTTTGTTACATTTCTTTGTCACAATGTTGTATGTCTTTCCTCTCCCTAGATTGGTGCTTTCCTGGTGCTGAGTACTCTAGATCCCTCTCACAAATCCTTACCCTGGTCCTCAAAGCATCCTTATCCTTGACAATTGCAACATACATCACTCTGAAGCCATCCGTCAACTTGTTGAAGATGAAGCTGGTATTTATACATCCCCTTACTCATGCTATCTCAATTGATCATGATGCTGAAGGCTGTAAACTTATTTTCCTTCCTCCATACTCACCAGATTTGAACCCAATTGAACAAGCCTTTTCTGCCATTAAAGCTTTTCTTTGTCAACACTGGATGGATCAGTTGCTTTCTATCCTTGATAAGGCCTGCCACCACATTACATCTGACATGGCATGGGAGTTCTTTCAGTCATCAGGTTATGTAGCATAGCCACAGCCCCACCTGCACCATCTTGATCACAGTGTCACCACTGTGCTGATCCCTAGAGACCTCCCCCCTTTCTTGCACCTGCACTACTTGGCACTCACTTCACTGTATCGTGGCTACTACTATCACCCTCCCCACCATTGTTTGTACTCCAAAAATGTGACAAAAACTGCATTATCAATGTATGGATGCTACGAAGTGAATTTTATAGGACTAGAAGCCCAGCCTCATACTGGGATCATCGTAATGTTTGTCATCAAGCTCAGGAATCTTACCATCAGGGACCCTCTCTTGCTGGAATGTGATGGGGTTGAAATACCACCAGTCATACTCATGAGTGTTGTGATTGTCCCCATCAACAAGTTTGGACCCAAAAATGGAGTGCAAACCACCATTGTGAAACTTTTTGATAAAATGAAGTCGTTGTGGCAGAGAGGGTGGGCAAGGATTGTCCATGTGTGGCCATTTGGCTTCAGGGCTATTTCACCACTTTTCTGCACCACACTTGAGGCAAATCGCATCCCCAGCTGATATCTCACATGCTACAATCTCCTTGTTGTCAACAAATGAGAGAATATCAGGGCCATATCCTTTCCTGTCAAGTGCAAATTCATATGCACTTGCATTCTTCACGCCCAGATTGTCCTCCGCATACTTCAAGAAAGCTGGGAGTTTGGATGGACTAGGGTGAGGTGGTGAGGTAGAAAAAGTAGATGGAAGATCATTTGAATGTCAATGGGTTGTTGGTGTGATAGGGGAATTGGAAGTAGCATGGATATCGCCAGACATGATGGCATGTGCATCATGAAGAATAGATGAAATGGATTGGAGGATGCCACCTGGGCCACCAGCACTGGTGCTCAAGTTTGATGCCTTCAGAGTCTGGAAGAGAGACCTCACATGCATCTTGGGGTCAAAGGACTGGGTATTTGGGGGGTATTGGATGGTTGCGTTGCCATCATACTGTCATGGTTGATGCAATAAAGGTCATAATAATCCGGAGTCAGGGGAAATTGAATGCTTACCATTGCTCATGCCCACTTAGACATCATAGCTGGCATGAGGGGCATCTTATCACCATCATTGGAAATGAAGGTGTAGCCACTGTCACCAGCATTCACGTACTTCTTCTCCAAGATTCCCCAAAAGTGGCCAAGTTCATGGTCAATGGCACCCTTGCCATCCTGAAAATGGACTGAGGAAGTCAGAGAAGTGTAAAAGACAGAATGGCTGACCTCATCACTCTCGTCGTCTGACCCTCCATTGTTGCTGCTCAAATCCTCATTGGCAGCTGGTTTCTGATGACCTCCACATGAGTCAAGGCTAGGTCAAAGTACATCTGATAATTATTTACCTTGTGGGCATCCTTGATGTCTTCAAGACTGACCAAAACCGTGAGCTTCACAGGTTGCTCATCCAGGACCTTCTTTACAAGGTTAGTATACTCCATGATGTTGTTAATATCAATACAGTCCTTCTTTCTGAGTATAAAATAAAGAATCAGCACAGTAAGGATACCAAGCATAGCAGCGTATGCAGTTTTCCCCCCAAGACCCACCTTAATCCCAAAGCACTTCTCTTTCATGACAGGGGTATACTTATCATACCCATGCTTTCTGATGATGGCCGAAAGGAAGGAGAGGTAATTCTCTTCAGTGCTCTCAATGGTGAAGGGAAACTCCTTGTTCTTGCTCTCCAATTTACCCTTTGGCATGCTGCTAGTTTTTTTTTCGAGTTGGTATCAGGTTTCAGAGAAATTCAATAGGTCAATGTAACATGGACAAAGACCTCATGGGATGTTGCTGATGGTGATAGTGAGGGGTGATAGGGCATGGTAGGTGAAGAAAAGGAGGGCAACAGCCATGGCAGCTGTTTTGAAGACAGGGAGGATGGCCTTCTCGTTCACCCCATGTCATTCTCAAGCCACACTGAGCATTGAGAGTTTTGGGGTCCATCACCAAACAGAGCCAAACAGAACCAACATAAGGGGTTTTTTTTTCACAATTCCATATCAATAATGTAAAAGAGAATGGTGTTTTTCTGACTAAGCAGACAATCCTACCATCCATCGTCTCAAAAAGGCAACCTCAGCCACACAAAAACTCAGTAAAGTTCAGCCACACTCCTTTAAACTCAGTCAAAACTCAGCCACACCCGTTCAAACTCAATTGAATCTCAGCCACACCCTGCGAAAAATGGCCCCACCTTTTGAAAACTGGGGCTCACTCTGCAAAAATTGCCCCCCCTTTTGAAAACTGGCCTCACCCTTCGAAATTGGCCACAAGCTTATTATCTCTTCACACAAGGTCTGTCCCCTCTCTCTTTAACATGTAAACCTCTCCCTAAATGTCCCTTTTCTCTTTTTAGTCTCTGCCCACCTCTCAAAGCCTATTGTTGGTGTGTTTTATACCCTTTTATTGCACAAATGTGCTATTTTATGTCTTTTTTTTTTCAGCCTTTTGGACGCAAACTCATTTACCTCTTGGGCTACTCTTGGTCTTTGCTCTCCTCTTTCCTCCCCTTCCTTTCATCTCTGCTCTTCCCTCCATCGTGGTTATCATGCCAGCTACACCACCACCACCTCCTTCCCCTCCTCTTCCTTCTGTGGGAGTGCCCATCACTCCTCCCACCTCTCCTCAGCGTAGCCAGCAAGCTGCACATTATCAAGAGCGTAGTCAGCACCTTATGGGGTCCCCTGAACAGCGTAGAACCCCTGCTGCTCCTGCTCCTGCTCCTGTGCCTGCTCCTGCTCTGCCTTATCCCCATTTGCCACCTGATTTAGCTGCTCAGTGGGCAGCTCTTCCTCCCATGCCTATGCCCATGCAGCACTCTGCCTCCCATGCTCAGCTAGCAGCTGTTCCCCCTATTCCTATGCCCCCATGCTCTATCTCTGTTGCTCCCTCACATCAAATTTTAACCCCTGCCCAATTGGCTGCAGCCTATGCTGCTCTTCCACCTCTTAATCCTAGGCGAACTTCTGCTGTGAGTGTTAAATATCTATTTTTAAGTATATATAAACTAAAGATCTTCAATTAATTAGACTATTCCATCTGCTCCTGCTCCTGCTCCTGCTCCTGCTCCTGCTCTTGGTCCTCCCCCTTTTCCTGTAAGTTTTAAATATTATTTTTTGTATACTATTTGAACTAAAGGTCTCAAATTGATTAGAATATTCCTTTAGCTCCTCAGGCTGCTCCTGTGCCTGCGCCTGTGCCTGCTGCACCTGCACCTGCACCTGCCCCTCCTTAGCAAATTCCAAACCCTATACAATTGGCTGCTATGCATGCAGCTCTTCCCCCTCTTCATCCTCAGGCTGTAAGTTAAATTATTTTTTATTTTTACTAAATAATAATAATATTTAATTTTTAGCTTCCTATTGTGTGCCATCCCTTTGACCACCAAACTTGGGTTGTTTATGATCTTGGAGAGATAACTGTTCAGTGCCCTTCTTGCAATGCTTTTCATTGGGGGTCAGAGCGCCTTAGCAGCTCTTCTGTGACCAATCCAAAATTTGGCATGTGCTGCTATAGTGGGAAAATATCCCTCCCTTCTCTTCAGCCAGTACCTCCTGAGCTGTTTGATCTGTTGACTGGTGAAAATCCCATTGGTAGAGCCTTTCACTCCCATATTTGCACTTATAATAGTGCCTTGGCAATGACCTCAGTTGGTAGAAAGCTGGATGAGTCTATCAATGATGAAGGTGGTCCTTACACTTTTAGGCTCCATGGAGAGCTTATTCACAGAGCTGGGTCTCTTTTGCCACCTGAGGGTGATGCACCTATATATGCACAGCTTTATATTTATGATTCTGATGTTGCCCTCACACATTGCATGGCCAATTCATGGAACACTAGATTGAATCAGGCCACTTTGCACACTCTTCAGGACATGCTATATCGCTGTCATCCTGCTGTTCAGCTCTATAAGCAGGCATATGAATTGACCAGAGACATGCCTCCTGAACAGCAGTGTCAAATAGCACTTCATTTTGACCCATCCTGTGACTGCCACCGCTATCAGGCACCTGATGCCTCAGTGAGAGAGGTTGCAGTCATTTTGCCAGGTGAGGGTGATCAGCCCACTGGCCCTCAGGATATTATCCTGCATTGCAAGCATGGCCCTCTGCAGTGCATTTCTGATCTTCATCCTTTCTATCCCTCTTTGCGCTATGTTCTCCTTTTTCCCACTGGCCAGCTTGGATGGCATCATCACCTCCCCTATCATGACAATGAGGAGGGAGCAGATGGGGCTCAGCATAAATATGTCACCATGGCTGAATTTTATCGCTATCACCTTTTCATTCACCCTGCAGAGGTTGAGTCTAATCACCTCTTTCTTTCTGGCAAGCTCTTTCAGGAATTTGTGTGTGAGGCATGGGCTGTTGCTGAGCAAAATTGCCTCAATTACATAAAAAAGAATCAGGGCAAGCTGCGTGTTGAGGTTTACAGTGGTTTGGCAGATGCTGTGGCTGCCAATGCTGATGCTAGCTTGAATGAGTTGGGCAAGAGTGTCATTTTGCCTTCTAGCTTTTCTGGCAGCACACGCAATATGCAGCAGCATTGCCAGGATGCATTGGCAATTAACTGCTATTATGGAGGAGCAGACCTTTTTGTTACCATGACTGCCAATCCTGCCTGGCCAGAAGTCCAAGGAGCACTTCTTTATGACCAGGCTGCTTCAGATTGCCCTGACTTGGTGGTGCACATTTTTCATGCCAAGCTTCAATCCCTTATGAGGGATATTAAGCAAGGTGTCTTGGGTGATATAGCTGCCTATCTCTACACCATTGAGTTTCAGAAGCATGGCCTTCCTCATGCCCATATTATCATCTTTCTAAAACCTCATGCCAAATTGCGCACTCCAGAGCATGTTGACAGCCTTATGTCCTCTGAATTTCCACAGGACAATAATGAGCTGCTTGAACTTATTAAGAAATTTATGGTTCATGGGCCTTGCAGAGCTCAGAATCCTAATGCACCTTGCATGGTGAATGGCAGGTGTTCCAAGGGCTTTCCTAAGCCTTTTAGAGCAGAGACCACCATCACAGAAGACTCTTATGCATGCACCAGGCGCTTTGATACTCACCTGACTCATGAGGTCAGAGGAAAGCAGGTTAACAATCAATGGGTTGTCTGCTACTCTAAATATCTCATCTGGAAGTATCGCTGCCATATTAACATTGAGTCTATTGCCTCTATCAAGGCTATTAAGTACATCTACAAGTATGTGTACAAGGGCCATGACAGGACCACCATGGAGTTTGGCACTTGCGCAGATGAAGTGAAGCTTTACCTTGATGCGCGCTACATTAGCAGCTGTGAGGCTCATTGGCGCCTCTATCTCTTTAACATGCAGGAGCATGTGCCCAATGTGGTTTGCCTTCAGGTCCATCTTCCTGATGAGCAGGCTGTTGTCTGGAATGCTGAGCAAGAGGGCAACTTGCAGGATATTGCTGCACAAGTGAACCATGACATCACACTTACTGAATGGTTCAGGGCTAATGCTGAATTGGAGGATGATAATATCCATGATACCCTATATCAGGATTTTCCCTCCAAGATGGTTTGGAATCAAAGGCAGCACAGATGGACTGTTAGGCAGTGAGGCTTGCTATTGGCAGAATGTATCATGCACATTCCACTTCTGGAGAGCACTTTTACCTTCGCCTCCTTCTCACCAGTGTCAGGGGAGCCACCTCCTTTGCTGACCTTTACACCTTTGAGGGCACCCAATATCCCTCTTTTAGAGAGGCCTGTATGTGCGTGGCCTCTTGGAGAATGACAAGAGTGGGATCAATGTTTGCAAGAAGCAAGTCAGATGCAGACAGGGCATCAGCTACGCCACCTATTTGTCACAATTCTGTGTGACTGCTGTCCTGCTGATCCCAAGACATTAGGGTTAACTTCTGGCACCACATCTGTGATGACCTCAGATATCAGCTCAGCACAAGGGAATCCTTGCACACCCATCTCCAGCAGATATTCAGGATTATGGGCTTTATCTGATTGATCAA
>WTXC01000033.1:0-294319 GCA_022496195.1 Lactifluus subvellereus | reverse complement strand
GGTATGGGTTAAGAGAGCTTCGACTGTACAGTACTGTACAGTAGATGTGTCATATTTATGCCCTGCGTGTACGGCTATGCTGATTTCCAATAGCCAAACTACTATCGGACTTTGAAAAAAAAAAGTGAATGTTGGTACCTTTGAAGTGACAGGATCAGACTTGTTCGCACTCAGGCCCAACAGTCCGAGGTCGGACAAACTCAAGGAAGTCAGGCACTGGCAATCCAGTGGGGAGAATGGGAAGCTTAGAGACACTCGCGGATCCTGCTCACAAATTATTTAGTTAAACCCCCTTTGCTTTATTCTCACGTCGTCCCTTCACTCCCGGGCCGCTGCGCATTGGTTGCTAGCCTAGTATTCGGTCGCAAGAATGTTCTCTCAGCGGCATTGTCTCAGGCCCTATGTTCACCTTATCAGGTGTCATTAACGTATGCCTGTTCTTGATCATCCGGCCGCCACAGCGTCTCTTCAAACTGCCTGACGAGACTGTCAAGCCAAAAATAGAACTTGCTAGTTCTACACAGTACCAGCTTTGCGATATTCTACCGTATGGACACCGGGAAATACAAGCAGAGTCCGCAACCGACTGGAATGGTGCTTGTGGACGGTTTGGGGGAACGGTCTTGGAACCAAACTTCCGAGAGCTTCAGTAACACCGTAACGGTCTACGCTGCCAAACATTTGACCTAGTACGTACAAAAAGGGAGATAAATAATAATTGTGCTTTCAGTTGCGGCGTTAATACGCGTTTGACGGGATTCTGGCGTTTTGAAGGAGTTCAGGGTATGGGAACCCTCAACCAGAAACTTAATTCACTGCCATGAAGATCATTCTACGTCGCGACATACTGTGCAGCCTGAGGCTGTGCTGCCAGTTTTCTCACTGAGTCACTAACACTCAGTTTGGAGTACAAGAGAGCGAGGCGTGTCAGTAAGTTACGTCTTGGCGTGTACTGTAGGCACTATGCCGCATTTCGGATACATTCAGGTACGACATACAGTACTTAATACTACTTATCCCCTATCGGGCGCTATGGTACTCAGGCTGTACTGTACAGTTCCGTAATTACCTTGCTGCTTGCAGCAAGGTCTCTTTGTAGTAATCGACATGCATTTCGGCAGTCACGAATTGTCACGTTTTGCTTCGGCATGTGACAACCAGCGTGACTTAAGACAACACCAAAAATAAAGGGATCTCCACATCGATAGGTCGATTTTGTTCGTTCAAGTTCAGTCATGTGCATATAGTAGAATGGAAACTAAGTCCTATATAGTGGACAATGCTGTAGAAATGAATTTGAGCCCAGTAGAACCAAAGTGCCGAAATGTAGGTCGATCACGGTAGGGGATACTAGTAGTAACACCGTGACATACTGAGACGCAGATCCACCAATCGCGCCTGATGGGGGATCATATATATCGTAACTGTGCATCGATTAATTTGGACGGAACTAGCGCTTGTTTGAACGTCTCATAATGCACGACTCAGCGATGTCCCGCCTGAGTATTTTTCTCCCCTGGGCCCACTCTCGACATCAGCCCGTTATCCCTCCTGGCCTCCCTCCACCTAGTTACACGCTCATCCCTCTCGACCCCATCCACCGCAACAGGAATGTCGGCAATCGACGGTGTCCACGGAACCCTCTGTAACGCACAGCAGTACCAGCAATCCTTACCACTTCCAAATAACTCCAGTCCTTCGATTTCATGCCTAACACATGGTCAAACCATCGGCTTGGCAGTACGCACCCCACTTATCTGTCTTGTGCCCCGAACTCAACCCGTGTACAGTTAACGGCCGAGGCATCCTTTCTCAGTCTCGCTTCTGTAATCGTTGTTTTCTCTTTAATCGGCGTATGTCCTACCCTCTTTCTTGCGTCGATCTGAACTGACAGAATGTTACACAGAGAAATATCCATCGTTATAGGAAGGTGCTCCCAAATGGTGACTGGAAGCTGTTGAACGTCCCTGCGGACGTTTACATGGTCTGCTTGACAGCTTGTACAGCTGTCCAACTAACTGATTCGAGTCGTGTGACAGCTGTCCCTTTTTCTCTTCGACGCCCTGCAAGCGTTGGGTGGCATACTGGACGTGCGATGGGCGCATACTGGGATCGTCACAACGGGGACATATTGTACAGCACAGGGCATCGTCCAGCAGACAGGCGAGCTTGGGGCGGCCCTGATCACCTTTGTGGGTCCTCTCCTTTAGTGCTATTTAGAACGCATGACACATATCCTTTCAGATACTTGCTATCCACACATTCGTAACTGCCCTGTGGCGAGTAGGTATTCAAGCACGTGGGTTTGCTTTTGGACTGGTTGGCCTCGCTTGTGTTTTCACTGCTCTCTGGGTTGGCCTCGGTAATGGCCTTCATAAGAATTATGAAGCACCCACACCCGTATGTTATCTCAAACCGTTCACATCTTTTCATTACCACTAACTCTCTGACAAGTTTTGGTGCTGGATTAGTTCTCATTATGGCCCAGAACGCCTAGCCGGGGAATATCTCTGGCTGTGGCTCGCGTTATTTGCTTCGGTGATAATGTACATCCCAGTCTATTTCTGGGCAGAGGGTCGTTTGTCGGTTGACCCGGAGAAGTGGTACAAGTTCCGCACATACAAGGCCGATGTTCCATACTCACAAAGGCGAGCTGCATTGAGACTCCTTCTGTAGGCCATGTCCCTTCCTGTTGCGAATCCTGCTCACAATTTATTTTTAGTTACCCCCTTGCATATTCCCTGGCCGTCCTCCCAGTATCCATTGCACGTTGGTCGCAATTCAGTCACAAGTCTGTGTCCTCGGCAGCTACATTTTTCGGTGTCTCGATGCACAATCTTTCAGGCATCGTCAATGTATTACTGTTTCTGGCCGTGCGGCCCCAACTGCTCCTCTTCACCCCTCCAGAGGAGACTATCGACCCCGAAATAGAACTTGCTCGTCATAGCATACGCTCTGCGATACCCCCCGATACGACCGCATACAACCACAGTCCGCAAGCAACTGGGAAAGGGCTTGTGAATGACTCTGGAAAGCCGTCTAGAAACAGCGCGACATTATCTCGCGTAAGCTCTAGATCAAGATCTGTGTACAATGACATCTGACGACGAAGGAACACTGATTTGGAAGGGTCGGTAATCTACGCAGAAAGCTATTTTAAGCAGTGGTCGCACTACATCCATTCTTAATACCCTGTCTATACTTGTAAGTGTGCGATGTAGGGAATACGAAGCAATGGGGCAGCTTTTTGGTGAGAAGGAAGGAGCAGATGATCCCTGGACGGAGATAATAAGTACCGCGCAGAGATTCTTCCTGATAATCGCTGCCTCCACATTCACAAGCCCTTCGTCGAAAACCTTGAAACAACACTAACGCTATGCTGCCAGTGACTGGTGCTAACTATGCAAGTTGGCGCGCTCAGCTCGAGGACATCTGAACCCAATCCAGCACGGGAATACCGTCGGTTCTGTTTGCACTAACCAGTGGGTGTGTCGCCCTGCGTACTAGTATCGACTTGTATGGTCGTGAAACTAACATGCTGTAGGTGCCAATTGATGCCCCGGCGTTAATTGAGGGCTATGCAAACTCTCACGGTTCCTGTCCATGTCGCAAAATCTATTGTCCACTTATTCCTAGGATGACGACATCTAGTTCCTCGAATTTGACTTTGTCGATGGCACCAATAACAGGGGCAGTGATACTATTATCTGCTGGCGGCCCCATTTCTGCTTTCCGCCGTGTAAGGTTGGTAAGCGTTTCAGGTCATGATGGTTCATCAGCACCTGGCCAGTACTGTCATGTGGAAAAATCCAATCAAGTGCTTGCGGCCAGCTGACGGCAGCTGACGGCAGCTGATGGTCTCAGGCTTATAAACACTGATCAATCCCTGCACTGGCAGGACTAATGACGTGAGCTGACAAATTTCCTTGGGTGAGCTCGTCGGGGTTAGGGGTTGTCATGAGCGTTCCAAAATGGTGACGAGTATTCAACGTCCGACGCCGCCTTCTGAGCACGAATCGCGGAAACTGAAGTCACGGTATTGAAGCGAGTATCGGGCACAGAAACTTCCTTTCACACACAGGAACAGATAAGACCAGCGGGAGGTCACTAAAGACTTGGTGGCCCAACGCCTGATCGTTCTTGTGTTGTCCGTGGCCACTGACGACTCGGACGGACCACAACAAAGCGAGCGTCTGAGGGTGTCGACTCGGATTCACATGCCACCAGGCACTGCTTATGCTTATGTGAGTGCACTTCCTCCATCTTTTGGTTCAATTCCAAATAATGGCATGATGCCTTTAGTGAATGGCGTCGATCCTCGTTTTGGGCGCTTTAGTCGCTATTACCCACCTTCTAATTATGTTCGGAGCTACAAGCAGCACTGCGCCGTGACGCGGCGTGTAGTTTTCGTTCACTCATGATCAGGCTTGCCCTCGTTGGACGGGGTCACGGCGGCGGCGGCAGCGGCGGCAGTGGACAGTCGCACTGGAATGTGGCTCTCTAATGCTGACACTCCGCAATGGTTTGGAGTTTCTGCACTGGATTTTGTGGTTATCCTAACTGCATAGCACACCAGGACCCCCTAGTGCCATGTTCCTCCTGGTACGCGGGGACTTCTCGCAAGTAGTGCCTTTGAACTCCAAGATAAGAATTGGTTGTTCTGGCTGGATTTTGAGAGAAAATTCGGTGCGCTCCCCTGTTCCCCAAACACAGACGAGTTGCAACGCTTATGTGCTTCAAGGGACATAAATTACCGGAACGACGTCGGTCAGCCCATTATCGTGAAATGCTGTTCGTGTGATGGATTCTCACAGGAAGCCCCAGTCAAACGACGGACCATCATTTCCATAACATGGATTCCGGGATCTCGACCGCATATAGCACGAGGGCGCAGTGGGACAGGCTGCGGGTTCTACGCTACACGGACTCCGGGCCTGCAATCATGGGTATTTGGTCAAACTTCTATGTCCTTGATCACCTACGACTATACTAGGTCCGGACCAATCTCGGCCACTCTGTAGATCCGACTGACTCCCATCAGCAAGACGTTAAAACGACCTGATTATACTTGACTGACTATAGTGCCCTTGACTTCTTATGGAGATGAAGGGAAGTAAGAAGAATCAGTACATGACCCTTCTATTCAAGGAGGGCCCTAAAATGCAATAATGAGGATAAGGACATAATGGCGTTTTGCTGATGGACTCTGTCGTTGTTACTCCTCGGTTGCATGTTCTACCGGCGCGCAGACCAGAACCAAGCACCAATGGCAGCTTCCCTCAATATCCGAGTCATGAGTGTTGACTTGACACGTAGTCATCCCCCGAAGTCGAGGCGAAAAGAGGCGGTGACTGTTAACTGAGGAAGATTCATCTCGTCTTCTGTAATGACGGCTGATCCAGACCAACCGAACCTAATGATAAGGTTCATCCGTTATCCCCTTTACTAGGTCCTTGCGTGCTTAAGCGTTAATACGAATTCGACCTGTAAACTTCTAAATCGGCTCTCAAGATTGAAGGGAAGGATATGTGCAACTTTATGGTTGCATCCATGATTTCCCAAGGTCTGTGTGCTCCTATATAAATTGTCCGTAAGTATCTCTATTTGCAACTTACTGCTGACTCCTCCCACGAGATGAGAATTGAAGGCTCCGTTCTTCCTCAGAGTCACCTTCTCCCGTCCGACTACCTGCTGCAGTTTTTCACATTGCACAATGGACTCTTATTAGGCCTTACGGTCGTCGTCATAGCTGTCCGATACGCTAAAAGTCCCTGGCGTCACGTTCCTCCCGGTCCCAGGGGACTTCCACTTCTCGGAAATGTACTTGAACTCAGAGACAAGACATGGCTGTTCGGACGAGAGTGCAAGAATGCGTACCGTATGTTTCCCTTTGTTGTGGCTTCTGAGAATCTCGTGGCCTATCAGGCATATATTCCAGGAGACATCATATACTTGAATACTCTCGGGCAGCCAATTGTAGTCATAAACAGTCTCAAGGTGGCCGCTGAGCTCCTTGATCGACGTTCAAACATATACTCTGATCGTCCGCGTATGATTGTTGCTAATGAAATTCTCTCTGGTGGCCTATTCTCTGCATTCATGCCATACGGTGATTTGTGAGTGGATCTCGCTTAGATCTGAGAATGCCGAAACCGATCCCATTCCTCATAGGTGGCGTCGCACTCGCCGCGCGGCACATGAAGGACTCACCAAGTCGCTCGTGCGTGACTATTATCCCACTCTCCAAAAGGAGGCAATCCTTCTAGCATCTGCACTATTGGCCAATCCCGGGGCACGAGAAAAGCACTTTCAGCGAGTTACGGCTTCTGCGACGATGTCCATTTTATATGACTACCCTACACTTGAGAGTGAGAACGACAAGACACTTGAGGAGATCCACGCCTTCAACGACCGCGGATCAGAAGCTGCTGTCCCTGGAGCACATCTTGTCGATGTGTTTCCTTGGATGATGCTCATCCCAGACCGGTGTGTGTTGATACTCGCCATGGATCTTTATTACTGATCCCGATGGAACGACATCAGATTCGCGAAGTGGAAGCGTGAAGGAAAGCGATTCTTTACGCACCACACGAGCATATTTGAGGCCCTCTTTAATAATGTTCGCAGCGAAATTGTAGGTGAATCAGCTGAGACTGTAATTGGACCTTTTGATTTACCGCATTACAGTATAAAGGGTCTGAACGGCCAAGCATCAGTGCGACACTCGTCAAGAACTCTGACAGAAATGGACTTTCCACTCGAGAAATGGCTTGGCTGGTCGCGACATTATAGTGCGTCCTTGACTCATTTTGATATAATGGACGTCCAGTGAACCTTTCGCGCAGCTCCGCGGGCGCGGAGACAACATATACTGCGATGAGCTGGTGGGCACTCGCAATGATTGCGAATCCGGACATACAGAAGCGCGCGCAAGCTGAGCTGGACACTGTTGTTGGACGCTCTCGGGCCCCAACCTTTTCGGATGCTCCAAGCCTTCCGTATATACAGGCAATGGTCAAGGAGACTCTCCGATGGCGGCCTCTGCTACCGTTCGCCGTCCCTCATAACACGACAGCGGATGACTGGTACAATGGAATGTTCATCCCGAAAGGAACTATATGCCTCCCGAATCTTTGGCATTGCCACCACGACCCTGCATTCTATGGTGACGATGCAGCGAAGTTCAATCCAGAGCGGTTCCTTGATCCTAGCGGTAATATCATCTCAGGACCTGCTGAGACACGCGATGAGGGACATAGCACGTATGGCTTCGGGAAGCGTACCTGCGTTGGAAAACATCTCGCCAACGATTCTCTTTTCATCTTTATCGCCACGACACTATGGTCTGCGAATCTCGAGCGACATTGTGACCACGATGGAAATGACATGACCCTCGATACTGACTCATTCGTAGACACTGGCATAGTTTTGTAAGCAGTCATACTCATCCTTCCGTATCTTCAGGAGAATATTGACACCCACGATGTAGCAGGCCAGTTGAATACGAATGCGAGTTCACGGCTCGGTTCACAGAGGCTCTCTCAATACTGGCAGGAGAGGAGGAGCTACTCAGGGGATGAGAACGCGACTCAGGTTAGATGAAGTGAGTTTCATGCGATCACGATGGAGTTATGCGGATTATCCTCGATGACGACACCAGTCACCAGTCGAATCGTGTTGTGTCAGCTTGCCACTGCGACATGGAATAAAGTCGGAGTACCCGCATGATATCTCGAGTCAAGCCCTCTGCCAACGGAAGGATCGCTGCATCGCTCAGAGAGTCAGAGAGTCCTCACTCCTTTCCTTGCTCAGTCACGGTATTCGTCTCTTTGTTCTGGTCATCCTTCCAGTGCTGTAAGCGTTCATTCCGGGCCGAAGCGTGGACGGACAATTCAGTAGTTCAACATAGACTTGGTACTATGGCTACGTGACTGTACTCTTATTACTAAGAGTCAGCGTCTGGACATCGACTTGTGGACATTCATAACAGCCACCATCACTTCAAATAGCTTTGTTATGGCGGTTCATGGATTTCGTACTGGTGCTGTTGGGCACACCATAGCGGGGGTATTGACCCGGGCCTGTATAACAACTGAGCCCACGGCCTACTTGATATCTGACTCACGTTCTCGTACCCAGTCCAAAACCAACTTAACGTATGGCCGACTTGCTACTGACAAATCGGTCTTCAGAGGCGCACAGGGTTGCCCCACATCCGTGTTTGATCATCATCGATCTATTTGACCACGTAAGGAGACTCACGGAAGGGGATATTGTCCTCCCATACAAACTGCCTGTAGGCCCTGTACGTAACTTGGTTAACTCGGTCTTTTAGTTTGTGCTGTACAGTAATACGCCCAAGATGGGATGCAATGGTATCTTTTCATCAAATTTTATGGCTCCTGAGCCGTCCGGGCCGCAGCGCATATATGGGAATCATAGCCCCCATTCCGCATTCGTGTTGCTGCCTCGACTCTGTCGTTTGCTTCTGGCTCATCGGATATCTCTGGCGTCAGATCACCGAAGAATCCCCATGCTGTCGCTGTGACCTAAGCGTGATACTACTCCTAAAGTCAGATGGAGGACATGATGTCCACAATTTGAGGCGGCGATCTGTATTTCTGTGCGACTCACTTACGACTCGACCTTCATCCCCGCAGCGATGAATCTGTGGAGCAGATCTTGCGTTCAGCACGACATGAATCGGGCTCTGCTCTGCCATGCGCTCTGCAATCATAGATTAGATTAGAGAGAGATGAAGCCAACAGGTTAGTTTGCGCATCCTTGCGGTGCCAAAGAATGGGAGGGGTGGAAGGACTCTCATCGCCGGGGAAGGACGTTCTCAACCGGGTATGTGTCATCTCCGATTTGGCCACCCACACCCAATACTGATACCAGTATCTTTGAACTACGAACCGAGGACGTTTCGGGAGCGCGACTGGTTACTACGCTAGTCATAGGATGGCTTTCACAAGCTCAAATATATCAACAAATGGATAGCCTACTTTGAACATCCAGAAAAGTCGGCGCACAAGAGCAGTTCCATTATAGTAATACTATCGGAAGGATGCGTTCAACACGAACGCCAATTGGAGCTGGAAGGTTAAAGCTACATCCACGAGAATACACTGGCCGTAGCCTACAACAGAACTTACAACAGTGGGGAGGTGAATAAATAGAAAAAGTAATAGATTTGAGAATGCGTCTCTTCAGGAACACGAGCCTATACCTCGGGACGCGAGTACTCCCTTCGCAGGGGTTTCGCGCGGCGCAACGCCTTCGCCTTCGCCTTTCGGTGCTTCACCTTGGGCTCCTCCGCTTCCACTTCCCCCCCTGCTCCAGCTTCCGTCTCAGCCTCCGCCTCAGGAAGAGTCGGGGGATGCTCCTCGTCTGAATGGCCAGCCGGGTCGTACCCGAAAAACTCAGGGTCTGACAAGTCACCCGGGTTACTTCAAAACCCGGTGTTGCGCCGCATGCGCACGCGCTGGGACGGAGCTGGCTTGGGCTCGTTCGACGCCACGACAAACGGGTACCGCTCTTCCTCGGGACGCTTGCCGTACTGCGCGCGCGTGCACCCGCATCGCCACCTCGGCCACGGCCAGCCATCCGAGTTTGATCAGCCGGAAGAGCGCCTTGCCGCTCAGCAAGCGTGGGTTTTCTGCGGGTTCTGGATATGCCAGTCGGCGGCGATGAGGGTCGGTAAGGGGTCGAAGGCCTCAGGCGCCTTGCACGAGTTCGGCACCGGCTCGTAGAAGTCACGCACTTTGATGCCCTCGGCTAGGAGGGTCGCTATCCAGTCTTCAGCCGTTATCTCAGTTGGTTCGACGTCGGGAGCGATTTCTGTTGGCGCGGGAGAGGGGGGCAACGGGTGCGAAGAGGATGGTCCAGCGCTAATAATGGGGGTGGTACTGATAGGAGTGAGAACAGCAGTCGATGGAGGTGTAGCCACTGTTGGGGATCAGCAGTGGGACTAGTAACAGATGGTAACGGCTGAGAAATGTCTTCTGGAGCTTCTCGATGACGGCACTTTCCCAGAGAGGTAGAGCAATTGGCAACGCGGGATGGGGTCAAAGTGCTAGGAGATGTGTCTGCAGTGATGGCGGGCTCAGTGGCATCAGTCACCACAACGACCTCCTCGACACAAAGATGAGAGGGAGCGCGACCAAAAGTGCTCAGCAGGCGACGCAAAGGCATGGTTGAAAGTGTCTTTGTAAAAGCTGACGTTCACGGTATTGTTCGGGCGACAGTTAGTTCGTTGGTGGGAGATGTTGGGAGGATGGCACAGTGTCTTGAATCACGCATTCAGGCAGTCGAGAACGTGGTCGTTATAAAGCAAACTTGTAGTATAGCCACAACAATTAGGGTGGCGTTGGGATGGTAACGCGTCGTAAAAGCTGCACGAATGCCACAAAAGGACAAAGCGATAAGGGTCCGAAGCGAGGTAAGGCTAGTTTCGGGGCTCGGATAGGGGCGCTTTATACCTAGTAGATTTCCTGAACCGGCCGTGAATAACGTGCGCCAGTGGTGCTGTACGGAAACGATCGTATTGATACGTGATGGATTCCAAGGCAATAGGACAGGGCGACAGGGCGCTGACACCGCCTACTAGTAGCCGTCACCCTCGCAATTACAACAACACAGCAACGGGAAATCAAAGTCATCAAAATCCTCACCACCGACGCACACAAACCACCCACTCCACATCACCAGACGTATATACCAGTCCATAGCCATCTCCCATCAACCGAGGTGCATCGTCGTCTCGCGCGTGTCTTTGGAATTACATACATGTTGTGCGTTATAAATGCAGATTCCAAAAAAAAAAAAAAAAGTGATGGATTTACCCATATACGGTATGGGTGTATACGTGCTTATCTCGTAAAATACTTGTGCTCCAACTGAAGTCGTAAACATCTATCAGGACTATAGTCTATATGAAAGCCGATTGTGCCAGAGCCTCCCCTCGAAGACACGCATGACGAGTGAGCAGCAGTTTATGCTTCAAGTCATGACTTTGTGGATGGTTTCTGGCTTCAAGCTGGCTCGTCGAAGATCCCGGATATCGTGTCCCGTCCCCCTGGGAAGACACGCTCAACAGCAACAGCGGATCCTGTGCCCGTCAAATTAGCGTCATCACTGCTAATGGATGAATCACTGTACCTGGAATCGCGAGAATGTCTCGTGCAAGCCTAGAGACACTGGGATACATGATCACGCCACCGGTGAAGTGGTGTTCGTTTTCCGAAGCTATTGCCAGTGGTCGCAGCTTGAAAAACCCATCACTGGCAAGCTCTACGGTCGGTGAAGTGTCCTCTGTTGGTGTGTGAGCAGCGAAAAAGTCAAAACGTGCTGGCATGCCATGTAGTGGAGTGCTTGTCAACAGATGAATCTGTTGGTTGCCGCGGTAAATAGTTCAAGTTGTCGACATAATGGGCTTTCAGTTTGGTGCACGCATCATCAATCTGCCGCAGGTACTGTTCGCGACTACAACTATTCTCATCCCGAAACGACACTGGAGCATTCTGACCTGTGAACTGGAGGCGCTGTTCCCATTGGGCGACACAGTTTGCCATTGTGTGGGCCGAAATACGAAGTCACGACGCAAAAAAAAAACGTTGTAACTACTGTAATAGTGTAAGTTCGTATTGTTCTGGCATGGAAGAGTTGGCCCCTGATGCCAGTTTAGTCCCACTCTTTATAGTGGACGCGCTCACTCACACTCGCCCCTAACACTGCGTCATTAGGGCCCGTTCGGGAACTCCGGTTTCGAAACCGGAGCTAACGGGCCCTTAACCGTGACTGTGGTTGCGGCTAGACACCCCTCCCCGTACTCTCCCTGTTTCTTCAGACTGGCCGCCGATGGCCACCGCGGCCGCAACCCGGCAGCCATGATACGACGAAGATGATAACAATGACGATAACCACGGGCCATAACGACGACGATGGCCACCGCGGCCACACCAACAATAGTCAATATTATACCGACTCGGACAGTACAGGATGGATTTCAGTATTACAAAACATTTTACAATGCACCTCCCGGAATAAAGGTACGGGGCGTTTCGCCTGGTGGTGTCCTTACGCTCGTAACGACAGGCTAAAACTGGGACACGTGTGCACGCGTGAACACTGCACGGCCACTACAGTACAGTCATGGTCACCATCGGTATGGACAATGGCCACAACTGCGACCATCACTAGCCATCCCGCGCGGCATCCCCATGCTGTATCAATTGCGGGGGTAACCGATGACGATGACGAGGAAAACAACACGGCCATGACGTGGTCCCTACCCTGCTGTCCTCGGCGGCGAGGCACTGGGTGACTCTGGTTATAGCTATAGCCCACAGCATGGGCGTTGTATGGGGCCATCCCTTGCCTCGACTTGGGAGCAGCAGTCGACCATCGCGATGACCATGGGCACTTATCCACTTATTGTCAAGGGAACAACAAAGTTTTCTATTACAGTAGTACAACATAATACAGAAGTCTTTGGTAGCTTCTCTACTACTAGCTGACGTTGTATCAAGGTGCGACTCCGCTTGGCGTTGGCAACACAACCTAGCGATATCGATTTGGAGCAGTCTGGTGGCCTGATCAATCTGCATATTCTCAGTCTCTTGATTGCTTGACTTGTGGCGTCACTTTGGTGTTCGGATACACGGCCGACTCGGAATTATTCTACGAGGACTTGTTGAGATTGACTTTCCTTCTTCGTGAGTCTGGTAGTTGGCAGCGTCACACGACCGGGCTCTTGATTCGCTGGCCAACGCTTCGCTTAAACCCGGTGACATGGTGGCATTTACTTCCAGCGTATCCATATCATCTGTCTGGCATAATTGCCAGCCGGGACATGTGAGGCCACCTATTCGTGTATTTTCGCAGCCGTGGTCCTCGGAAGAGGTAGTTACCCTCGTATTTGAGCAGTCCGTACATAACTTACCTCTGGGTTCGGTCACGCAACACCCCCAGGTTGAAACCAGATGATCCTGCCGTTCTTACTCTTTGCCTGTTGGGGTGCATCACGTTTAAGATCACATTTGTCTGCATGGGAGCTTCTCACTCTCCACATTGCTTTTTCTAGGCCTTGAGGTCATCCGTTATAGCCATCAGGTACCACAGGAACCCCTGGCGTTGCGTCCCCTCTAGTCCGGGGGATACCCTATCCTTGGGAACGCCCTTGGATTCCGAGACAGGATGTCGTTGTTTGTGAGGGACGGCAAGCAGAATATGCCTGTATGCCCTCGGTCAGCCCATCTTTGTGGTCATGAACCGTCTCAGGGTAGGCACAGAGCTCCTTGACTGGCACATTTACTCTGACCGCCCTCAGGCTCGCATGGTTGTCATGAATAAGTTTCCTTCTGGTGGTTTATTCGTCGCATCCATTCCCTATAGAGATCTGTGAGCTTCTCGCTCTCATTCGAGAAATTAGAGCGTCGCACGCGCCGCGCAGCACATGGAAGACTCACCAAGTCGTCGATTCGTTCTTATCATCCGATTCTCCGTAAAGAAGTAATTCTTGTTTCTGCGCTGCTGGAGGACTTCGAGAGGCTCGGGAGATGCCTAGTTTTCCCTTTCGTCCGCAACGATGTCCATCTTGTATGACTGACCCTGTTCCTGACAGTGAAGTAACAAGGCGCATACGGCAATCCCACTCGCGCTCCGGCATGAAATGACGGGGTGTTCAAGTTCATCCCTAAAGGAGCAATCTTCCTCACTGATCTCTAATAATTCCGCCACGACCTATCGATCTGCAGTGAGGTGACGGCACCACCAAACCTAGCTTATTGGATGCACGGAAAGAACATTCGAGGACCTGTGGAGGTGCGCAACGAAGGACAGCCTGAGAGCACGACGCCTTCGTTAGGGCGGCGTGCCTGCGTTGTTAAACATGTCGCCCACGGACCTCTCTTCATCTGCATCGCCACGGTACTGTGGCCGCGAGGCTTGAGCGCGTCTATGGCCGAAATGAGAAGGATGTGCCACTTAATTCAAACACTTTCATAGACACCAGAATGGCTTGGTAAGCTCTCGCTTCCGTACCGTGACCGTACCGAGTATCGCCGGAACTTCGTAGCCTGCCGGTTCCATACGAATGCAAGCCAGCACTTCGTTGTCCATCGACGCACTGAATATTAGCGATCGAGAATGGATTGCTGAAGATGCGGGGAGATGGCTTCAGTTCCATCAAGTGCTTCAATTCATGCTTCAGACGCCTCCCCGCGTCCCATATGACTTGTATTGCTGATATGGACCAACCGGCACTTCGTCTTAACTGCACTGCCAGGTAACAGCCAGTAAATATTACATGTGCAAATGCCTCTCAATAGATGGTGTCACTGGGAGTTATAAGTGATACGCTTCGCTTTTTCTAGGTGACAACCTTATTCGGGAGCCGCAAACCAGTTCGCGCGGCTGAATATCGCTTCCCTGCCATCACAATACGTTCCCAGTACCGAGTAACTCTCCACAAGCTCGGTGAATGGAATACTCCTTCTGTTTACCGTGCTCCAGACAATTCTATTATCTACTAGGAGGTACAATCCACCGTAGGTGTCGACCCTACTGCCACTTTGCCCCACCCACATATTCAGCTGGTCACTTCGATGGAAACCCCCGTCCGAGTCCGTCCACGAGTGAGCAGTTTAAAGAAGTGCATGGGATGGTACCCCGGAGTTTATAACCCTTCAACCCACGTGCCTGCTCCTCCTCCTCAAGAAAGCGTGTTTGTCACAGATGCGGCAGTTCCTGACCCGCTGTTCCCCGTCGCTCCACCTTCCTTCACTCCACTATCCGCAATGCCAAGCTTTTTGATGAAAGCGACTCTGGAGGAAAGAGCCCTTACGACAGGCGCCGTTCTCGCTCTGCTCATCGTCTTCATTGTTTCCTATAGTAGGAGTCCTTGGCGGAAACTGCCTCCAGGTCCTCGACGCATGCCGATCATCGGAAATACCCTTCAGCTATTAGATAAAAGTTGGCTGCGTTCCGATGACTGCAAGGAGCGTTTCAGTGGGTCCTCACCAGTTTGTTCAGAAGGATACTAAATTGCAAGTACGGGTGTTGTAGAGGAGGTTATGTACCTTGACGCCGCGGGAAAACCCGTAATTGTATTCAACAGCTTCAATTCGGCCTTCGACGTTCTCGAGCGACGTGCAAATAATTATTCCGACCGCCCTCGATTCATTATGGCGCAGGACGTCCTGAGTAAAGGGCTCCTGCTGGCATTCATGAACTATGACGGGCAGTGAGTTAAACCAGAAGGTGTGCACGAGATTCTCTATACTTACGTCATTTGCCCAGCTTCCGTCGCCTGAATCGCGTTGCACAAGCAGCCCTCACCAAGACGGCAGTACGGGACTATCACCCGATCCTGACAAAGGAGACTACAATCTTGACTTCGGCACTTTTGACGAACCCACCTCGCGACGATCGGTACCGGCACTTCCGGCGTACGGGGGCTTCCACAATCATGTCCATCGTATACGACTACCCGACGCTCGCGTCCCTGCGTGACAAGGCCGTAGAAGACATCGAACTTTCAACCATCGCGTCAGTCATTCTGCGCTCCCTGGTAGATTCCTCGTCGAAATGTTTCCTTGGATGATGTACATTCCGGAGAGGTCTCAGATTTGACTTCCCCTGCTCCTTTGGTAACGCTAACACGTGGCTAGCAAACAGGTTCGCGAAATGGAAGAGAGAAGGCTTGAAGCAGGGCGAGGAACACCATGAGATGTTCCAGCGTCTCGTGGATCGTGTTCGAGCTGATCTTGTGCGTGCTGGCGTTGAACACGCCCACACGTTGTCTCGCTGATATGCGGCGTACCAGGCCAGCGGAGGAACCCGCCCTAGTTTCTGCGCGTCTTTGATACAGGAGCAGGACCGCAACTACCTGACCGAGCCAGAATTAGCATTCCTCGCTGGGCAGATGTAGTAAGTGATGGCTGTTCTGAATCTGGGCATAAGAAAGACGCGAGCCATCACAGCTCCGCTGCCTCTGAAACGACCGTAACCGCCATGTTGTGGTGCACGCTGGCCATGGTGGCCTTCCCCGACGTGCAACGCCGCGCGCAAGCCGAGCTCGACGCGGTGGTCGGCCGCGCTCGCCTCCCCACCTTTGCAGATGCTCCGTACCTCCCATACGTGCGCGCAATCGTCAGAGAAACGCTCCGCTGGCGCCCGGCGCTCATGCTCGGGCTACCCCACGTTGCGACGGAAGAAGACTGGTATGGGGACGTGTTCATTCCGAAAGGGGCGACGTGCATGGCCAACATCTGGCACTGCAACCACGACCGCACCGTGTTCGGCGACGACGCGGATGAATTCCGGCCGGAGAGGTACCTCGACGGGAACGGGGAGCTGACGACGGGCGCCACCACGAACGCCAACCAGGACGGCCACTTCACGTACGGATTTGGGCGCCGGGCTTGTGTGGGCAGGCACCTCGCCAACGACGAGCTCTTCATGGCCATGGCGAGAATCCTGTGGGCGACGAATCTCGAACCCGCGCGGGACGAGAACGGGGACGATGTGCCGCTGGACACGGAGTCCCTCGTGGATGTGGGGGTGGTCATGTAGGCATTTCGCACCACGGTCGAGGTTGCGGCACTGCTGACGTCCCTGCACGCAGCCGGCCGGCTCCGTTCGACTGCCGATTTACGCCTCGCTTCCCTGAAGTGATGTCAATCCTTGCGGAGGGCGTGAGCACTTGGAGATCTGAAGTGGGCCTAGATGATCCCATACGCGATCCAATCCTTGAGCATGGGTTGCTGCGCAGGTGAGGCTTGCGTTTTGTTAGGATCGTAGATGTGCCATCGGAGCATCAGTCGTCGTTTCTTGTAGCAGTCGAACGAAAAGGACGAGAAAACCTAGTTTGTGTCAGCAGTTCTTATTGTGACAGTTGTACATCACAGGCATATATTCTGGTGCATGGAGCGTTGACAAGTAAGATTGCTCTGACGGTACAGCGAGACGCGAGCAATTACGCGCAAAGGTGACCCTACATGAAGTCTTCTTCCATTTCTCTCACCGAAGTATATTTCGGCTGCGCCTCCTCGTCATCCTCGACCTCCACATTCAAGAAGGAGTCGTACGAGCGGGCAGCCTTCTCGGCCTTGCGTGCCTCAGCAAGCTCCAGGTCTGCCTTTTTCTGCAAATACGAGTTGCGTTTAGTGCGTCCTTGGGCGAAGAAGAAAGCGGGGATGTTGGGGAGTTTACGCACCTTGGCCGCGGCTGCGGCGCGCTTGACAGCATTCTCACGCTTGATTCGGTCGATGCGTTCTGCTTCGTGGTCGACGGTGCGCTCGACTTTTGTCTTGTTGAGACGATTGACGATGGCGTTTTCACGCTTCGGTATATGAACTAGAGGGTATTGACGAGTCGTTCCACACGCATAGAGGGAAGGTCACGCACCGCGTTTTACCTGAATTGGCGGAGCTCAGCTGTATGAGCTACTCGGTCCAGGGGAAAACAAGGCGGCATACTCGCTTGTCGTCATGAAACGACACCTGTCCGACAGCCATGTCTCCTGTTTTCTTTATGTGACGCCTCAGAAGATCTGGAGATCCGACACGGCGCGGCTAGCTAGCGCACCTTGAGGTTGTTCGAGGGTGTATAAATTATCGTGATATCATTCCGTTTGTTGCCTGCGCGGCGGCTCAAGTTGGAGCTAGGATAATAGAGAATGGCTGGAGAGTACCCTCGATAGAGTTGGCCTTGACGAGCTGGGCGCAGTCTACCAGCAGCGCCTCGGGGATAGCATCCCAAGAGGGTATCGACTCGGGCAGGCGGAGGTATACGTGTGCGGAGGAAAGTTTATCCACGTGAAACCAGACGTCTTGTGGCCATGCATACTTGATCAGCTCCTCATCTGGGGAGAGTCAGTGCTCAAGCGAGAACAAGAACGAGAACGAGTGCGCACTCTCGACCTTATCCCGACCCATGTAGATGGTCACTGCCGGCTCATGCGCTAGCTAGTATTGATGAAGTGTATCTTACATTGTAGAGGAAGAGACGGACCTGTCGAAGTGAAGAAAAGGACCATTGCTCTTGAGCTTAAGTTCTAGTTAAACCGTTGCCCCAGCTCGCACAAATTTGGTAAGCTTAAGTAGTGACGCCTCCCTCTGGCTGGGAAAGCCACAGGAACCTGCCATTTTCCCATCTTACTTGAACCGCATATTAATTCATAGTCAGGTTCTGCTACAGTACAGCATCTCTGTAGCCTCTATGAACCTGAATCCGCTTGCATCAACAAATTGGTCAAAAATTTTTGGACATTTTTCGGAGCCAAAAGTGTTCACTGCTCGGAACGAGCTGCTTGAGGCGTCCTTCCGTTCCGTGCCTTGTCTTTCAACTTCAACGACGCACTCCGAAACCTCCCTCGTCGAAGAGCTGCGTAGCCAAAACTTGAATGAAGACTAGCTCAGCACGCCCTGCATTAATTTGACCTTTACTTTTCTAGTCGATCGTTATTAAAAAGTTTACTTGAACATCCCCGCTTTTCATGCTACTCATACAAGTTGCTCCCTTTCTCTAGATACATCCTAGTTCCCTCCGCTTGACTCGGCCGACGCCGCTCGACGCCACGAAAGTCATCGGGCTCCCTTTCCTCCGTACAGTCTCGGTCCATAACCACGCGCTCGACCTCCTATGCGCTCTCTACGTCGCCGTAATTCTTGACAGGCCACCTCGTTCCCTACACCACCAACTTCACTCCCTTCCCTCCATACAATTCTCGATCTTACTATCGGCAGAACCACGGACAATATCGACGCTCTCACATGTATATAAAATGCGGCAGGAGCCCTGCTAGAAGGAGTGGAATATTATCTGACTCCTTGTGTTCTCGAACCTCTCTGCGTGATCTCCTCTTCTTCCCTTATCTTTTACCCTTCTCTGTGTTCTTCGCTGCGTCAACTCAGGCTACTGCGCCGACACGCGTTCGCGTCGAACAACAAAGACCTCTCTCCATCCCGTTCTCTGCCCCTACCTCTGTCGTCGTCTTCGTGCCAACGGCCAGCGTCTCCCTTCCTTTCTTGCGGTTGGGTTTGGTGCCTTAGGATCTCCCGATCGCTCTGTCAACAGTCTCTCTGAGACTTCCCTCCTTCGGACGCACGCGCGCGCCATAGGTGCTCGCTTCAGTGAAGCCGTACGGGTGGAGGGAAGGCGATGTGAAAAAGTGGCCGGGATTGCTCTTCATTCACGGAGGCACGTCGGCGCGCATGAGTCTGTGGCCAACTGGCCTTGCTGAAGAAGTTTATAGGTCCTCAAAGTGTTCGCTGGTCCACGAGGTGGAACCCGAACGTGTTTGCACACCAAGGATGTTTCGTCGTGGGAACCAACCCGACGGGCTCGACTACGTTCGCTGTCACGCCCGCCCCGAGCCGCCTTGACACATGCTTATCGATAGACTTTACGGGTGGCATCACAAAGGATTGGGGTGGAAAGCCGTTTATCGACCTTCAGAGGGGCTGGAAATACGCCCGAGACAAGTATCTGAGGATCGACCCTAATCGTGCGGTCGCGGCAGATGCCAGCTGGGGTGGTTACACTATAAAGTAAAGTCATACATACCTCTGTCGTATTCTGGGTATTCACTCGCTCTACAGTTGGATCCAAGGCCACCCAGAGTATGGGTTCAACTTGAAGGCCCTCGTGTGCCTCGATGATGCCTTCGAGTCAACTTACAACGGCTACTCCACTGAGGAGTTTTTCTTTGTGAGCAGTCGGGTCGCTCATCTCGCTGACTACCGCAGCTTGCTAACTGCGAATATAGTTCAAACATGATTGGGGTAGTCGTCCCTGGGAGGTGCTGGGAAAGTCCAATGCGATAAACTATGTGGACAAGTGGTCGACGGCGCGGCTTGTGATCCACGGCAGCAAGGACTATCGTTTACCCGAGACGGACGGGATTAGCGCGATCCACGCGTTCCAGCAGTGCGCATATCTTCGCGTGTCGTGGGTTGATTAGACATCAACGATGACTGCAGGGTCGCAGCTCGATTAGTCACCTTCCTCGATGAAGACCACTGGGTTTTGGACCATGAACAAAGGTGAAGCTAATCCTTTTCACAGTATGACGCGCACAATGACAACCGCATTTTTTTTCTAAGGTCGAAACGGCATTATGAAGTGTTCAGGTGGTTGCCCTATTTGTAGGAAACGACGACGTGGACACAGAAGTAGTACAAGTGAAAAACTAGGTGCTGTAAAAGGTACTGGATGCGAAATATGATGGACTATATAGCAGGTTGAATTGAGAACCTCTAAAGGTTATATGAGTGACGTAGAGCGTTATGGACGCGACGGGGGCGCTCGGGGATGGAGCAGAAGGCAAAGAGAAGTTGTGCGAGACAAGACGGAGGTTTTTAGGGATGCAAGGTGCGACCGTGGCGGCAAGCGGAGCAGCAGTTTCGAGAACAGTAGGATGGTGTACATTCAGTCGATAACCATCGGATTTAGGACATACAGGGAGCTCATAAACTAAAACAGAGATGAAAAGTGAGACGATAGGATACTACCGACGTAAAGTAGGGTACGTCTATACACGAACCTGTCCACAGGTACTATACAGTACGTCTCAAATCAATCCTCGGACTTGCGCACGCTCGCGCTTGCCGTGAGAACAAAGTACAAACTGGTCAACGCAAACCACGAAACGTCCGAGTCGGAAACCCGAGAATCTACTTGAATAAGTGGCTTGTTCCACTTGGATGTATCACGGTTGTCCCAGAAGCCAATGACTGGTGCGGCATCAGTCATACTGGCTCAGTCAAGCGTTTCAAGTGACTCACCCTAATGCTACCCAGCATTCCTGCTCTTTGATCAAGCCCATAGTGGACAAAGTTCACCCATCGCTCGAGCAAAATACCCTTCTCCGCCCTCAGTTTCTGAGTCGCGTGCCGGAGTGCCTTTGCTGACTGCTCATAGCTGGTAACTTGCGCGCCCGCAGTAAACATCTTTCTATAGAAGTGCTCTGAAAGGTCCTTCCCGTCTTTATCAGCCATCGCCCACATCGTCCCAATCACGCTCCTGAATCCACTAAACTGCATCGCAGCAGTCAGATGGAGCACTTCATCTGGCGTACCATCATCTGTTAGTTCCGCAGTATGGCAGGCCGCTAGGAAGGCAAGTTCTGCAGTGGGAAGGTGAGACTTGGCGATGCGAAGGAGTGTGAGGTGGGTGTTGTCCTGGAGAAGGAAGGATGGCTCGAAAGGCCGACCCGGTTGTAGCATGCCGTGGCACGCAAAATGCACCCAGGGGTGCATCGGAAGGCGGGCAATCACGTTTTCATGTGTCGCTGCTTCGCCTGCGATCCTTGTCACAGAACCGCTGCCAACCAAACATTCGATACTCCGTGTTTCTGAGTCCACTCCGGGAAGAGTTTCATCTGGCTGTCCGACGATGAGTAACGATGGTTGCCCACTCGCAGATCCCGATAAGTTACGAGACCTCGATGCTATCAACGCTGAGAGGCTCGGTGTGTATGAACACACATAAATGTCACAGAGGTATCGTTTGACATTGTTGTGCGAAGATATTGGTCCTGCAGCGTGAATTGGAAGGGAGGCCAACACAGAAGTTGGACACAACCAGATTCGGGAGTGTTCTGGAATTCCAAGTTCCATTAACCTCTCGGCAATAGGCTGACCCACCAACTCGGACAGTTCCTCTAGGGTCTGTCGCAATACACGATCATATTTTTTTGACTCCAAGCGGTAACTCTTCCGCGTTTCTGACAGCTGATGGGTGAGCTTTGTAACCCTATGAAAGAAGTTTGTCGGAGTAGGGATATGAACAATTAGGTGGTTGGAGCGGACGATGAGAATATCGGAACGGTATTTGGATAGATTAATGATGACCACTGGACCGCCCATAGCCGCGATTTGGAGGTGACGAAAAGGGATGGGTCTCCAGAAGTTCTCGAATCCCGGTAACGCTTGGATCCGCAAGACGACCTTTTCCAGTTCCCCTGAGAGCCTGCGTTTCTCCGCCAAGTCACGAGCGAACGTGTCCTTTCTCCCAATTGCGACATCATCGTCATCCGTTCCAGCTGGAGTCTGCACGAAATCACGAACGTGGGTTGTAGTTATTATTGCCTCCAATGCTTGACTGATTTCTGTGAATTCATCTGCCAGAGAATTGCCGACTTCGTGGAGGTGATCGAGTGGGGTGCGAAGGCTGCGCATGCCGGACCACAGGAGCGCTCTCCCTTGTTCGAGCATCTCAACGGCTTCCTCATAGGCACAGGACTCGATAGCGTATGACGCGGCGTCCATTGGAAGACTCCGAATGGCTTCAATGTCTCGGCCGCTGATATATTCGTGCCGACTTTGGACTGTGGGACCTAAGTCTATTGCACGCTGCAGTAAGGAGAGTGCCTTGCGGTATGCAGTCAGAGCTGAGGAGTGTCGTGTGGCCTGCGCGGTGACTGTCCAGTTATAAGCTGCTGTTAGTCTATCACGCGCACTAGAGAATGGGTATTCGACGGCAGATCGATACAAAGCAATGGACTCCTCGAGATGTTCTGCATCGCCAGTCCGGGAAAAAATCAAGTCCAGACCACCGGCAAAGCTAGAGAGGATGTGGGCGACTTCTGGATGACCTTCGGACATTAAGGAAATGGAAGTTCGGTAGTGTTTGATTGCGTCGGCCATATCTTTATCTGCGCCACGGTGCCAAAAGCGGTAAACCAGGTGCCACGCAAGAACGCGAAGAATGTGTGATGAAAAGAGATGTCCAGATTTGACTAATTTCGAAGCTTCATAAAGATGTTCAATTCCCTCTTCGAGGTAACCCATGTCGCTGGTCCATTCATATTGAGTTTTAAGACTGATCGAAAGGTTATGTAGAATCTCCGGACGCATTCGGTGCCCTGGAGGTGTGAGAGCTAAATTTTCACGTTTAAGGTTAATCGATTCCTCCAAATCTTCCATTCTATGTGTCCGAAGGGAGCGCAAATGCACGGCGTTAGCGAGTCCACTCAAAGAATGTTGTCGACGTGGGTGACCCGGTGGACAGAGGTGAAGAGCGGCACGATAAAGCGAAATTGCCTCCTCCAAACAGTCCATGTGACCAAAGTTTTCGAAGCGACTGACGAGCGAAAACCCAAGGTTTCTCAGGAGTCTGTCCTTGCTCTCGTGGACCGGAGGACACAAAAGGAGGACCTCACGATGCCGACTGATTGCTTTCTCAAGATCTTCCGAGTCATATGTTCGCTCGAAGCGGGTATGAGCGATACTAGCAAGGTTCATGAGAACCCACATTCGGTCGGGGTGTTCCTTGTCCAGGAGGTCAAGCAACTCTTGATATAGTGTAGCGGCGTCCTTAACATCGTTCAGGTCACCGCTCCGGTGAAAGCGTGACATCAATGCCACCGCAAGGTCGCTGAGGTAGACAGGACGCAATGGATGGTCCAGTGGATAGGATGTGAGCACGGCACGAAAGTAGCTGATAGCCTCAGTGAGGTCTTCTGACTCGCCAGTTTGTTCATATTTTTTTCCCCAAGCATCTGCTAGCGTGCTTGCGATGATGCGATGATCATCTGTGCCTGGAGGGACCATGGTGCTGACATGTAGAAGCAACGAGATCGCATCCTCAATATCTTCCGGTCGATCTCCAACTTCGGATCTACAATGGAGGGCACTGGTAAGGTCCTTGAGGACATTGATGCGCTTGATGCCGGCGACCTCTAGCGGGAGATTGGAGAGGTGGCGAAAGTATGAGATACTGTGGTTCAGGTCTTCCCTCGCTCCGAAGTCGTTGAAACGAGTGACTAATGCACGGGTCAGGTTCTCGAAAGTCAAAATGTCAAGGGGAGGATGGTTCATTCCACGCAAAAGCGCCTCGGCATATCCCACGACAGCTTGGTCAAGGTCTCCCTTCTGTCGAGTCGCCTCGTAGCATTGAAAGTGGAAAGACGCGATATTGTGAGCAATCACGGCGCGATACGGATGTCGGAAGGGGAGTGTGGATGCCTGGATCTGCCATCGATTAACTTGTGAGTTGACATCGTTGAATGAATCTAAGGGTTGAATCGAAAATTGGGATTTTGAGGATCCCTGCGCCCCATGATTAACGTTGAGGGCCATTGTGGACTCGTAGCGAGCAGCCTCGTCAGTAATACGCCACCGTGACGTAGGTGCCTGGCTGCTCTTCGCCTAACATGTCCCTACTCGAAGCTGCGCAGAATGCTCACACCGCATTTTCTGAGATACCGATTGTGTCTGCTTGCTTACCTTGTGTCCTGCCTACTCTTACCTCTCTATCTTTAGTGATTTGAAGGATATCAACGATCCAGACCCCAGGGTACAACAAGCCCTCGCGAAGCAGATTAGGGATGCATGCATCGATGTTGGTTTCTTCTATGGTGCGTTATTATTTACGAAGCCTCACGGTTACCCACTAATAAGTCTATGCAGTTACAAACCACGGTATCTCTGAGCAATCATTGCAGCGACCCTGGAGTCCATGAAGACGTACTTTGCACTTCCTCTCGAGACCAAGATGGAGGCATGCACCTTCTTACCGGAAATCCTCACTCACGGTCATGACCCGTGTATCAGCTCAATCACACGAAAACACCAAACTTCAAAGGCTACAATGCTGTAATGAGTAGCAACAACGATCCGAACGGCGCAGGGGACATGCACGAGGGATTCGAGTTCGGCTGGGAATGCTAGATAATACACCAGGTGCACTCGATGCCCACCACGCAACGACGGCTCTATGGCGGGTGCGAATGTGTGGCCCGATGTTCCGGGGTTTAGGGTGTCTTTGCTGCGCTACTAGTGCGTCCACCGTCCAGCTCTGGCAAATGACAGCGGCTACGCGATTCAACTCTTGATCATGGCCCCAGCCATGGCGCCGTTGGCCTCGGGAAGGACCTCTTCCCACTTTTTGCGCGGGCCCTTGACCTTGCGCCGTGCTTTTTCGATGACAAGGTACGCAGGGCGTTACTAGACACTTTGGTGGCTTGGGATGGTGGGAGAGCTGACGATGCGGCATGATGGACCAGACGCGAAACTCGGCAGCACTGATGCGCGTGCTGCATTACCCACCCCAGATGGGACCCATCGACGAGCGTGTCATTGGCATCGGCGCTCACACCGAGTAAGGCTTGTCTATGTCTTTCTCTGTCCCACTTCTTTCGCCGCATTTCTACTTGGTCTAGTTTTGAGGTATGCTCATTGAAGACGTTATATGCAATCGATTTATGAGACGGCTGGTTTTCAGTGCTTCACGATCCTGTGGCAACAACCGGGTATACAGGCGCTGCAAGTATGCAACACACGCGGCGAGTGGATTGATGCTCCGTCGATCCCGGGAACGCTCGTTATCAAGTGCGTCTTGTACATACCAGACTGCGTTATTGTGCCTAAATACTTTTCAGTTTGGGGACCAATTTGCTAGATGGACCAGTGCGTCGCCTCGTAGAGATGCATGAAGGTCGAATTCTCACAATTCATGCAGACGACGTTTTCAAGAGTACAGTACACCGCGCGGCAAATCGTTCAGGTGAACGACGCTACTCTATCCCCCTCTTCTTCGGCACCGACTACGACGTACTGCTCGAAGTGGGTTGTCTTGTTTTTCCGCCTAAGGCGACTGGGGTTAACGAATTTGATAGCCGATCGCCAGTTGCGTGAGTCCCGAGCGACCACCACGTTATGAAGTTGTGACTGCGGGAGACTATGTGAAGATGAGACTTCAGGCAACGTATGGTCATTGAAGCTCGTAGTAACACCGGCAGACTCATAGGCGTCACGATTGAATATTCGGATTTCTGATTTCATTGTCGGCTCGATAAGTGTATACATACGCAATAGAGACCTTCTCGAAAATAGCTGTCTTTAAGTGCGGCGTGAATGAGTGATGATTATCTCAAGATAGGATTTCAAGATATCGCCTCATGCGGTATCTACCCGTTGACGTAGTCAGGGTGACCGCTTACGGATTCAGAGACTCTTTTTATCTGTTCTTTCATGTGCACAAAGCAGGGCTTCATCACAGCATGGTGGCCTTGACTTTCGCGTCCTGGTCGCAGAGGTAACCGGGTTGCCAGTGCTCTTTCCGAGTCGTCCGCGGCCCGCGAGTCTTTACTGTGTATCGCATTCATGAGCGTATTCACTTGCTGGCCACCCGACCTTACAACCGAGCAACTCGACCAGCTCACCCTTCTTGCTACCACCTATGCACTCTCGCATTCTCTCCTTTACCTCCCTCCCCTCTCTCCTGACAAACTTCCTCCACCTGTACCGGAATCAGCCATTCACGCCCCTATCTCTCTCCTCCCAACTCCCATTCCACGCCAGCTCTTTATCCAAGCATTGACCCTCCAACATGCTTATAACAATTTGTATGCCCGCGTGGCCCTCGACATCGCTTTTCTAGATCGAGTCATGGGCCCTGGAGGCGTCACTGACGTGGATGAGTTTACCTCCGCGTTGTGGTCGGCATGGAAAACCCTTCGAGACGAGGGCATACCTCCGGTGCGTGGAGCATCGTCCCGTTCTGTTATGTGCTGCTGAACAGGGTGTCAGCCGCCCCACCTTGGCATTTTCCGGTCTGACTACCTGTTACACCAACCAGCTGATGATGACCCGATCACGCTTAAACAAGTAGAATTCAACACGATCTCGTCGTCCTTCGGCGCTCTTTCTCAGAAAGTCGCTGGGATGCACCGGTGTGTAGCTTAGCTGGTGTTCGTGGACGCTATCCGAGGGTTCTAGTAAACGCTTTCATTTAGCTACCTCGTGGAGTCGACTGGTTACTTTTCCATATCACCGCTGCTATCATCGGAGAATCTCCCGCTCAACGATACTCTCCACGGTCTCGCAGAAGGGTTGGCGGAAGCTCATAGAGCATACGGTATCTCAACGTTCGTGCACGTTACCCGCTCAGACCGCATAATTCATCTTCATGTAACAGCGCACACGTTCTCTTTGTCGTGCAGCCAAACGAACGTAACGTCTTTGACCAGCGCCTGCTCGAATACCAACTCTTTGAATCGTGCGTCATATTGTCCCTTGGCGCTTTTCACCAAGCTAATCCAAGGTCCTAGCTATGGCATCCGTGTTACCCGCCGGACCTTTGCTGAACTTGGCACTACCGCGTCAATATCACCATCCCGCGCTCTTTTGATCGCACCCATCTCGTCCAGGCCCGACGGCGCCCCCGCAGAAATTTCCGTTGTCTACTATCGTGCCGGGTATACACCGACAGACTATGCGTCGCCAGCCGACTATGCCACGCGCGCCCTCTTGGAGCGTTCGCGCGCTGCCCAGTGCCCGAGCCTCGCCCTGCAGCTCGCAGGCGGGAAAAAGGTGCAAGAGGTGCTCACGCGCCCAGGCGTGCTCGAGCGCTTCCTCGCACCCTCGGAGGGCGCCGACGCGGTGCGCGACAACTGGATGCGCATGTGGGGCCTCGACGAGGGAGCGGGCGCGGGCGCGGAGGAGGCCGTGCGCCGCGCCCCCGAGCTCGTGCTCAAACCGCAGCGCGAGGGAGGCGGGAACAACGTGTACCGCGACAAGATCCCCGCGTTCGTCGCGCAGCTGCCGTGGCGCGAGCGCGCGGCGTGGGTCGCGATGGAGCTCATTTGCCCCCCGCGCCGCGTCGGCGCGCACCTCGTCAGGTCTGGCGCGGGGAGGGCGAGCGCGCGCGTGGTGAGCGAGCTCGGCGTGTTTGGGTGGGCACTGTTTGGGGAGGGGCGGGAGACGAAGGAGGCGGTGGCCGGTTGGCTGGTGCGCACTAAGGCAGAGGACGTCGACGAGGGCGGCGTCGCGGCGGGGTACAGCGTCCTGGACAGTGTCCTGCTGGTGGATTGAGGCGAGTCGTGTGCTAGATGGGATTACGCGGAACATCGCAGAGTCCGAGTAGAAGTTCTTGTAGACCTAACAACAAGTGCTAGGTAATGTATTGCCATTCAGCCCGAAACTCAGGAAGATCTGGCGATCTTGTGAGACGTCGAAATGGTTGCCAAGGCCTTGCCCGTGCCGTTTTCGGGTGAATTGGGGTGTGCAAGCTCAGAGAGATGACATCGCACTGCCAGTGGCAGGCCTCAGTATGTCTCGTACTCTGACTCCGATTAATGACCGTCACGGTAGAGAGATTCCGAGCGGGGTATGATAGCCACAACAACAAAGAATTTCCTACCAACAACTTAACCCCACTGGCAGGGTCTCTTTTGTCGAAGGGCAGTCTTGCGGCACGAATATACTGTATCCCTGCCCAGGCCGAGGACCGCGGCGGCCATGGAAGAATCTTGAACGGGAGAACAATAATAACAAGTCCCATATACTAGTACGCTGAGGTTCCCAACACGGGTGGATACTAGTAGTATACCGCCCCCGGCCTGAATACCGCAGGGCTTTTGATTGGTACCTCAATGTGCTGTGAAAGTACAGTCGTCCGTGGTTGATCTTACTCATGTGAGGTGGCCATCGCCTTCAGTTCATGCTCATACACACATTTCCATGCCAACATCCATAGAGAGAAGCTTGAGTACCCTACCTACAACGTTGCTAGCGAACAATGCACCAAAACTACGACGCGCGTACTACAGTAGATGCACAATAAGATCACGTATCCCCCCCGATCTCTCGCACTGCGGAGATCAAGGCGCCGGAGTAACAGTATAAAGGCGAAGGACCGGCGGGCACTGTAGCAAAACACAGATGTTACTTTCCTTCATTGCTTTGTGGTGTACCTTGAGGCCCACGCTTGGGCAAACCCTGTACTGTGGGAAGGACGGGCATTCTTCAACTACACACAGTCTGATATCGACCAATCGAAGGGTGCATATTTTAGGCAAGTCGTCCGCTCCGTCGTGCGGTCTGGTGCCTGAACCTGGGACTCGCAATCACAGCGGCGTGAAAGGGACACAGGGTCCCAGTCACGTAGGCGCTGCATTTCTTCTCGGCGTCTCCGCCCCGCGGCCGCGACTGTTACTTATGCGTCGCGCTTTCTCTTTCTTCCTTTGCAGTATTTCCAATTCCTCGGCAAGAGCTTGGCCCCCACACCGTTATGGGCGAAGGTGGTCCAGGAGCAGCCAGTCCACGCGCTCATCGACAATTCGTCGGTCTTCACGCCAGGACAGAATCCGCCGCAATTCGGCTTCCGCCGTAGCGAGCTCCTCGCGCAGCCATTCCAGGGCGGGGATCGCACCGGGTTCGACGCGACGCTCGAGAGCGGCACCACGGCGTTCCACTTCTCGGTACAGACAGACGCAAAGCAGTCGTTGAATCTTGCACACGAGTACCAGGTGGTGTTCATCGAGACACCCGACGGCACTCACATCTTTGACCTCCAGACCGGTATGTGTGCTCGGAGGCGGTGGGGGATCCCGAGGGCCAACTGACTGACTGAGATGCGTGTGCGTGGGTGGTGGTGGCGTTCGTACGATCGCTGGTTTTCAGGGACGCCGTTCAATACGACTGTGTCGAGTCCGGACGCTGCCCGCGTGCTCCGCATCCGTGCGCACGACAGCAGCGTACTGTTCCAGACTCCGTTCCAGGACAACGTGTGGCACAACTTCGCCGTCGTAGTCGACTGGGACAACCTTACCCTCAAGGTGCTCTACTCGGTCGACGGTGCCCACCTCCAGGCCGTTACGAACGCCCAGGCCAACAAGGGCGCCACCAAGGGCCCCGATGGACAGGGAGAGTTCCACTTTGGCGTACTCAAGGTCCGTCCGTCCCGACGCGTCTTTCTGCTACCCCTGCTTTCGTGACTGACTCGTTCTTCTGCCACGCATCTCGCGGGATCAGCTCCCGCTGATCAACCCCTCCGACTCGCCTGCACAGCAGGCCGATGTTGTACATCATGGTAAACAGGAGGGTTCGACTGAGGCATTGATCTACTCCGGGATGTTCGTAGAGGGCACACAAGACGGTGTCAGCATAGGTTGTAATCAAACTACGCCAGTTGGAAAATAGATCAGAGTCCAACTCAAACATGGAGGAGCATTACTACTTGTACATAAAAAAGTAGTTAACTTGTAAACCTATCCTTTAGCCCCTAATAACCCTTCCATATGCTCTACTAGATCGCCTTGAGCCCAGAATTTGACCCAGTCTAGACGATTCCTTCGCTTCACCGGCTCCAGATCAAAGCAGACGGGGGGCAAGACAACACTGCCTTCTCGCCGTTGCCAGTAAAGAGTGACCTGACGGACGACTGCATGTTCCCCCTGATGTACCAGCGCTTGGAGCAATTTGCGTCCGCGTTCATCTGCGACAGGGCTGGGCGGGTCCCCGCGCAGGTCCGGCCATATATTCGCCGCGACATGGTGTACCGCCATCCACTGTACGAAGCCCTCGACCGGAACACGTGCACGGCGGCCCACAAGTAGACTCAGCTGTGCACCCACGACCTGTGGCGCTGGTTCGGCGGGCCAGAGGAAGGTCCCGGCGGCTCCACCAATAACGCGCTCCACCGGCGTGCGCACGGTGCCGAGCACGTGCGCGGTATCGTCGTACAGCAATTTGCGGTAGTCGGGCGCGTAGCGCTGTGCGAGTGGCGGGAGCAGCAGCTCGGAAAAGAGCTGGTGGCCGAAGGAGATGCCGTCATACAGCGTGACGAAGTCCGTGTAGAACTGGAAGAACGGCGTCCCAGTGCCGAGGAACCGGGCCGCCGCCAGCTCGAGATCGTCTTGCTCGCCCTCCGAGGCGGAGGCAGAAAGGCCGTTTGGGGACGCACCGAGTCTGGAAGGGAGAAGAAGCGCCTCCATGAGCTCGCCGACTGTGCCGTCGCGAAATACTTCTTCACGGTCTTCGCCGCTTGCTGACGGCGCTCCTTGGGCCTGTCCATGTTCGAGCATGAAAACCTTCATGCAGCTGAACGTAACTTCTGCGCGGTTCATTGCGAATGTCGGCGTCCCATTCGCAACCACTGCCTCGCGTACAACGCGCGCGAGCAGGAGGGTGGCACGGGCTATGTCTGTTTCGCTTGCATCCCAGTTCGCAGGCAGGTGCTGCCATACCGAGGATGTGCCTGAACGAAGGAGATGATCCAACGGGAGAAGTGGCCAATCGCGCGCAAATACGAAGTCAAAGCCGCGAGATGGGAGGCGTTGTGTTGTTGTAGGCATGAGGGAATAAGGCGTAGGAAAGAGCGGCGCAACTCGCACGCGCGGAGCTTTTTCGCCCTCTACGTTGGCATCGTCCGTAGGCCGCGCGAGGCCAGAGGCGAGGAAGGGCTTGAGGATATGCAACCCACCGCGAGACCAACCTCAGACGGGACACTCCAGCCGTACTCATGAGATACCGCTGATCAACCAAGTTGACGATAGCGTCCAGCATGCCGCGCGCTGCGTCTTCGTCACCCGGCAAGGACCGCATAACGGCAGTGCTGAGTTGCGCAAGCCAGAGACTACTCGGGGTATTTGGGTGGCGGCGCGAAAGCCACACGTAGTTGATGACAAATGAGACCAAGGGGCGCAGGGAAGGCCGTGTGTGGGGTGGGATGGCGGATGGCTCGGACAAAAGTGGGTGAGTGACGGTAAATATCGCCACCATGCCAAGGAGAGAAAATGGAAGCTGGAAAGGTGGTTCGGGGAGCGACTTGTAGTCTGGAGGGAAGCACGCTAGCCAAAGACGAATCACGGCACTGAGGACCGAAGCGGACTTCATTATCTCGCGGTAGAACGCAAGACCTCTATTGGCATCGTAGCCGATGGGTATCTCGCTTAACAAGCGTTTCAGCGAGGACATCGCACCCAAGACCACTTCCTTCTCTATACCGCCAGCGAATCCGGGTCTCAATCGAGCTAGCGAGATCTCCCTCTCACTAGTACCACCGCGCATGCCGTTATACCGCGCGCCTTCCAGCCATACGGCCTCCGCATTCCACAACTCTGCCCACGTATCGAAGTCCGCGGGTTCTTGGGTGAGTCTACGTGCAAGGGTCGCAAGATCTGATATCCAACCCCAGCTGGAGACTTGACTCCAAAGAATTTCGTGTGGCGGTGTCGTTTGGTGAGGGTCAGATGCACAAGTTATCCAGGCACCAAGCAGAGAGATATAGGAGGTTAACAGTGGACGCGAGTTGCACTCAGATGATAAAATATAGGAAGAGAGGCGGGCGAGAGGTTCGGCAGCAGTTGTCGCAATATGTGCATACAGACCATAGCGAGCGAAGGTAGTGTATAAGCGCAATGTACGTGCCAGGAGGGTAGTAGCAAGCGGAGGTGGATAGGGCGATGACGTTGGAGATGACGTGACAAAACGCAAGAGTGCGTCTGCAGGGTCGAGCAGTTTAGACGCCGACACCCGGGAAGCTGAGGCGAGTGTGGTGAGGAGGAGGATGGCATCCGGGACAGGTAACTGTGAGTTTTCGGACGGAGGAATGGGCGTTAGGACGAAGAAACGAAGCACGTTAGCGACGAGTGAGGGTGTTGCAGTAATCTCGTCCGCGATGGTGTTGCTATGCATTGCAAGACGTTGGAGCACAGCCAAAAGCCGTACAAGAGAAGATGTGGAAGATCTGCAGTGCCGAAAATTGTCGCGATTTGGGGGAGGAAGAACTGCAACGAAAGAGATGATATAGCATCCCCCTTTAAGGCGCTCTCGCCTCCTTGATCGTGAGAGGCTTCGTCGGGAGGATCCTCCTGCAACTCGACACCGTCAACACTCATGAGTTCCTCGTCCCACCCGACAAGAGCCTCCCATAGCACTTCCACCGCTCTGGAGCCAAGGCTGCCCCGCTCGCCCATCGTTTCCGCGCCAGCAGCGAGAGCCCTCTTCCGGAGTTCCTCTTCCCTACCGCGCAACTCCTCCATCCCCTCGGTCTCTCTTGAAGTGCCACGCCTCATGCCAGCGAGTCTCCGCACAACCCCTGCAAGAATACCAAGCATGACAACACGTTGGCGGGGACGGTTGAGCGCGCAAGGAGGAAAATATCATCAAGGGTATATCCGGCATGCGCCCCTTCCGCATGGTGATGAAGTCCTAGATGTGTTGGCAAGGTCGCGGACAATGTGGGAGGTATTGGCGCGCCATGGAGGTCGAAGCGAAGGGTAGGGGCTGTGGGATCCGGCGGTGGGGCGGATTCGATCCAAGCGAGGGACGGGTCGCCCGTAGGAAGAGAGGGGAAGAAACGACGTCTAATATCCTCAGGCGTGCCTTCCTCTGGGGGTCCGTCAGGGACCACAGATGACAAAGCGGCTGAAGTGTCTTTGTCGGGTGATGCGACCTCCAAATGTGGCCGGAAGGGGTCGCTGGCTTGGTGGAGTTGGCAGTGGGGCCTCTCCATTGACCAAGGGACACTGCAAGGTCGTCCTTTGATGAAGGGAGGAGTGCTAGTGGCTTTCTTCGGGGCGATGGAGGCGCGGATTCATAGACATGAATATCGCTGGAGGTGACGTCAGCGAAGCGTAGCTTGCGATTGGCTCGCGCTGGAGTAGAAGGACGTGTGCTAGAACTAGAGAGAATGGGGGAAGGCGAAGGTGGCCCTGGTGGCCGGTCTCCTGAAGTTCAAGTCGGCTGAGCATGCAATAGGACGCAGGATGCCAAAGCCTACCTGTTGGGAAGATGCGAAGCGCTTTCGGGGTGTTAGATTTGTAAAAATAACATTTCGTCGCGGTACGCACCTGGGGGAACCGAAAGCGCGATATTGCTATTGGCTTCAGGCAGGCTGCGCACAAGGTCTCTTTCCAAGGAAGCTACCGCTTTTTTTTGCATCTCCTCGGCCTCCCGAGCCATTCGCACTCTTCTCAGCACGTCCCCAATATTCTTTCCAAATTCTCTTCAATCTCTCTCCGCCCCTCCTCTCTCTCTTCCTCAGTCATCGCAGCAAACGTCCCTCATTCTCCTCGCTCATCTGCACGCGCCAGTTACCAGCGTCAGGTTCTTCCGACGGTGTCAGCCCTTGCTTTTTCAAAGACGGCTGAACGACAGGCGGCTCTATAACCCGTGATGAGACCACAGCAGACTGCTGTTGGGCCTCTCGGCTCCGCGCAAAGGCACTCTTCGACCGGTGTTGTGCAGTAGGAAAGCCAGTTTTTGACCCAGTCGCTATTGGTGTGGAGAGAGCTGATGCGGAAGAACTGGGCTTTCGCTCAAAAATGGAGCCAACGAGAGGCTTGCCCTGTTGTGACATTATCCTGATAGTGACAATGGAAGCGTACTATCATGAATGAAGGTACAGATCTCATGGCATGTGGTGATGCATGACTCGGATGGGCTCAGTTCGACCTGCTCACATGACGTTTATAATTCTTACGACCCTTCATTAGTGCAAGGGCACATGGTGTAGATGGTTTATCACGCTCGCTTAGCATGCGAGAGGTGTCCGGTTCAATTCCGGATGTGTCCAGCGAATTTACTTTTTTTGGAACTTCGTCTGCACTCACACGTAATGTTGTTATCCCATAACTTATGATAGTACTAGGGAAGTAGGCAGCACATCCCAGGTGGGCTCTTTTAGATTACAACACCGACAAACTACCACAGGCCTTAGAGGTCTCGTGCCGACCTGTTAGTTTCCTGGGCCAGTAACACTGACGTAGTCCGCGACATTATAAGATTATACGAGCAAACATTAGTAGTTAGCAGAAATACCATCAAACGACAGGTGTGTGTTTTCCTGAAGGGCCTACTCGCACCTGAACAACTAACACCGAGTTTCGGATCACAACGAGATCAAAAGAACAATTTTGTGAATGACGAATAGATTGACCGCATTACTTCTGCCGCGTTCACCGAACTTGATGCCGACTGTGCGCTACTGTATGGGAAAGACTATTGTGAGCGCATGAGCTCGGTCGATGCTATTTAAGCAAAAAAGACGGGTCTTCATAGTAGCAGTAGCTAAGGAGATGTCCAGGGCGTGTCGCGGATGGAGCTGGCCACAGGTTGACAAGACTGCGGTTGTAAGGTATTCTGCACTAGAACGACAGGTCGAAAACCAACTCAGGATGTGTGAGTCCGAGCGGCGCTGTGATGTAGTTTTGGTGACTTTTGATGGAATTGGTGGCGAGATGATCCGCAGAGCATTCTTTGTGACTTGGTGGGTACCGCCGCGAAGTTCCAAGTATTAACAACACATGGCTATCCCTGCGCTGGCCCTGCAGGCGACCAAAAGCTGAGCTTTCGTGGCCACTGGCGTCCCGTCGAGAAGCGGCTTGATCTCCGGCCAATTGCGCATTTCGGGCGCAGTCGGATCGCGCCAGATGCCCTTCCTTGGGCTGGCGTCACCAGTCCGTGATCGAGAGATTTCGCAAACATCCGGACGCAGAGCCAGTGAGGAACCGCGGAAGCGGAAGAACGAACTAGGCGCAAGAGCGGAAGACACCGGGTGCCAGAGTGGCGAAGGACGGGGACTCTGGAGAGGTAAGGAGGCAAAGCAAGCTGTGAGTGCTATACTGCCTCACTCCGAGTCGGACGCGGACGCGGCGCCAAACTACTACTAGTCACTAGCCTTGTTATCTCCACCTCGATCCGCAAAGACCGTCCGACTCGGAGTTAGACACCTTTCCCCCCCATTTGGCATCGGACGTGCCAGGGATACCCAGGACGTGTGCAGATAAACCCGGCAGAGAGGATAGACCACCCTGATGGTGATGAGAAAATCAACAGAATAAGGCTAGGCGCAATCAAAATGGATGATTTGGGACCAATGCGTAGCGCCGGGGTTGAGAAAAACTAGTGACCACGCAACCCACGATGCCCTCGCGCCCCTCCGCTGGCGGCGCTGGCCAACACCGACACCCAAACTTGGCATTCGAGTCATGGGACTGCTCGAGGCGTCGGCGTAACCAGCGAACTGATGATCGCTTTAATCATTCTGGTATTGTCGCAGGGATCGGCCCACCACTGTGGTGGTCAGATCCATGTCATACTGTACCCCGGTCCTCAGATCGTGCATCTCTAACTGGACGTGGCCGAGTCCGCTGTAACACTCCCGCCTGCCATCAACAACCTCGCGTGGGGATTCGTGAGCCAAAATGTTGATCATCATGCTTATGCGTACTCTTTTCACACCGTTTGCATAATTGGACAAACGTAAGACCCAAAACTACATGCCAGAGTTACGGCCGAGGCGATCAACCGCGCTTTATGGCAACTAAGCCCCACGAGGTCAATGTCGGGTGCCCGTTTACGGAGCGGGAGAACCCGTGTGCCCAGTACTCCCAGAGCCTGGGGCGCAAAACACAATCGAAAGAGGAGCAATCTGTGACGAGCAACCTGTCCCACCTGTTTATTCCAAGTCACCGCGCGGCCTGGCCAGTGGGCAGTTCACCGGCCAAGGCGACGCGCTCCAATCCCTCTTATTGTGCTCTCATAGAAGGACTTAGAAAACGAGAAGATGCACTCTCTCCTCTGAGGAGCGGGACTAAAAACGATGCGGTGGTGAGCGTGACTAGAAAATAGGACGATGATACTCGCCTCGCATATCACGATCACATCCTCACTAATAGCCGCTTTAACTTCTCCTGTTATCCCAGTTGGGAGCGCCGCCTCCTTCTGGATGTGTGGGACGGACTCGGGATTGCGTAGCTGCGGTTGCGTGACACGGGCGCGGCTAAAGTCCCAGACGACAATGACGTCTCGAAAATCGGGGCGAGGGATGAACAGTGAACCCGAAAGTGCACCCCAGGAAATCATGCGTGGGAAAGGTGATGCTGGCAGCCGACAAGTCCCCGTGGGTCCCCAGTCATTCCACCGGATGTAGCGGGGCTGCCTGTCGTCAGTAGCGGGTACGTAAGACAGGAGCTTGGTAATCGGAATAAGGAGGATTTGGCGTAATAGGATGGCGGACATCCTTGGGCTTTCCTGTCCTGGAACGAATGGTGGTGGGTTGAGAAGGCCGCCCATCTGGAGGGCGACGAGTTGTTCTGTCGGTGCACCGAAGAACGGAACGGCCACTTCGGGGGAGTAAGAGTATGCATTGAGACGGAATTGCAGTTCCAATTTGATGGGAACGACGTCGCGCCCGAATTCGAGAACGAAGATAGCGAGGGGGACGCGTTTGGCTTGCTGATGCTGCCCAGGGTTAGGAACCTGGTCAAGGTCGTATACTAACAAAACTGGAAGATGGAGTGTCCAGTCGTCGGACGTGTCTGGAGGGAAGTAATGTCTAGGAGTCGAGGCAACTAAGATACGGCTTTTTGAAAGAAATATCGCGCTTTGAACTTCATCAGACATGATTCTCTGAGTTTTATCAGCGACTCTTCCCGCGTCACGGGAAGGCCATCGTACGTACGAAGACGATTTGACCGGTCTTCCAATCAAAGACTTTTAATTGATCTCTAGCAACCAGGACAGCGACATAATTCCGAGTCACGACGAGCCGCAGGCGTTCTAGGCTAGCAGAGGATAAAGGAGTATCAAAAATAGGAAAGACCGCGGCGAGAGGATGCGGTTCCCCGGTTTTGAGAGATAAGAAGTGAAAGCGCGGTCTACGAAACGTTGGTAAGCGTGAACTGGGGCTGTCACATTGATACAAGTCAAACAAGCTTACTCCAAGGCCTCTCCGGGTTGTACCACAATGAGAATGTCCTCAGAGGGGTCAAGAACAAAAAGGTGTGGAACAAAGGGAAAAGAAAGTTCCCACTGTCGCATCGGGATTCCTCGTAAGGTGGATGGAAGTTGAACAAAAGCGATCTTGCCTTCCGTTCTGGACATCATGGTGAGAATCCCACCTGGGGCGATGTCTACGTCATATGTATCGAGAGGTATGCTACGCAAGAGGACACAGGACGACCACCGAATGCACCCCCAGGCGTCGATGTACGCTTTCAACCTTTCTCTGCGCTCGGGGATTGACAATCTGCTGAGAGGGCCATCCTCCATACCGGCACTCCCCAGTTCGAGGTGATATTTCAACAAAGAGGAACTCTGAATCAGCTTGGCCATGCGCCTGCACACCTACAGAACCGTGACCGGAGCGTGATAGGCAATATGAAGTTGCGGTAGTCATTCTGGAAAAGGAAGAACCACGTACTTGCATGCAACGTGCTAGGTCCCGATAGCAGAGCATAGCTAGACATCGGTAATCAGCTCGTCGGGCAGGACTTTAAGGAAATTGATTGTGGTTGAGTTGTCCATATGTTTTGATGACCTTGTGGGAGACTCGGAGATGGACAGAGAGCACCTGATCTCCGAATCGCGATTAGGTAATAGCTGAACATTAACCAGCGGCAGTCATCATGTCGGGCAATCTTCAAGCCGAGGGTCTCTGTCTCCGCTTTCCAGAGAACTTACCGCCACACCCAACGCTCACTCATGAAGCCGCCGTTCAGATGCTCTCCCGTGCTGTTGGCCTCGCCACACAAATTGCCTTTCAACCCAGTTACATTGACAAACCACTAGGTGCCGTCGCTTCTCTTCGTCCTTGGCCTGTTACGCCCCCCTTCTGATTGAATTATGATTTATAGATGGTCAAATATATCTTCTCTTCGTACCAGGTGTCCCCTTCCCACTGGATGGCATCCGGTATATGGAGCACGAGCAGCGCTATTCTTTCTCCATTCAAGGCGGACGCGTACGTGACGCGTGGCACCGCCTCGGTACCCATACATGTTAATATGCTCTATCGATAGGAACTCGAAGTTTTCGAGGCACGTCACGGTTTTGTACCTCTCTCAGGGGAGATGGTCGCCTCGCGCGTCCGCCGGCGGTACCGTCTTGTCAAGGGAGGCCACCCTTACCTCGTCCTCGTGCACTACTCTCGTGGGCAGTCGATACGTCAGTCTTTCCTTTTTTTTTTTTTGGCAAAGCCCCCCCAACTTGACACATTGCCAAATTTCAGCTGTCCCACCTCCACTGCAGGCTCAACCAGTTCGACAGTATCCTCTGCGCCCGCACAACGAACAAGCTGTCTATGTTCTCGGCGAGAGGCAAGGGCAGCGCGTTCCCCCTCCAGGTCCCGTCGGGGCCATGCCGCCGAACGTAGGCGTGGGTGTAGGGGGCCGGCCGGACGCGCAGGCGATGCTGGCCCAGCAAAATCGCGAGATGGAAGCGCTCGAGCGCCGCAGCCAGCGTGAGCGCAGCGCCAGCATGAACCCCGGGCAAGTGGGTCGCGTCATTTTTGGATGTGAATTTTGTTTTCTCACCCCCGTTTCTTGTCCGGTTCGTTCCAGCAGAGGCAGCCACCGCAGCCACCCCAGCGACTTGACGAGGAGGACTCGGCGGACGAGCTGGAGCACATCTCGACTCGGACGCTCGCGCTGACGCGCTACAGGCGGAATCACGAGCTCATGAACGAGGTGTTCACGCACGCGGCCTTTGGTCAGTCGTAACACAGACCCCGGCTGCGTTCGTGCTCATGCAACCCCTGCAGGCGATAAGCACCCGCAAAAGCCCCCAGCGCCGTATTCCATTTTCGAAAAGGCCGAGTTAGAAACTCGCGTGGTACGCACGCGTTTTCCCCGCAATCTTGCCCTGCTGGCGCAGTTGTTGACGTGTCTTGCGCAGGAAGAGCTGACCAAAGAGATCGAGGAGCTTCGAGCCAAGTCGGTGGCGCGGCGGGCGACGCGGGATAGGGAAGAAAGTGCGGACATGAGTATTATGGACGAGGCTGGAGCAGTCACGATCCCGAGCGTCATCGTGGCTTGATCCCTGTTTGTATACTTGCCCAATGACATACGAGTTCGTGTTGTAAACCTCCTGATCGACTCGTTGAACGCATCGACCTTCACTTGCAAAAGCCCTACGCCGCAGCCGCAGCAAGCGCAGTGCGTGCTTTCAAAGTGAAAGGGCTTACCCGATTCGGACCGCTGTCCTCATATTTCCTGAATCGAGGGGACGACGTCGACTTGTTCCCGTCCCGTCCCTTTCACCTCAATAACACACACCTCTCCGCTACCACGAGGTCCTCGTTTCTCTGTTCTCCTGCGGGCGCAGCTACGCCCTCTCACCGGCGCAAAAACACATGTACAACAACAAACTGCGCATTCTCTCGTCACACTCGACCCCCAATCGTTCTTTCGCCGGCGATGGCGATGGGACAGTGGAAGACGACAATGACAGGGGCGTGTACGACTCGAGCAGCAAGTAGCACGTCCCAAGCTGGTGCGACCGCATCCTCTTTAAGTGGACCGTCAAGCCCAACGGCGACAACGCGCCCAGCTTCCGTTGTGCACAAACGTGTTTGTGACCAGCCCCATACTAGGCGCATCTGGTACCCTCTCTCCTCGCAAGGCGCGCGACTTGTGGGGTGCGCACTTCCCACTAGGAACAGGCCGGGCCGCGATCGACATGAGAGTGGCGTGCTCTATCTGGCAGTGCAGCTCGTCCTCGTCATCCTATTCGCTATCCAGCACCCCGTGCAGGGCATCGCACCAGCACTTATTATCATTCGCCTCGCTCTCGGACTTTCGAGTACGTCATCCGGAAGGCTTGGCAGTGGAGCAGTGTCATCGTCGCAGCCTGTACTGTACATACCCGAGTGCAGACAAATGGCCCTTGGCGGTGGCGGTACTATGACCGCCGCGAGTCACATGGCGTCCCCGTAGGCGAGCCTGTGTGACTGCGCGAGCGCCGCTCCTCCGCATGCAGCTGCGTCCACTCCGTCGTTACCTCCAGTTCGTCGTCCTCCCCGTCCTCCTTGTGCAGACTCTGCAAGCCGAGCACAAGAGCTTGAGGTGCATGCTGTTAAAGATGGTAATAAGGCCTACGATGAGGGACAGGGTATTCACTGGGCTACCGGTGTTGAGGCCTTGGAAGATAGTGAGGGATGCAACGATGGTGCCCATCGAGAAGCAGACGTAGTGAAGAGGGTTCACTCTATGAGGGATGGCAAAGTGAGGAGGGCAGAGTGGCAACACGTACACATTAGTGGAGACAGTGTCGAGAGAAGTGACCTACATGTACTGTACTAGTAAACAATGCGTTAGCACTGTACAGTAATATCAAATTATCTGCTCGCTATTAACGCGGGAGGTTTTTCCTGATGTCACCGACCAAGGCGACGCGCTCCAATCCCTCTTATCGTGCTCTCATAGAAGGACTTTAGAAAACGAGAAGATGCACTCTCTCCTCAGAGGAGCGGGACTAAAAACGATGCGGTGGTGAGCGTGACTAGAAAATAGGACGATGATACTCGCCTCGCATATCACGATCACATCCTCACTAATGGCCGCTTTAACTCGTCCTGTTATCCCAGTTGGGAGCGTCGCCTCCTTCTGGATGTATGGGACGGATTCGGGATTGCGTAGCCGCAATTGCGCGACACAGGCGCGGCTAAAGTCCCAGACGCCAATGACGTTTCGCAAATCGGGGCAAGGTATGAACAGTGAGCCCGAAAGTGCACCTCGGAACCTCATGTATGAGTCAAACTGTGTTGGCAGTCGACAAGTCCCTGTGGGTCCCCAGTCCTTCCATTGGATGTAGTGGGGCTGCCTGTCGTCAGTAGTGGGTACGTGAGACAGGAGCTTGGTAATCGGAATAAGGAGAGTTTGGTAAAATGAGATGCCGGGCGTCCTTGGTGGTTTGAGAAGGCCGGCCATATGGAGGGCGACGAGTTGGTCTGTCGGTGCACTGAAGAACGGAACGGCCACTTCGGGAGAGTAAGAGTGTACGTTGAGACGGAATTGCAGATCCATTCTGACGGGAATGACGTCGCGCCCAAATTCGAGAGCAAAGATAGCGAGGGGAACGCGTTCGGCTTGCTGATGCTGCCCAGGGTTAGGAACCTGGTCAAGGTCGTATACCCGCAGAACTGGAAGATGGAATGTCCAGTTGTCGGTCATGTCTCGAGTATTTCTACGAATCGAGGCAACTAAGATACGGCTTTTTGAAAGAAATGTCACGCTTCGAACTTCAGCAGACCTGATTCTCTGAGTTTTATCAGCGACTCTTTCTGCGTCACGGAAAGACCATCGTACGTACGAAGACGATTTGACCGGTCTTCCAATCAAAGATTTTTAATTGATCTCTGAGAACCAGGACAGCAACATAATTCCGAGTCACGACGAGCCGCAGGCGTTCTAGACTACTAGGGGATAAAGGAGTACCAAAAATAGGAAAGACCGCGGCGAGAGGATGCGGTTTCCCGGTTTTGAGAGATAAGAAGTGAAAGCGCGGTCTACGAAACGTTGGTAAGCGTGAACTGGGGTTGTCACATTGATACAAGTCAAACAAGCTTACTCCCAGTCCTCCCCGAGTTGTACCACAATGAGAATGTCCTCGGAGGGATCGAGAACACAAAGGTGTGGAACAAAGGGAAAAGAAAGTTCCCATTGTCGCATGGGAATTCCTCGTAAGGTGGATGGGAGTTGAACAAAAGCGATCTTGCCTTCCGTTCTGGACATCATGGTGAGAATCCCACCTGGGGCGATGTTCACGTTATATGTGTGGAAAGGGATGCTACGCAAGAGGACACAGGACGACCATCGAATGCACCCCCAAGCGTCGATGTGCGCTTTCAACCTTTCCCTGCGCTCGGGGATTGACAATCTGCTGAGAGGGCCATCCTCCATACCGGCACTCCCCAGTTCGAGGTGATATTTCAACAAAGAGGAACTCTGAATCAGCTTGGCCATGCGCCTGCACACCTACAGAACCGTGACCGGAGCGTAATGGGCGGTATGATGTTGCGGTAGTCATTCTGGAAAAGGAAGAACCACGTACTTGCAGGCAACGTGCTAGGTCCTGATAGCAGAGCATAGCTAGGGCCTCGGTAATCAGCTCGTTGGGAAGGACTTTAAGGAAATTGATTGTGGTTGAGTTGTCCATATGTTTTGATCACCTTGTGGGGCTTTGGAAGAGATGGACAGAACCTGATCTCCAAATCGCGATTAGGTACAGTAATAGCTGAACTTTTTTTTCGAATCCATTATTGTGCGCCTTCGGGTACAGAACCCTACTGTATGTAGCACTATACATGTACGTAGATATGATTTATAACTAATTCTTTGCAATAGTTTCTACTGCCAAAAATACCTGAACATTAACCAGTGAGTCATCCAAGCTCAAGCCGAGGGTCTCTGTCTCTGTTTCCCCTTTCTAGAGAACCCACCGCCACTCCCAACGCCCACTCATGAAGCCGCTGTTCAGATGCTCTCCCGTGCTGTTGGCCTCGCCGCACAAATTGCCATTCAACCCCGTTACATTGACAAACCACTAGGTGCCGCCACTTCTCTTGTTCTTGGCCTGTTACGCTCACCTTCTGATTGGATTATGATTTATCGATGGCCAAATATACCTTCTCTTCATACCAGGTGGTGTCCCCTTCCCACTGGACAGCGTCTGGTATATGGAGCACGAGCAGCACTATTCTTTCTCCATTCATTACGGACGCGTACGTGACTGGCACCGCCTCAGTACCCATACATGTTAATATGCTCTATCGATAGGAACTCGAAGTTTTCGAGGCACGTCACGGTTTTGTACCTCTCTCAGGGGAGATGGTCACCTCGCGCGTCCGCCGGCGGTACCGTCTTGCCAAGGGAGGCCACCCTTGCCTCGTCCTCGTGCACTACTCTCGCGGGCAGTCGATATGTCAGTCTTTTTTTTTTTTTTTGGAAAGCCTCCTAACTTGACACGTTGCCAAATTCCAGCTGTCCCACCTCCTCTGCAAGCTCAACCAGTTCGGCAGTATCCTCTGCGCCCGCACAACGAACAGGCTGTCTTTGTTCTCGGCGAGAGGGAAGGGCAGCGCGTTCCCCCTCCAGGTCCCGTCGGGGCCAACCCCGGGCAAGTGAACGCGTCGAGACCTGCCCGGGTCTTGGATGTGAGATGTGAGATTAGTTATTACTAACCCCTATTCTCTGTTCGGTCCGTTCCAGCAGAGGCAGCCACCGCAGCCACCGCAGCGACTTGACGAGGAGGACTCGGCGGACGAGCTGGAGCACATCTCGACTCGGACGCTCGTGCTGACGCGCTACAGGCGGAATCACGAGCTCATGAACGAGGTGTTCACGCACGCGGCCTTTGGTCAGTCGTAACACAGACCCCGGCTGCGTTCGTGCTCATGCAACTCCTGCAGGCGATAAGCACCCGCAAAAGCCCCAGCGCTGTATTCCATTTTCGAAAAGGCCGAGTTAGAAACTCGCGTGGTACGCACGCGTTTTCCCCGCAATCTTGCCCTGCTGGCGCAGTCGTTGACGTGTCTCGCGCAGGAAGAGCTGACCAAAGAGATCGAGGAGCTTCGAGCCAAGTCGGTGGCGCGGCGGGCGACGCGGGATAGGGAAGAAAGTGCGGACATGAGTATTATGGACGAGGCTGGAGCAGTCACGATCCCGAGCGTCATCGTGGTTTGATCCCTGTTTGTATACTTTGCGCAATGTTATATGAGCTCGTGTTGTAAGCCTCCTGATCGATGCATCCTTTCTTCTGTTGAATGTGCATCGACCTTCACTTTCAAAAGCCCTACGCCGCAGCCGCAGCAAGCGCAGTGCGCGCTTTCAAAGTGAAAGGGCTTACCCGATTCGGACCGCTGCCTCGTATTTCCTGAATCGATGAAGCGACGTCGACTTGTTCCCGTTCCTGTCCCCTTGACCTCAACAACCCTCTCCTCTCCGCCACCACGAGGTCCTCCTCATTTCTCTGTTCTCCTGCGGGCGCAGCTACGCCCTCTCAACGGCGCAAAAACACACGTACAACAAACTGCGCATTCTCTCGTCCACTCGACCTATCAGACACCGCAAATGCTACTACGGTGACCGTTCTACACGTCACGTACACGCGCATATAAAATGGGTCCTGGATCCGCCCACAGTCAAAGAATTCTTCCCGTAGAATAATCAATCGCAACCATCTCCCATGTCTCACGAACAGCCCACTCGGGGATCCTTCTCTCGCGGACGCGGTGGCCGCGGCTTCAGGCCGGACTTTGGAAACCGGTACTACGTCCGCGGCAGCCCCAATACTCGTGGGCGGAGGAGAGGCCACGGTCCAGCCACACCTCCCGGTTTTCCTCCAGAAGCCGATATCAAGGAAGGTTTGGACATGTCCAGGGCCATCGAGACTATCCCTGTTCCGGCGCGCCCCACGGCGCCAACGGCTCTACCGATCGAGAACGTGAAATACGTCGCGTCGTACAACTGGGCCGACATGGAAAAGCCGACAATCGTTGTCCCAGGTCCGGCTATCCTCCTCTCGAGTCTGTCCATGTGATGTCTGAATGTTCGGATGCTCACGCAGGTTCACCCGCTCACTGGACCGGCTGTGCTGTGCCATTTACCTTGCAGCCCGACGACGGCTCCAACTTTGTGACCAGAACACCGCACGTTCATCCGAGTACCCGATGTTACCTCTCTTCACCGCCGCGGATGCTATACACGGCAAAAAGGCTCCAGTCGACTGGCCGACCGTGGACGTTATCACTGACCGCAACGGCCTCCGCAAGCTCCTGCGTTGGCTCAGTCCGTCCGCGGGCAGAGAGGTCTGTGACTTCCGGATCGACGTAGATCTTCTAGGGACGAAAACCATCTTGCTGAGTCGTTGGGAAGAGCGGATGCGCCACCCACCCACCGGACGTAGCTTTGGGTTCGCCTTTGAGGCTGCGACGACGCGTCCGGCACCCGGATGTCCGAGGTCCGGCCATCATCGGGCTATCACATACGTGCGCTACTTGCATTGACAGGAGATTCTCGAACGTACTCACGTTTTATCGTGGCAGGATATGCTCGACATGAAGATGGTCGTCCGGTTCGAGGTCGATGCGTGCCTGCCTACGGACGCTGGTCCAGCGACGACCACGAAAACCCCTGATGAGAAGCGTTCTACGAAGGAGACGGCGGCGTCTGTCGATGACCTGGTGGGTGCGCTCGGCAGCATGGACCTCCTGGGTTCTGCTCCTGCGGCGACAGAGGAGCCAGTGATCAATGTTGTCCGTGCTGGCACGCAAGTCCCACAGGAGACCCTGGTCGAGGTGGCCTCGCGCTCGACCTACTATGTCGACCAGCTGGACTGGAACGAACTTTACCCGCAGCTCGCGCTCTCGCAGACTCACGCATTCCGCCTGGGCGTGCACGAGCGTGGCACCTTCACTGAGTTGCGCGAATGGCAGGTCGACGGTCCCGGCTCTGACTCGTCGTCGTCGGACTCGGACATACCTGATCTCACTGCGCAGCGCAAAGAGATGGCCGTGCAGATGGTGCGGCTCTCACGCGTGCTGGAAGACGTGCAGGAGCTCGCGATCTCGCGTGGTCCTGGCCCCGCCGGCAGCTTCAGCCTGGTGTGCGTGGGCGGCAAGCTGCGTGCGTATGGACGTAGCGACAACAATAAGAAGACCTGCCTGCCGCCAGACGTGATGGCGCGATTTGCCGGGGGCGAAGACTGAATACTGGATTTGCAGTCGTGTAGAAAGTGGTCAATGTAATGAGGACGCGATGAGATGTTGCAGTTTCTGTACAGTACAACGTTTCTAAACGATGACCCCGTTGGCAGAATGTCTTGTTTGTTACCGCGTCTTTCAGTGGTTGGTTGATCGGGGACGTGGCTTGTCTAGAACCACCAGAAGCCTAAAAAAAAAAGAGATGAATATGACAAGACGAGTCTGGGTGATTACGATGCCGGGATTACTTGAAATTGAATCTGTTATTACCTCCATTAATGATGCATTGATGCGTTGATGCAATGGAGGTCGGAACAGAAAAAAAGCATAGTTACGAGTTACGCAGTTACGTGTTGGTTGCGAAAGAAAATAAATTTCTACATCTGTTTTCTTTGGTTTCGGTTGGTTGGCGCGGCGTCTTCGTCGTCGTCGTAGTTTCTTCGGGGCTTCGGAGTGGCTTCGGATAAAAGTTCTCTGAAAAAAAGGAAAGAAAAAGAGAGACGAGGGAGAAGTTCGGGGAAATTACGGAGAATGAGTCTTTTTAATGATGGCCTGACCCACTACATTTACCGTGCGCGCGTTATTACTGTACCTTGTCAATCTATGAAGCCGGTGACATCCCCGGGGCATACATGATACTGCACGCTCGCTAACTGCCCCACTTGGGGAGGGGTGGTGGCCGGCACCCGTCCATCAGACGGAGGCTTTAGAAGTTGGGAATTGGACCGCAACCATATTCTGTCGCTTGAAGTCTGAATGACAAGGAGTACAGTAGTATAAGCACGATGCGATCGGTGGCTTTTGTCCTGGAACGGTGAAAGAAAAAAACTTCATGATGGATTGATTCCGCGCGACGCAAACGCGCGGGCAATTTTGAAAATTAATTGGGCCCGCTGCACAAGTTGATCGGTCGCTAGATTCATACTGTCCACGAGCGCGCAAATGAGTGCTGCGATCACTGGATCTATCTGATTGACATCGTTTTACCCCATTCCTCCCGCGCTTGCGGAAGATGCTCACACTATAAGCAAGTATGAGGCAGCGTAGCTCCGATTCGAGGGTTGTTGTGTTCTGGAACGTACTTTCGCTGATTGGCGAAGGCGCCGAAGGGAGGATCTCGTGCTGATCGCTTGAGGTACTGTAGCCTCACTGAGGGGAGAAATTCCGGGGGAAATCTGGGCGCCTTGGCTTGGCGCGGCGTAGGCTGTTTAGAGATATTCACATCCCCATCCCCGAAAACGTGCGGTATCGTATAGCTTATAGCCGATGGCGCAGATCGTGTCTTTGTCGCCTGTCGAGCAAAAGAAAAAAAAAAACAGAGGAATAGGAAAAGGTAGGCGCGGGACACTGTACGGCACTGTACTACCTACACCCTCGGGGCGGGGATTTGCCCGGAATAAGGGTCTTCGTCACTGAACTTGGACTAGTTCTACAGTGCTTCTCTTCAAAAGAAGCGAATGGAAGGAATGGAAGAGTACTGTAGGGCCCGGACGGATCCATAGAGAACATTTCTAACCCACGTGGGGAAGGGAAGGGGGGTTGGGTAATTTGTGTCGTGGGGGAGGACAAAGGCATCTGACCCTGAGACGCAAAGATATGCACACCATGTTAACATGGAAGGAGAAGGCCGGCAGGACTGAACCCGTGACAGTTCTTCGTGCAAGCTCTAATTTGCAGCCTATTTCGGTAGTTGAGGCAAGGCGGATCACACATGACGCTGGTCTATGCTGTGTCGCGATCAGGCAGCCGCCGGAAGTCAGATCAAGAATGTTCGATTCGGAAGAGAAGAGGCGGGAGAAAAAAAAAAAGTGAGGGTTGACGCGACACCGATAGGAGGGGAGATAGATTAGCATGTCGCGCTACATGGGGCAAGGGGACCTGTGACGCATGTTTTCCCGTCAAGGGAAAGAGGGCTAGAGCGTTTCATTGATAAGGCAAGTTCACCGAGTCGGAGAGTTGCTATGCGTCATCGCCTCGAGCCTCGAGGGTGCAAGTTACGCAATGGCTCGTCCTAGGCCACCACTGCAGGTTTAGGGTGGTCGAAAACAGGACAAGAACGGCTTGCACTAGGACACCATTCGTAAGTTGAATACGATCGATAGTACCCTTTCAAAACATTGGCACTTGGCTATTGGATATACCGGGACTATTGTAATGAGGATAGACGTTTAATAGCTGAAGGCAAAAAAGGTAAAGTGATTGTACCGAGTAACTTAAATGAGAACTCTCTGTGCTCGATTTTCAAGCGTTAATACTAGAGAAGCATGGGTGGGTGGGAAGGCCTAGATGGGGAGGGACTATTTGGGCGCTGAGAGTATGTCTGAATTCCTCTCCAGACGTAAAAGAACAAGCGAACGGGTTCAGTTCTGGTGAAAAATGGCAGGAAACGAAAGGGTAAGTGCCTAAAGTGGACAGATGACGCTGAGCGGGTCAAGTGTCGAGTTGTTTAGATAAGAACCGTCGTGGTGTTTGAGGGAAAGGGTCTGGCCACGAAATAAAGACAGAAACGGTGGTGAGAGATAACAGTTCCAGGCACGCGGAAATACCCTCTCTATCGCCCACCGGTCGTTTTCCATAACGCATCGCCCCCGTCTATGCTACGCGGTCTCTTAACCCTAGATTTAGTAGAGCCGATTCGTCGAGCTCAGCGGCCAGTCGGTTACCATCTAGTCAGAAGGTACATTAAAGTATTCTCGACATCGTAACGGATTTGACTGGAGTAGCGTCCGGGATGTTCTCCATACACTCTAGCACTTTCATCCGACTAGCCTCCTGTTCTCTCAACTGCTCCTCGTTCTGTTGTTTTTGAAGCATTTCTTCAGGAGTAGTTCCACACAACCTCATCAACCGAAGATTCATCTCGTCCATTGCGTCGGGCATTCCTTGCCACATTCCCTCGTCGCGCTTCTTTGAACCAGAAGGAATGTAGCTACCATCGCTGTTGTCACCGTATTCGCCACTGGGGTCCTTCTTTGAACCGGAAGGAATGCAGTTACCATCACTGTCGTCACCGTATTCGCCACCGGGGTCAGGACTTCCGAGTTTATCATGTGTTGTATCAACTTGAATAGCAGGTCCGCAGATTTTCGTGGACATCGTCGTCGCCTTTACAACGCCGATATGCGGCAGGACCGTACATAAATCTAGGATGACAGGGGACGGCAAATCGTCCACGTCAGCGAAGCGAGCGTCGGTATAAAGAATCGGAGTGCTGTATCGTGATGCAGCGCGGAAATCCTGGGTATACCCCGATGCCCTCACTTGGAATGCCATCGCGATTGAGCACAAAGTTTGGAGTCTAGGAGCGGCAAGAAATCAGGAAAACTTCTCCTTAGTGTCACGTACTTTCAAAAACGCCACCACGCCCGGACCAAATTTAGAGTGAAAACCCTTCCGTAAGAGCATACCATTTTGTGCATCGTTGACATCAGAAATCTCAGCTTCTGATGAGTACAACCTGCGGCGAACGAACTGGGTGTACTAGAGTCGGATGAGGACAGCAACTACTTGAAACGGTCGTGAACGCACCGAGTCACCTTTGGCTCTTGGGATGATGTGCGCCGCATCGCAGAAGTCCTCGGGTTCCCCCGTGACGACACAAAAATTCAGCATCTCGACTTGGGCCGAGTTCACGAAAACCCGATGAGCGTTGCGTTCTCGCGGTCGGTGTGACTGGCTCATCTAATGCCTGGTAGTTGACGAAACAGGGGGGTGGCCCGCAGAGACTGCTGAGACGTGTAACGCCACAAAAAACGATAGGGAGAAAAATAGTATGATTCACCAATGTGGGCGAACTTGGTGTTATCGTCAACAGCAGCCTCTGGGGGTCGCAAAGAGCACTCCATCGGATCCACAAATGGCGAACGTGACGAATATCAGCCATTTGTGTGGGGAAAGGGTGAGTCTATTAATGTCTTGAAAGAAACGAGGGTTTGATCAGCGTTGTGACCGTCGACATGGGCAAAGTGTACCCTATCGTTACTATCGCCAGTTTAATAAGCTTTACCCACTCGCCAAATCTGATGTCTCCTCAACTTCACTCCCACACCAATGTACTATAGCGGAATGTTCTAATATAAGCACTGCCAATGCTCTGCATACTTTTTTTGAGCCAAAAATCTATTCATTGGAGAAATCCCATCTCGGGCCTTGAACGTGCTCTGTCACGGCTGCCGTTGGTATTCAAGCGGAGATGGGAATTTGATCCAAACGGAATCGCAACCATATCTACCCTGAAAATGACCGCTTCGTTGGGCTGTTTCAGCGAAATCGTAGGAACCATGTTGGGGGAGAATGTAGTAGTGTGCCTGAGGTCTTGCCCATGAACCATATTATTTAGTGTCGTGCAACTCACACAGTACAATCTACATCTATGTTACCATATACAGTACAGTGCTGTCGGAGATCCTAACGGCAAGGCGTGTACGACGTGACGGACGGTAAGTCTTACTGTACAGTACAGTACATGATGGGGAGTGAGTGGTGGATAGTATGGATGGATAGTTCTTCAGACGCCGTTGTTCGCCAAGGGCCGGGAAAGGGGGTCATTTGGCTTGTTTTAGAGATATGATAAGCCGGACGGAGAGTCGTCGGGGAAGGGGGAAACGGCGCCGGGCGGAGTAACTAGCGTCTGGAATAGCAATGACGCGCGTCCAGAGTTGAGGTTGGGAATATATACAGTATCAATCCGCCTGGGACCTCCGCTCACTCACTATTACTGCCGCCCGTCCTTGCTTCTCCCCCATCCCCCTATTAAATTCCTATTCGTTCGTCATCGACACCCTTGCATTATCTTTCCCCATGCCGGATATGTCCGCTATCGTAAACCCACAACAAAGGCAGTTCAACCCATACGCTGAAAATGGCGGCACAATTCTCGCCATCGCAGGTGCAGACTTTACTGTCATAGCTGGCGATACTCGCCAAAGCGAGGGTTACAACATCCAGACTCGCTATGCCCCCAAGGTTTTCCGACTGTCCGTCCAAAACATACCCTGCTCGGGTTCTTCCCCCTCACCCCCCGCTGACGCGTCGTTTCCCAGGACCGACCGCGCTGTCCTTGCCGTGAATGGCTTTGCTGCAGACGGCAATATGTTCGTAAAGAAGGTCAAGCAAAGACTCGAGGTACGCTCGCTTTGATGATTCCTCGCTCCTTTGTTCGGCTGAAATGTTTCCATTCCAACAGTGGTACCGACACGCCCACGCAAAAGATATGCCTCTCCGCGCAATCGCGCGTCTAATTCAAACAATGCTTTACGCCCAGCGCTTCTTCCCTTATTATGTCTACAACATTCTCGGTGGTATTGAAGAAGACGGTAAGCTTAATGCCTCTTTTAACCCTTGCCACTCGGGCGGTCACTGAATGTCACCACGCAGGTACCGGGGCCGTTTACTCATTTGATCCCGTGGGATCGTACGAACGCGAGGCTTGTCGTGCAGCGGGAGCTGCGCAGTCTCTGGTGCAACCTTTCCTCGACAATCAGGCAAGTATCCGAATAATTTCCATTACATATTGCGGCATTACCTCTCCGCCCACAACCCGCTCTCTCCGACCTCTCGCCGACTATTCTCCGTGCACCTTGTTAACTCCGGTTTTTTTTATTAGATTTACTTTAAGAACCAGACACCTGCGCAGGGCTCGTCACACCCGGCGCACTTGCCGTTGCCAAATGTTCTCTCTATCGTGATCGACTCGTTCACCAGTGCAACGGAGCGCCACATCGAGGTGTGCTTCCATTTCCCATCCTCATAGATGAGCGCATCGATCGTGACCCATACTCCAGGTTGGCGATGGTCTGGAGATGTACATCGTTCTCGCAAAAGGACGGGCTTTACCTGACGCGGTAACAACTTTACGGCCACAGGAACTTCCTTCCGCGGGGGACGGGGAGAGGGTATTCGTACTGAAACGAGATTTGAAGAAGGATTAGTTGTGTATAATAACCACCCATTGGCACCTTGGGACGGACCATCCCGTTGCAGATCATGATACTGCTTGTTAATGTAATTTTTTTTTTTTGGTGTTTTGGCATCTAAAAACAATAAAATTTCTTCGCGGTTGTTTTGTGGCAACGACGCCGGGCCGGGCCGGGTTGTGAAAGATCTGTTGCTACGCGCCGGTGCTTTCCATCTGCCTGCGCCAATTGGCGAGGGCGAGGAAGCCCAAAACAGGAACAAACTGAACACACATTCGCCCACTTCTATCACTCTCGCTCCACGGTCCTTCCCGTCCTTCCCGTCCTCCCCCCAGTCGTCCCCCTCCCCCGTCGCCCAGCGCGCTCCCCTAGAGACTATCCCCTCACTCTTTCCTTTCCACTGGCCCACCTAATATCCCCTTCTTGTCCCCACCTTTCCCTTTCCTATATGCTTCTCAGCTCTCTTACTTTCCTCCTCTTGGCGCCCATTTCTGCACTAGCGCAGATAACCTACGACCAGGCCCACAATGCCACTCCTATCGTCGGGACATGGACTTCAGGTTCCAGGCATGTCTTAACTGGACCTGTGCGTGTTTTGGCCCGCTTGCTCCCACTTTTCATTCACTCATGCGGGTCTGACCAGGGTTTTGTAAACCCCCTCAATCTCACCTTCGTCTACCCCCAGACGACAGGCGTTTCTTATTCATTGTGCGTTTGCTTGTTTCTTTTTTTTTTCTCAGAGCTACAGATTGACTCTCCTTTGCTCTTTATAGTACAGAAACCGGATTCTATGAGGTTGCACGATACCGGATGTACGGCAACGGTGCGCTTCACAAGATCCACTACTTCCATATCTTCCTCTAACACACAATTCCTGCAGGTTCATCACCAAATTGTATCACCGGTGTTATGAACTGGGCTCATGGGACGTATACCCACAACTCGAATGGCTCCATGACACTCCATCCTTTCGGCGATGGCTTCCAGCAAATCCAGGGTGCCTGTTTCGCAAACTCTGACTTTATAGAGATATACAACGACACGGAACTTTACCAGTCATGGCAGATTTTTATGGACGCAACTGACGGGCCCAAGCTCCATATGTTCCAATTTGACGGATCGCCCGTTACGCCAATGTTCCATTATTCCCAAACACCACTCATGCTCCCCACCCAACAACTACGCAACGTCTCCTCTCCAACAAAAGTCGCAAAACGCGCTATCACCAATGGCACACCACCAATTCGCCACGTTGCGGGCATCGCCGCCGTTGGTGGGCTGCTTGGCAGCGTACTCCTCGTCTTGGCCTAGTTGTGGTGGTAGTGCAGAGACGCGCTGCGCAGGTTGGAACGGAGCCGGCGGGATGCAGAGCAGACAATCACGGACTTTTGGAGCAGACATTTGTCAAGACCCTATAAACGCACACAGTGTAGTTCTTTTACTCTTCACCCACATTTACCCTCGCCCCATTCATACCCAATCAGTTGGAGGAAACACGCCCGTTTGTTCCAACGTTCACCATCTCTACATCCACGTACATCGCGACCTGGTGGCCCGCATTCGCAGCGCTAAGCGACAGCATTTTTGGGGGGCCTTTGAACCTCTGTTTACCTTTTTTTTTCTTTCTCATGCTCGGGCATGCTGTGATTTGAGCACGGTGCGTTGTTTTGAGTACATTACTTTTATCAGATCATTATCTGGTTTTGGTAAAGATACAGTAGCCTAGTCTTTGGGCAATGGAAGACAAAAGGCGACAGAGGTCTTGCTGTTGCTTTTCATTGGCGTCTGTCGATCATTAAACGTGACTGATTGAGGAGGGATGAGCGCCTTTTGGTCAATTAGCAAGTTGGAAGATTGCTTCGATGAACAGATTGAAGTTTATTAGTCTCTACTGTAGTGCCATCACAGTGCATATAGGCAGCCATTGGCCCGTTAGTCGGTGCATTGGCCAGACGCCGACTGGTTTGTCAGACTCGCTTTTCGTACATGTATGACACGTGGTTGGGTTGTTTTCAATGAGGTCAGGTCAATCCTCTCATGGCTGTCGCAACGACTGTCGGCGGCTGCACGCGAGTCCCCTAACAGCGTGATGGCCTATTTCTTCTTGAGAAATAGTTCGAAAGGGGAGTTGTCCTCAGCGCGGTGTATTTTGGGTGTTGAGTGGCGAAAAATGACGAAAATACGCGCTCGTAATCATTGGATCCGGAACTTGGAACCAATCAACTATTACGCGTCTGTACTGTGTACAGTTACTACAATACAATCAGTCAACGGGGGCGGCACGAACTTTTTTCATCATTGTGACGTTAGAAAGCTCTCGTGGGCTCATCTTCGGCGTAGATGAGCCGTGGGCAGCGGCGGGATCACATCTACCGGTACTTTTAGTACTACTATCTCCCGAGAAAACACTCGCAATCTATTGGTTTACATTGATGTATAGGTGGAGAGTCCAGTCCGGCCGCGGACGACCTCGACTCGGAACAGGCTTACTGTAGAACTCTGTGCTACTGTAGTTGTAACTTCTGTACATTATGTATAGAAGAAGCTAATAGTGAAGTAAAAGGTGCCACAGCGCGGGGCCTTTCTCCAACTGAAACGCGGAGAAGGCCCCCGAAGGAAGGGGGATGACTGTAGTTTTTAGGGTGTGGTGCACCACAATTTTAGGAATGGTTTCGGTTGGATTAGGGTACGGCGGGTACGTCTCCTCGGCCAGCCACTAACGTAAGGAGGCTACCGAGCCTGGGCGGGTGACTTGGGGCGCACCTGCCGTATGAGGTGGATGAGTTCAATGTCGTAAACACCTAATAACCAGCGATGCTAGTAGGACGATGACTGCGTACATCTGACGCACGCGCGTGACGAAAAGAAGAGGAAGAACAGCTCGATCGTGCCACTATCGCGCGACCCATAGAACAAGAACCCCAGAACCAGAACCAGCTGATAACACCGTCTCGAGAGAACGCCCCCGCGATGCAGCCAGATGACCCCAGACTTGTGCCTGTAATGACGCACCTGACCGCGCTTCGCTCCGTCCACGGGACTGCCGCCAAGGCCAAGAGCCTCGTGTTGCGGTACGCAGCGCATCTCTCGAGCTTCAAAAGGAAGCCGAAGAAGTCTATCTCCGTTGCTCGGGTTCGTTCCTGCGCCGTGCTTGTACGCTCGCGCGGCGATTTGCGTCCTATCGTCGTTCTCCTGAGCGCGCGTTCCGGCTGTCACGAGCGCACGCACGCGAGGCGAGGCGAGGCGAACAGATCACACGGAATGGGTGGATGTTTGTTGGGGGATTGCGCCCGCCCCCTGACGGATAAGAGCCGCTTCTCGAGTCAGGGCGGGATTCCCCGGAGGACAGGCCCTCATCTCACTCATCAAGTACTGCAGGAAGTAGGACTGAAGCGAAGCGAGTTGAGATGGGTGGACGTGACTTTGTCCGCGGGTGCAGAAGCGCAGCCGCGTCACCCGGTCTGTCCCTTTGCTGTATCCCCTTTCGACTAGAGTTGTCACGCGCGCGCCACTGGCACACCCCCTGGAGTGTGCACCACTTCTAGATCTGTGGCGGCGGCAACAAGGCTTCATTTCATGCCAGTTCCTCGCGAATTCATTCACGCTCAGGAACTGCCCTGGCCGCCGTTTCCCCCCCCCCCCCTCCCCTCCTTCCGACTTGGTTCTCAGCATTTCTCACATTCAATAGTCCTTTCCCTTTATGAACTCGTGATTTGAGCGCCCCATGCATGAGCTTTCGTCTCGAAGCAAGCAAATAGAACGTTCGTGTAGTACTACACGCTAGGCATTTGTCTGTTCGCAGATCGGGGCCAAGACCTTGTTTGTTTTGGGCACGAGCGCATTTTGCTGGCACGCGTAGCCCGGAGGTAGGTCATCGCGTATAGAAGGTTGGCCCCGTGCGTAAGGCGTAAACGTAAAGACCTGTAGGTTCTGTGCCCGTTGCCGAGGTATGCCAATAGTTGCCGCGACTTTCTCTGGAGTACTGTCACAGTAGCGAGGTTTTTCCTTCGTCCAAGCGAGCGGCCCTTGCAATTGGATTTCCTTGTCTCCATCTTCGATCTGCCCTTGTGATCGACGGATTCGTTTTATTGCACCCGATGCGACTGGGCCACGGTCATATGCATCAGCCGGGTTTCTGCGTGGCTATTTACATAGCCATTTATGTCAAGTGGCTCATCGAACCTTCGCAGCAGGCAAGGAACCACTACAGTAGAACGTAACGGAAACCCGTCTGGGTTCAGATGTGGCCCGATGAGCCCTCCCTCGTTCGTTATAAGGTGCCTCCGGTGCGGTGATCGTTGAGCATGTATAGCATGCTCACAAACTGGCAACTGGACTCACACACGGTCGTCTCGCACTCGGGATCACACCTCCCATTCACCGGTTTCATTTTAGTTGCCGCCAGGCGGCGGGGAATGACAAAAAGGATGGTTGAGTGCGGTACTGTATAGGTACTGTACAGTACAGTACAGTAGTAGCGCGTTGCCAGGGTCAGGGCGCCCCGAGTCGAGTCAGAAAACCAAAAATCCTGCTCGGGCCACAGTACTAGTGGGGTTCATACAGTACAGTACAGTACAGTACCTCCCGAGTCGAGTCGGACTCGGTGTATGTATTAGTATGTACTCCCGTGAACCCCCGAATTACGTTTATGCCAACTTTGCCGCACAGCTCAATGTCATAGTAAGTTATTTCCGCGGCCACGGGCATTGGATGCCCCCAGCTAGTGGACGGATTGAGCAATGTGGATGAATCAATTATTCAGCCTTTTCTTTTCTTTTTTCTTTTCTCTTTTTTCTGCGGCGGTCTTCATTCTTACCCGGGCTCCGAGTTCTTCTTGCTTCTCTTGTTCGCAGGGTTTGGTACGTAGGTCCATCTCCGCGGCCCACTTATTATACCCAGGAATGCAGACTGCCCTGGCTGTCTTGGCGGGTGCGCCGGATGAGGATGGATGCGGCAGTGCGCTGATGGCTTCAAGCTTACGGATCAGCACCGCATGATACGTCTTCTTTTGTTGTGGTCATACAGTACACGGGACAAGATTACCCGGACGAACGTGCTTCGACCCCTTTTGAGGGACACTGGTCACTGCTCCTCTCGTAGGGCGTGTGTTCTCTCGGTACTAGATCTTATATGGTCCTGTGTGTTGTGGTGCCCGCGCGATCCCCAACCATTGTTGCTAACACCGTCGCAAGCTGGCTGACTGCGCCTGTGTCCAACTTTGGCGAATGCTAGGAGGCGCGCCTCGGAAGTTCATATTATCGTCCAACAGGTGCCGAACGTAAGGAGTGACCTAATGATCGGCCTGGCCCTAGCACCTCACATTGCACTAGTAATCAATCCGTTCGGCCGCCATGATAAAGTTTCCTTCCACTACTGAACTACTCCCATAGCCATGGAACTGTAAAACAAGGGGATGTTTGGCGCTAAGTTAAAGTGGTGGAGTGTGGAGTGTGAGTGACCCTTGGGCCAGACCGTGGAGCTCTCAGAGGAATTCGCGTCTCCGATCGTCCCTCCTTCTGTCGTTCCCAATGTGGTTTCGGGAAGCGCCGTGCTTGCACGCACGTACTACAATTCTACGGCCTTTTCACCTGCAAGAATCTCTGACAGGCTGAGGACTCAGCGAATGTGTTTTTAGGCGTTCGTCGCTTGGACGTGTAACCCGGACACCTTAAAAAGGCGATGTTCGCAACTGCATGGGGAACATTGTGTTCTGGAGCGGGCTAGGTAGCTGTTCAATGGGATGTGCGCCATGTGGGGCTGAGAAATCGGGCTTGCTGAAGCGCTGGATGAATTTAGCGAGAGGGTCGAGGGGTCGAATTGTCGATCATGTGTGGTTTCTTCTCTCTTGGAGAGGGTGTGCCACTGCTTTTTAGATTTTGGTGCTTCTCCGCACGTAGGAAGCCGGTCTGACTTCCCGCTGCTCGTTTAGCTCTCCGTCGATTTTTTTTGTTTCTCGTATCGCTGTATGCCAGGTAGTCCAGCACAGCGTCAGCAGTGCCCCGGTCGTGGCCGATTTGACACCGATTGCACCGCTTTTGCTGGCTGCTTGGCTGTTTGCGACTGGCAAAAAGAAGTTCTGTCAGAATTTTCCATCTCGGCAACGCGTAAGGTCTAAGAAAGAGTTCCTCTAACTCCGCTTCGTAGATAGTGCGCAGGCCCTGGGCAGTGGAGAGAGCGATTTAACTTGCCAGATCTTTCTGTGTAGATGAGTGTGTTCTTCTTTGCGCTCCAATCCGTTTGTGCCGCATTTCCTGTTTGAGGGGATGAAGATCCCGAGAAGCATCGAGCGGAACTTCGGTTGCGCGCTGGTACTGGGATCTTTCTGTTGGGCGCATGAGCGTATGTGTATGAGGGGGGTCAGATAAGAGGCAGGCCATGCCAATGACGGCTCTATGACACCATTTGTCTAGCGCGAGTGCTGCGCGAAGTGGCTTGGCATGTAATCGACGATGTCTGTTGGGGAGGTGCATAGTTTCTGCCAGCGCACCAGCTCTTTACCACCATTACGGAGCCTTTCCTGCGCGCGCGTTTCTCCCATCGGTGGAGAGCGGTGCACCACGTCTCCGGGCTTCGCTCATAGAGTACCCGGGGAAGGTCTATGTCGATGACCAAATGTCTCAGGTCTTGGGGGGTGAGCCCCTGCGCGGCTCGCCCACACGCAAAGACCCCAGGCAACCTTTGTCACCTTGCATTTCCCTTAATTACTTCCGGTGGTTGTACGTGCTACTTGGACTGGACAAAAGTGCGCCCTCGGGGAGTAACAATGAGCCGCGATGGCGCGGACACCAATTCAAGCGGCCGAGCGCAAGCCTGCGAGCGAGGTGTATCCGTTGATCGCGGGCATGGATGCGGTATATTCTGCAGGGTTCCAGATGTTTCCGTCAGGATCATATGTCCCCGGGCTCTTTGCGACTTGGTAACTTCGCAGCTCTGGCTAGGGTCATCTAGCCCTTCGGGTATACGCTATGCGAGAATAGTGCGAAATTGATCCGCGGAAACTGGTAGCTGGGTCATCGTTGAAGAGCCGCTCTATTACTTTCTTGGAGAACGCACAGACCTCGGTGCTCTTCGCGCAGGGCATCTGTTTTTAGGGCCACGTCAAGGGTCATTGACGTGGAAGGACCCGAAGTCATCGCATTTGCAAGCGGGTAATGCGCAGCTTGTCAGGGGCGGATGAGATGCAGGCGCAAGGGGCCATTTCTCGGGCGTGTCGGCTCAGCCCAGTGATTCATGGGTTGGTTAAAGTTGTGCAGCGCCTTTTCATGACGAGTCCGCAAATCAGTACACCAAGGATTTGGGTTGCATGTGTCCTGTGTACCTCGGTATCGGATCTTGTTGCTGCTTCTGTGTGACGAGGCCGAGAATATCGTACTGTACATGGTCACAATTAATTAGCGACGAGGAAGGAAAATGGGTAGAGGGTTCGTGGTTCTGACAACGACGCGAATGGACGAAAGGAGCTGGAGAGGTTCAAACACTTGGATTATCTCGCGGAGTTTGGAGGACGTCCCGTGGGCGATCTGATGGGATTCGAACATGGTAAAGTCGCAGCGGACTAGGCACCTTCGAATAACGGAACAGGGTATCGAGTTACGTATCGGAGGAGCGGAGTACGATTGAGAACGCCACCGGAGACCGGTTCATGATTTACCCAGTTAAGTTATGTGCCAAGTCGGGAGGTTTCTGTGTAGCGGAAGATCGAAGAGAATGTGACTGGGGCGAATAAGAAGAGAAGCCTGAATGGATCCGGGGAAATAGACGCGGACATGTCCAAGGAGTACTATGGACAGAGGATGGAATTTAGCGGACGATGGGATGTCTATAGAGTCGAGGACGGAATTGAGTCACGATGGGTGGAATGATGATGTTGACAGCCACAGGACAGGACAGAAAGAGAAAGGGATACGACGTGGCACGGCCAACACGGACACGGGGCTCGCTCGACTCGATTTATAAGGTTTACTTATGGGGTTCAGACGAGACAAGCCGAAGATCCGAGGGTGACCAGCACTGGCACTGGCAGAGTTCTTTCTTCATAGAATAGAATAGAAGAGGCATAGCTCTCCTCAACCTGGTCACGGTCAAGCGCCCAAGGGATGATTCATAAGAGACCTGGGAAGATGAGAGGAGACAGTGGGAATTGTCATCAGCAAACCCTGAACCTGAACTTGAAATCATGAGCCAAGACTTGTTCCTCTTTCTCGATCACCACTTCATGCACCACACTCACAACACCCTCCAAACAGACTCTCAATACTCGTCTCGTCTCCCTCGTTCTCGTCCTCCCATCCCCAGTATCCTCACTACAGCTGGGGATAGGGAGGGCTCTCATACCCATCACTCTTCTTCCCACCATCCCCTTGACCTCTCAGACGTCAACCAGAAAGTTTCTCAAAAACTTCTCGCTCAAGATACTTTCCATAATATCCCATCCTCCTCCTCCGCCCCACACATCTCCACTTATGATGGCTGCCCCCCCTTGTCCCCCATCTTCCCTTCCCTCGACCAGGGTCCCATTTCCGTATCTCCTGCCGCCATGTTCCTCTCATCCTTCAGCCCCGCTGTCTCTGCTGCCCCTTTACCCGATGACGAGGGCGAAGAAGTCGATGGTTATAAGCTCGGCAGCATAATCGGCTATGGAGGTTTCTCCACCATCCGACGTGGCTTCTCTCCTTCTGGCGGGACCGTCGCAGTCAAAATCGTACGTCACTCCGACCTAGCTTCGCAAGCTAACTCTACGCAAGCTCGTGCTCGCCTTGAAAACGAGGCATCCATATGGAAATCCCTCTCGCACGAGCACATCCTCCCTCTCTTCCACTACGTCCACACCCCTTACGCCGACTTTTTCTTCATGCTCCTCTGTCCTGCCGGTACACTCTATGATATTCTCAAACGTGACGGTCGTCCCGCACTCCCCCACGATGACGCCGGCACCATGTTCCGCCAGGTGGTTCGCGGCGTTCGATACCTCCACGAGCAGATGGGTCTTGTCCATGCCGACCTGAAGCTTGAGAACGTCCTTGTTGACGAGATGGGCGTATGTCGGATCGGCGATTTTGGCATGACCCGTAGCTTTGGCGATGACACCGACGACGACGATCAGACCGTGCCCTTGCCAGACCCATACTCGCTACGCAGCCGGTACTCGACCCTAGACTCTCGTAGTTCTCTTAGAGCGTCCTCTTCACTTCGCACTCGATCCCTCAGGTCTTCCGGCCACCTCTCACTCTTGCATCCCCAATACTCACGCCCCCGTCGTCGCGAGTCGACTCCCGTCTCCACCCAAGCGCTCGCACAGCCCCCCCATCTGCACGCCGTCTACGAGTTCCCTCCGGGCTCACTTCCTTATGCCGCACCCGAGCTATTGCGCACACCAGATGCTGAAAACCCCTATCGTCCGGATCCTGCGCAGGACGTTTGGGCGCTTGGCGTCATGTTGTACGCGTTGCTCACTGGTGGTCTCCCCTTTGTGGACTCATTTGAACCTCGGTTGACCATGAAAATTTTACACGGTACTCCTCACCTTTCCGTCTAACGAAATCATATCACTGACCGGCCCTTACTAGGCGCCTTTGAGATGCCAAAGGATGTTGGTCGGGGTGCTGAACTTGTACTACGCGGATGTCTAGAAGCATCGGCGACTCAACGCTGGACCATTGCAGCTCTTGATGATGTTAGTTGGTCCGTCGGTTGGGGCTCCGACGCTGACGACTCGTCTTCCGGAACTGCAGAGAGTGAGCTTGACAGGATCGTTCATGAGACCCACGCGCATGCACAATGGCCCGCGCCGTGCTCAAAGTCCTTTGCACCTTCTGTCATTCCCATGCATGATGCCGCAAGCGAAGATGCGGTGCCGGAACTCGAAGATGATGCTGAACCCCCGCGTGGCACGTTTACGCGTTCCACATCCTCTCGAAGTCGCAGCACGGGGACGGGCCCTTTTTCCCCATTCACGACCGCTTGGTCAGAAATTGAGATGCCCTCTGTTGGCCCGCCGGAACTCACGCTCCCTGGCACACCCGCGCGCTCGCTGCTCGAACGCCCACGTGGGCGCCACGTAACGAAGGGGCGCGATGGTGAGAGGAGATCGTCGTTGGGTCCTGCGCGCTCGCATAGCCCGGGCGTCGCGCCGCTGTCCCCAGCAACCGCGGAGACGCGCGGAAGGCAGAGGATGGGTGGACCGGGTGTGCGTCCCCCATCTCCGCTGGGGCTCGGGTTGAGCACGGCGTCCCCAAAGCGCTCAGGTAGCCAGCCGCCGGGGCAGCCCGCACCTTGGGCCGCGCCCTCGAGAGCGCGAGCGAGCGTGGGTGTATCGCCCGCATTGTCTGTCGCGCGCTCGACGCCACACGCTGACGGCGGGTTTGTGTTGAGGACTGGTGCGGCTAGTGTGAGGAGCTGCAGTTTTGGACGTACATGAGAGGTTTTGGATGCTCCCGTGTCATGATGACGTTTTCCTCGTTCTTCCTTATCTAGCGTGATCTGTTCAGGCATCTCTCTGCAAGCGCAAGTCTTATCCTGTTCTCACCTCATTTCCCTTTCTTCTTGATTACGACGGACTCCTGATGACGGTTTCTTTGCACATGTATGTATACCTTCACCTTTTCCTCAGCTATCTTTTGGTGGGTTATGGTGGGTCGACCATTATCACGCTGTCGTTGTACCCGTCATTTGTACATATGTCGTGCCATATATATTCAATACCAATACCAAATGCAAGGGCCGAGTTGGCCATCTATGTATCGACCGACAATTTTTGATTTGATTTGGAAAGATCACTCGCCCTTTCGGCTACTGTATCATACCCGAGAGTTGTCAAGGTTGAAGATGAGGATTTCCTCCGCCCCGGCGCTCACAAGCTGGTCCATCACATCCGCCACCTTGGACCTCTCCACCATCGAGCTGACCGCGAGCCACTCGGGATCCTCGAGCGGGGATATCGTCGGCGCGCGGCGCCCAGGCGTGACCGCGGTCGCCGCGGAGAGCGTCTCGCGGCGCACGTTGTACTGGCACACGACGTACTTGCGCGCCGCGATCACGCCGCGCCGCGCGGTCATCTTGTCGATCAGCCGTGCCAGGTCCGGGTGCTTCGGCGTCGTGGACCGGATCAGGACGGCCTCGGATTGCAGAAGCGTCGCGATGGGCCGTAGGCCCGCCGCGCGCATCGTCTCGCCGGATTCTGTGTGATGTGAGTGGGCCGTGAGACGAAATATCGTTGTTCCCTTTTTTTTTTTTGGTTACTACGTACCTACGAGGTCGACTGGGGGGGGGTGAGAAAAGGTAGGTTGGGGGGGGGGGGGGAGGTGGGGAAACGCACCTATGCCATCTGCGAGGCCGAGGGCGCAGGCCGCCTCGACGCTCCCGCCGACATACTCTATCGACGTGCGTCTGTCGTCGGCGCCGGTGAGCCCCGCGCGCGCGTCGACGTCCGCGAAGAACCGCCCGGCGAGCACCTCGAAGCTCGTCACGACGCGCTTGCCCGCGAGCGCCTCCACGCTCTGCACAGGGCCCGACTCGGGCACCTGTACCTGCAGCGCGCACTTGCCGAAGCCCAGCCGCAGCGTCTCGGTCACGAGCGACTCCATCTCGGCCTCGAGGATCACGTCGTGGCCCGTGATGCCGAGGTCGATGTTGCCTTTGCCCACGAAGGAGGGGATGTCCGCCGCGGGGAGGAAGACGCTGAAAAACCAAAAAAAAAAAAAAAAAAAGCGCGGTGAGTGGTACGCGGGTGCGGTCCAAGGTTTTTTTTTTAGAGTTGGGTTTAGACGTACAGTGCGATGTGGTGGTTTTGCACCAGGCAGACGTCGAGCCGGTTCGGCCGATGGAACTGGATGTCCGCACCTGGTTTGCTTGCGCGTCAGCAGCTTTGCGTACACCAGCGCGCCGAGAGCGGATCACGCACCGGCGAGGAGCTCTAGACACCTTTCATGAAGACGACCTGAGAGCGATGGTCAGTGTAGGCTATAATCCTGAGGCAGACCGCACCTTTCTTTGGGATTGCAAACAGCAGGCGGCCATTGAGCGTGGTGGGATCTACAAACGAATTAATTTAATCCCCACAGTTTAATTCATCAACTCACCCAATGCAGACATATCTTCTTTATACCACTAGGAGCCTGCGATGCAATTTTACAAAGGGCTGGCGTTGTGGTGATCAGCAACGTGATCTTATCACTTATCAGGAAGGTCAGTGGGAAAGGTTGCTATTATCTAATCAGATCTTCCTAGGATGTCGGATAGAAGAAAGAAAAAATAGCTAGCGATCAATGGCCGCTCTCTCCCCATCATAAAAGCCAGATATGCCAGACCTCAGTCCGACTACCTTCAAGCCCATCTTGCTAAAACTTATCAAATCGCCGCAAGACTTTGGGGCGGCAGACATAGGACTCGCCCTCGACCATGTCATCACACCAGGAGCTACTCTTCCAGAGCAAGTCGGAGCATTCCTTACGGGACTCGCTGTCGCCCGTGTCGAGCTACGGGAGGAATTCATCATCGCGGCGGCCGCATTTATATATTCGCGCGCCATTCCCGCCGTCGTATCCGACGCCGACAAGGGCCCTATTGTCGACATCGTCGGCACCGGCGGGATGGCACAACACCTTTAACGTCAGCACGACCGCAGCCGTCGTCGCAGCCGGCGCCGGTGCGCGTGTGATAAAGGTGAAAACGGAATCCTCTGCTTGCCAATCGATCCTGACTCTGTACCCCTGTGTTAGCATGGCAGTCGAGCATCGACATCCTCCTCCGGATCAGCAGATCTCTTGCAGGCCTTGGGTGCATCTTTGTGCCACCGCAGGCGAAAGCGCCCTCTCCCATCCCCGACATCCCCTTTGTCTTTATCCTCGCACCTCACTACCACCCAGCGCTCGCTACGCTCGCCCCAGCAAGACGCGCGCTGCCCTTCCGCACGCTCTTCAACGTCCTAGGCCCGCTTCTCAACCCAACGCGGCCCCGCGGCATGGTCCTTGGCGTTGCAGAGCCCGCGCTCGGACCTCCCTTCGTTGCCGCGCTCAAGTCTGGGGGCGTAAAGCGCGCTTATGTCGTGTGCGGGGCCGAAGGCCTGGACGAGATCTCGTGCGCAGGCGCCACGCACGTGTGGGAGCTGCTAGAGAACGGCGACGTGCGCGAGCGAACGCTGTGCCCGGCTGACTTTGGACTGCCCGCGCACCCGCTGAGCGACGTCAAGAGCGCGACGCCGGCGGACAATGCGGCGGCGTTCGAGGCCCTGCTCACGTCGGGAGATAATATTCCCGAGCACCTCACGCCTATCCTGGACTTTGTGCTGATGAACGCGGCCGCATTGCTCGTCGTCGCGGGCCGCGCGGAGAATTTCGTGGATGGTGTGAGGTTGGCTCGGGAGTCGGTTACCTCGGGAAAGGCCTGGCATGCACTCGAGGTGTTCCGGGAGTACGGTGTGAAAGAGTCCGCGGAGGCCGAGCTGAGGACGTAGCTCTCCGCTATGACGGGGAATACAGGTACATAGGCTTGACAGCGTAGCTCCCACATCGGGCTGATTGATCTCCAGCCGATAATCGCCAGCTAATGAGCAGACCATTCTTATTTACAGGAAAATTTGTCGCCTGATTTGTAGACATTATTTATGTCCCATTTTATTCAATATAAACGGATGCCTTTACATGCCCCGCTGTGTTACAGTAAACTAAAACAATAGAGTGAAATGAGTTTATATAATCTGATTGGTGATTCGCGTCGGCTGAGATAATACATACCGTGACGGTAAGGAGGGGTCGACTCTTACTGTAATATCATTTGCGACAACTGTATTAATTGACCTCACAGTTGACTATAAGCGTGCTCTGCTTATCCGTTCTTGTCCGTCGTGTCGCGAGGTTATTTCAACCGAACAGGGCCTAAGTGAGACTCTGTTGATCACTACCTCCTTCAGTTCTTCTACCCTCGATGGCATCCGATACCGACTCATCTTCCAGCGGCGAGATCTCCGACTCTGACGACTTACCATTCTGGAAGATACGAGGTTTGGAATTTCGGGTCCTTATCATAGGCCGCGTGAATGCCGGAAAGACGACGATCCTTGAGAGACTCACGGGCGCCTCCATAGACAATGCACGGATTACGACGGTTGATGGAAAGTTATTGGATGGCAAGGTACGTCGTGTTTGAACGTTGGCGACGCCGAGCTCTGATCTAGTCGATCTGTAGGCGATTAAAGGTCAAAGTGATGTGCGTTTCTCGCAATGTCGCCTTTGCTGCGTGCTCACTTTTCCACATCGCTGGCAGCGCAGTTTACACAATATAGATGATGAGATCCGCTTTCCCTCCCGGCCTGGATTTGTCTTTCACGACTCGCGCGGCTTCGAAGCTGGCTCCTCCGAAGAGCTTTCCACTGTACGGAAATTTGTGGAGGATCGTTCATCTGCGGTGTCAGATCTCCGGTTGCAACTGCATGCTATATGGTACGGACGTTGCTTGTCATGTCCTGCAAGTTGAATTCTCTGAAGCATTTCCTCAGGATGTGTCTCCCACTTGACGACTCTCGCGAGTTGTTTGATACGGAAAAGGAACCTTTTCGCTGGTTTAAAGGAGACAGTGAGCAGTAAAAAAAATTGTGACGAGTCTTCCTTTTAATATTCACATAGCTCCGCTGGTTGTCATCTTTACGAAGCGTGACGGAGCCATCGCCAAGGTCACGTCGCAGATAATCCAGGACAATTCGAGCCCATCGGAAAGCACTATTAGCCGAGCCTTCAAGAAGCAAGCCCGCGCCAAGGCTGAGGTGGAAGTTACCGAATGCGTGAAGAAACGTGAGGAGGAGCTGAAGCAATTAAGCAAGGCCAACTCTGCCGTGGCGTTTCTCACAACTAGTGGTACGGTTAGCTGGCTGAGTCCTGTCGAGAACCGTTGACTTGACTATATTCAGACATGGCAGAACCTACAGAAGAGTCGGCTGCAGCATGTGCAAATCTGATCAAGGCAACACAGGAGGGTCTGAAGGGTCCAAGGATCAAAACATTGTTGTCTATTGTGTGGGGCTGTGGTGTTGGTTACAGGCGGGCAAGGGGGGTTCGAGGAGATGTCGAAGGAGTGCTCCGCCTGTAGTGAAAAAGGCAGGAGGTCGAGCGAGAGGGAAAACGAGCGTGGGAGATCGAGCAAGAGCGAGACGAAGCCGGGACTTTAAGAGACGAGTTTTTGGAGGGGACAATACAATGCTTTGATACTAGACACTGTTCTGATACAAGGTAATTCTAAGAGTCTTTTATACAGTATTTTATAGGAGTCGATAAAGAGAAATGGAGTCGGAACTAAGGGCCAAGAATGTAAACAAGTCGGGGATATTCAAACAGTATATGGTCCGGTGGTGTGTCCGTACGATCGCGCTTGATAATCTAGGGTTTTATAGTAATAGGAGGCGAATGGAGTAGAATGGAATGAAGTCTGTCCGGAATACCTTTGGCGCGGCTCTCTTCCGCCGCGCACCCTCAATTCTCCAACACTCCCCCTCAAGCGCGACGAAGTCCTAGTGTGGACACGTGAATTGCAGTCTTCCACTTGGGTAGTGGCTTCGTAAGGATATCCGCGGTCATGTCTTCTGTCGGGCAATAGGTCGCGTTGATGATGTTTTTGGCGATGACGTCTCGAATATAATGATATCTTGTGTCGATGTGCTTTGTTCTAGCGTGGTAGTTGTCTTCTGAGGCTAATTTGAGTGCTGACTGATTGTCGCAATAAAGGGTGATTGGTTTGTCGATGGTGGGGAATAGCTCAGTGATGAGGCGCCGCAGCCAGGTTGCTTCTTTTGCTGCGTGCGTTGCGGCAACATATTCGGCTTCGGCAGTTGACAATGTGACGAGTTCTTGTTTGCGAGATCTCCAGGAGATTGCGCCGCTGTCGATAAGGAATGCATATCCGGAAATGGCCTTCCGGTGTTCTTGCGCTGCGCCATCTGCGTCTGTATATCCTATGAGGTTGTGGTGTTCTCCGCCATAGGTTAATTCAAGGTGTTTGGTTCCTGCTAGGTAGTGGAAGACGCGTTTGACTGCTTCCCAGTGAGCTTGGCCAGGATTATCAAGGAACTGAGAGAGTGTTGACACAGCGAATGAGATGTCGGGACGTGTGGCAACTGCGGCATACATGAGGCTGCCAATGGCCTTGCGATAAGGAGTTTTTGCCATTAGAGCGGCATCAGTGGCGTCGGAGGGTGAGTTGGCTTTGGTGTAGACTATGCCTTGTGTCATGGGTGTTCCGAGTGGCTTGGCGTTGTGAAGGTTGAAACGGTTCGTAATGGATTCAATATATGTGGATTGGGAAAGGGAAATGGTGCGTGCGTCTCGGTCGCGTGTTACTTTAATGCCTAGAACCCAGTGGATTGGTCCTAAGTCAGTGAGGGCGTATCGGGAATCTAGTTCGGTTTTGTATCTGTCAATGAGTTCGCTGTTGCTGCCGGTGAGGATGCAATCGTTGACGTAGACTGCGAGGAAGAGGACGTCATTGCCGTTGCACATGTAAAAGACTCCGGGGTCTGCATTGGTGACAGAGAATCCTAGGTCATTGAGTGCGTGGCATAAGACTTCATACCAGCGGCGTCCGGCTTGTTTGAGCCCATAGAGTGACTTGTGGAGTTGCATTACAGTGTTCTCCCCCTCAATTTCGTAACCGGGGGCAGGGTGCATGTAGATGACTTCATCTTCGTTGAGTTCACCGTTGAGGTACGCTCCGTTGAAGTCGAATGATTCTATGTCCCAGTCATTGCGTGCTGCGATTGCCAGGATAAAATGGAGGCTGGTGAGCTTTGCGACGGGTGAATAGGTGTCAAAATAGTCGATGCCATATATTTGAGTGAATCCGCGTGCAACGAGTCGTGCTTTGTATTTCTCGATGCTGCCGTTGGCTTTGCATTTGATGCGGAAGACCCATTTGCTGCTAACGATGTTCTGGTCAGTGGGGCGAGGGACTGTCGACCAAGTTTCTGCCTTCTCTAGTGTTTGCATTTCGCGATCCATAGCTTCTTGCCATTGAGGCCAGTCTGGACGCGAGCGTGCTTCATTGAGTGTTTTCGGGTCGTCGTCCAAGTTGTCAATGCCAGTGGCCATGATCTGGTCAAAGTCAGCGACGAAAGCGTAGTCAAGTTCGCTTTCATTGGCAATTTGAGCTTCTTCGAAATCGGGGTGAGAGCCTATGACTTGGGATGATCCTGATGCTGATCCGGTTGCTGTGCCTTCACCGCTAGCGATGCGCCTAGCGTAGCTTGATGGTTTTGAGACTCGAGTCGATCTGCGAGTCGGTAGCAGGCTTGGTTTCTTCAGGACGATTGGTGGAATGCGTATAGTCATCTTGCTTTTTGATGCTGAAGTCGGTGTCATGTATGTTGGTCCAAGATCCCCTTCTACTTCTTCTTCTTCCATTTCTTCCTCTTCGCCGGTCGTGGCAGACGGTTGTTGGACAGGAGGTTGGATGGGAATGATAGGAGCAGGTGCTGGCGGTAGTGCTGCAGGAGGTGCCGGAGGTGCAGCGGGCGGTGCGGCTGCAGGTGCGGGAGCGATGGTTGGTGCAATAGTGCGTGGTACCGGTACTTTGAGGACAGTAACAGGTGACGTTAATTTGATGTTTCGCTCTACGGAGATTGAGTTCTTCTCCGGCCAATAAATCCGATGTGCGTGTGTGCTGTCAGCGTCATATCCCACCCAGCGTGCTTCAGTGGTGTGTGCGTCCAGTTTGCTAGATGAGTCGTTGTGTACCCAGACGCGTTGTCCCCATTCGGGGGTTGCTGCCAGATTGGGTTTGCTGCCAAAGAGTCGTTCATAGGGTGTGCTGTTGCCTAAGACACGAGTAGAAGTTCTGTTTTTGAGCCAGACAGCATGGTGAATAGCTTCTCCCCATAAGTTTTTCGGAAGTTGTGACTGGTGCAGCATAGCCCGGACGCGTTCTAGTAGTCGCCTGTTGAGTGATTCTGCTACTCTGTTGTGTTGCGGCGTGTCATGTGTGGTGAGCCGGCGTTCAGTGCCTTGCTCGCTGAGGTGTTCTCCAAATTCTCTGCCGGTGTACTCTCCTCCGCGGTCCGATTGAAAACGCTTGATTTTTGCGCCGTGCTGAGTGTGAGCCCAAGATGAAAAGTTCCTGTAAGCTCCAGCGGTTTCGTCTTTGGTGCGCAACAAGTGAAGCCTAGTCCAGCGCGTGTGGTCGTCCGTGAAGGTGACATAGTAGCGGCGTCCTCCCAGACTAGCAATGGGTGAGGGTCCCCAGACATCAGAGTGAATTTCGTCGCCAAAGTTTTTGGCAAGTGGGGTGGTGCGCTCTTTTCGTATGGCCTTGCAGGTTGCCTTTGTTGGGATCGGAGCGACCGGCAAGCAGTTGACTATACTAAATGGAAGACAAGCTAAATGCACATCATGATGGGCACAGCCCAAGATGATGAGCGGTGGATCGCCACAGCGCCCTCAGTACCATATATACACGCGTGTAGTGATAGGAGCAGGGAATAATTATCCTTTCCCCTTCCCAGTGTGTGCACACCGTACAATTCATAAAAGGTTATGGGCCCTGTAGCCTAAACGACCTCGAGTACTAAGCACACGCACACATATCCCACACACCAATAACAACTTTTGCGCACACATCCCATGGCTGATCTCATCGAGTGGCTGAACGCACAGTCCGAGTCCGAGTCCGACAATCCTGGGCCAGCTGAGGCAGAACCTCAGGACCAGGATGAGAGCGAACTCGAGGACGACGACCCCACCATCACTCGTGTGAAGGCGAACGAAAACGCAGTCATCACCAAACTTGCAGAACCCCTCGACGATACCAACTGGAATGTATGGCGCGATGCAATGATACTCATGCTGAAGATGTGTGGAGTACTTCCATATGCACAAGGACGCATTCAGCGCCCAAGCAAACGTGTTGACCCAGTCAGCGCAGCAAATTGGAGCTTTAACGACACATACGCAATGATCCTCATCAATAGGAACATCGCACCCGCGCAATCCATCCACGTAGGCCAGTGCAAGAGATCGCACAACATGTGGGAGAACCTGAAGGCAGTCCACGAGTCTCAGAGTCATGAGACGATCACCTCCTACATACGCAACCTTTTCCGCACATATGCTGAGGAAGGTGACGATATCATAGAACACCTCAATAAGCTCAAACAGTACTGGCAGCGCATCAACGTCCTAGGCGACACAGATTTTAAGTTTTCAGACCCCCTCTTCCGCATCATCATCACATCCTCCCTACCTCCTTCCTGGGACGCATTCACTCAGCCGTATTCCAGTAGCACCAAAGGGCTCCACCGCGACGACCCCAAACGATCTATGAACTCACAACAGATCATGGGGATCATCAAGGAAGAGTACCTGAGACGCCAGACACGAATGCGAGCCACAGTACCTAAGGCGCCCCAGGAAACCACCAATCAGGTCAGCACTCGTACGCCAGGAGCAAGGGCATGCTAGCCAGCCACATTTCCAACGCCCAGTCGCAGCGAGCCGACACAGCGGCCAAGAAACTGACAAACATGTTCTGCAAGCAATGCAAGCGGAACAACCATAAGACCGAGAACTGCCGCTTCCTCGGCCAGAACAAGTGCGAAGCGTGTGGGTTATTCGGCCACAAGCAGTCCGAGTGCAGGCCCAACAATAGATACGACAGCTGCAAGAGGCGGCGCAAGGAGGACATGCACGAAGCAGAAGAGGCGAACGAGATAGTATTCCAGATGTCACACACCACCATCGACCCCCGGGCACTGCCAGCGATGCAGAACAGAGGCGGTGCGATGGCAATGGTGCAAGACGATGAGGAGGAGGTGTACAACACCTATGAACCAGATGAAGGAGAATATTACAACTTCGAGCACTCTCGAAATGTAGCCAATAGCGGTGAAATGGATGACAGGCTTATCTATTATGATTGGGTAGCGGACAGCGCAACCACATCCCACGTAGCCAATCGGCGCAATATGTTCATCACCTACGAGTCCTTGCACAACACAACCGTAGCAGGCGTAGGGAACATGAAAACGCAAGCCGTAGGCCGTGGAACAGTACAGCTAACATCCAAGTACAATGACCGCACGTATATTTTGACATTGAGGAACGTGCTACACATCCCTACGAACAGGAACAACCTCCTATCGCTCGGCCGATGGGAAAGGGATGGCCGCCGATATGTTGGCTACAATGGTACACTCTCGTTGATCACGCGAGATGGCGAACATGTCGCGCGAGGAACAAAAATCACAAATAATCTATACAAACTAGATGTTAGCGTCCGACGCCCACAGAATGGCAGTAAGACCGCAACATCACCATATACATTCAGTACCAGTGAACAGACCCAGAGCTGGGAAACCTGGCACAAACGATTTGGACACATCGGTTATTCAGGCCTACAGAAACTACTGGACAACAAGCTGGTCGACGGACTCACTGTCGACACCTCGAGTCCAAAACCGGATTGCATAGCCTGCACAGAGGCGAAACAATCTGTGGAACCATTCAACGCCATTAGTTGTCGTGCCACTGAGCCAGGAGAACTTACCCACATGGACCTCTGGGGCAAATATGACGTTACATCAATACACGGCCATCAGTATTACATTCTCTTCGTAGACGATTCTGCGCGGTATGTCACAGTCGAATTCCTAAAGGGAAAAGACCAAGCCGCACAGCACGTCAAGAACTATCTAACGCACCTGCGAACACATGGCAAGAAACCCCGTGCGATTCGCATTGACCGTGGCAAAGAGTTTGTCAACGAATCCCTGCAAAACTGGTGCAAGGAGCAAGGCATCGACATACAGATGACCGCACCGTACTCACCATCGCAGAACGGAGTTGCCAAGCGCATGAATCGCACTCTCGTAGAGCTCGCACGCGCAATGATAACCGATAGCAAGCTTCCCGAATTCTTGTGGGAGCTAGCGGTAGCACACGCGGCTTACTTGCGAAACCGAGCATATACAACAGCTGTAAAGGGATCGACGCCGTATCAGCGATGGCACAATGCACGCCCGAATGTCGCTCACCTGCGCGAGTTCGGCGCACCGGTCTGGGTATTGCTACAGGGACAAAAGATCCCCAGGAAGATGCTGCCCAAGTCACAGCGACGAGCATATGTCGGCTGCGACGACGGCTCAAAAGCGATCAAATACTACAATGCAGAAACGCGCAAGATACTCACCTCACGCAATTTCCGCTTTCTCACTCCTGCGGACCATGCACCCCCACCGGAGGAACTCGGGATAGCCCCTGACCCTCCGCGTGAAGGGGAGTCACAAGGGGAAAGCACGCGTCGAGTCGAAACACAAGCACCAGAACATGCCCGCGGAAACAGTGCAGGCCCAGAGACGGCCACTGAAAGTACGCGCGGCAGCCACAAGCGAAAGCAAGACAAGGAGATACAACCCCGCAGAACAAGGGGAGTACGCGTCAACTACAAACGACTTGACGACCCCTTCTCTGACTCTGAGGAGGAAGACGAACCATACCCAGAAGCCATAAAAGAACAGGCGTACATCCTAGACCCTGAAGAAGACGTTACAACCCTAAAGCAGGCCAAAGCGTCTTCAGAGTGGCCAGAGTGGGAGTGTGCTGTGAAAGCAGAGCTGGACCAGCTCCAAGCCATGGGAACATGGAAGCTTGTAGAGAAGCCCCCAGACGCGATCCCGATTGCCAACAAGTGGGTATTCGCCAAGAAGAGAAATAAGGAAGGCAAAGTCGTCAAGTATAAGGCGAGACTTGTGGCCAAAGGATGTGCACAGCGTCCGGGCTATGACTACGTCGAGACACACTCACCTGTAGTCCGACTCGAAACGATCAGGGCCATAATGGCTATCGCCCCGACAAAGAAATTGTTAATCCAGCAGATGGATGTAAAGGGAGCATACCTAAATGGCATTCTGAAGGAACGCGTATACATGCGTCAACCCGAAGGCTTCGATGATGGCACAGGGCGAGTATGCCTGCTCGAGAAGAGCATCTACGGCCTAAAACAAGCCGGGCGCGAGTGGAACATCCTGCTCAATAAAACAATGATAGAACTAGGATACACTCGCCTACGCTCAGACCCATGCGCGTACATCAAACGCCGGGGAAAAGACTTCACAATCGTCACTGTATGGGTAGACAATCTGCTCCTATTCGCAACTACACCAGAGTTAATGGAACGCATGAAAAGAGATCTACATTCACACTGGGAAATCACAGACCTTGGTGAACCGTCGAAGATCGTCGGCATCGAAGTGTCTCAGACACAAAACTCCATTACAATCTCGCAAAAGGTGTACATTGAATCCATATTGAAACGCGAGGGTATGGAGCGCGCGAACCCTGTAGGCATGCCACTGGATCCAAACGTGCCGCTAGAGCCCAATCCAGATGGTAACGAAGGCGATCGAAGTAACTCATATGCAGCATTGTTGGGGGAGCTACAATACATTGCGAACGCGACCCGACCAGATATCGCCTACGCAGTGAGCCGCTTGGCCTCATACACAGCCAACCCAAGTCTGCAGCACATGACTGCACTAAAGCGCATACTGCGTTACCTATCAGGGACGAGAACACATGGAATCACTTACCATGCCATACCCGAACGCGTGAACCTCTTCCAAGGCTACGCGGACGCTGCATATGCCAACGCTGGTGACTACAGGTCCACATCAGGCTACGTCTTCATCGCAGGAGGAGGCGCCATCACGTGGAGATCTAAGAAACAGACCACGATCGCCTTGTCATCTACAGAGGCGGAATATGTAGCGCTCTCCGAAGCCACGCGAGAAGCGGTCTGGTTGAGGAACCTGTACGGCGAGCTCGGATTCACACAAGAAGCACCTACTCAAATCAGAGGCGACAACGATGGATCCATTGCAATGGCACAGAACCCTCAATTCCACAAGCGGTCCAAACATATAGCGATTCGGTGGCATTGGGTGCGCGACAAGGTACAAGATGGCACCGTAAACATCGATAGCTGCCGGGATCCAGATCAAACTGCAGATGTCCTGACCAAAGCCCTAGCACGCCCCAAGCACCGAAAGCACACAGCTGAGATGGGTATAGCACCCGCTTGAAGGGGAGTGTTGGGATCGGAGCGACCGGCAAGCAGTTGACTATACTAAATGGAAGACAAGCTAAATGCACATCATGATGGGCACAGCCCGAGATGATGAGCGGTGGATCGCCACAGCGCCCTCAGTACCATATATACACGCGCGTAGTGATAGGAGCAGGGAATAATTATCCTTTCCCCTTCCCAGTGTGTGCACACCGTACAATTCATAAAACCCCACGCTATCTTGCACTCCCCTGTTCGGTCCCTCTAAATGTGAAGGTAAACATACAGTCATCGTCGTCATCCCCTCGGTGCCAGTGGACAGAGCTCCACAAATGGGGTTAGATGTGGTAGTTCAAATAAGCAGACTCTAGCTTAAAATAGATCATGTAGTGTCCATCTCAGAGGTTTTCCGAAACGGACTCAGGCTGTCAGTCTCAAGCTGGCCAACTACCTGATCTTATAAGTAGGATAAGCAGGGTTATTGATGGGGCCGGTAAGAGCCCCAAGGGCAGTAATCGAGTCGGTCGATTTGGATGACGTGACGGCACATGGCCCTCACTACTTATACGATTGGACTTGGCGCACGAGGTGTTCGTCGCTTCTTTCAAGGGTCGCATTGGAGCACATTCATAGAAGACCGGAGAAAAGATCTGCCGCTCCAAGTTCATCCCAACGATGACCGGATATGACGTGGGAAGGTCTATCGAGTACAACCACTGTACTAGTCCACATACAGCTCATATTGTGCAGCTGAGCCTGTTCTGTCGTGTGTGTGGAGTCTGACAAAGCCCCCATCTGCTAGTACAGTAGTGTAGTGGAAGCGAGTCTTACGCGCGCACGTGGAAAGTTAAAAAACCGGCAACATGCGGTTCTGCCGCGGTCTTGGGAGGAAGGGAGAAGCGACCCACATAGTACAGAACATATAGTACAGTCACATTACTATTCTTCCAAGGCCGAAACATTTATAGCCCAGGCCCGTCCCCGCCCCGTAACGTTCTCATAAATATGACACATTCGAACCACTTCGCGAATTCCTCCCACCCCAGATACCCTTTCCTCCGTCTCCATACCGGGTTTTTTCATGGCTCCCGAAGATAAACGCGATCTCAAACTTGAAGGGGACGTCCGTGACTCGGCCAGCATTCGGTCAGAGGTTCAACCGGAAAAGGAGCTGTCTCTTGAAGAGCGTCGCCTAGTTCGCAAGTTGGACCGTCGTATCTTACCTATTGCCTGCCTCATGTACCTGTTCGCATGTCTGTACTTCGGCGGTTCTATGTTACTCTTCTTGACTTATTGCCACGACATCAGACTTGGACAGAAGCAACCTGGGTAATGCTCGTCTACAGGGTCTGGCAAAAGATGTTCTTGGTGGTGATCCCACTGGCAAGCGGTTCGATTGGGTCAATTCTGTCTTCTTCTTCTCTTATGTGGGCCGTCGCACTCCTGTCCTCGAAAGATGAGGGATCTCATATTGATCATTCCCAGATTTTATGTCAAGTTCCAGCTACCATCCTCGCCAAACTCCTCCCCCCTCGACTTTGGTTGGGTTGTGCGGCTATCGGGTGGGGCATCTGCTCCACCCTCATGGTTAGGCATCTTTCGGTCACTCTTTCGGATGCAGAACTAATTTCGTACTGGAATCACACGGTAGTCTACCGCCTTTAGCCAAGCCGGGATCATGGTTGCCCGAATAGGCCTTGGCGTCTTCGAAGCAGGATTCGGTCCTGGCATTCCGCTCTACTTTTGTAGGCGCCTGCTACCTATGACTCACCTAGCTACGAATCCCTGACGCTGGTGTTACAGCATTATTCTACACGAAGCATGAGCTAGGCTTGCGGCTTGCTTACTGGTTTGGATTTGCTGCCGTAGCTGGTGCTTTTGGTGGCCTCATTGCCTTTGGGGTCCAACATGCCCACGTTGGGTTCGCAGACTGGCGTCTGCTTTTCATCATTGAGGTTTGTTTCTGGCGTGGTCGTGTTTTCATTGGTAACTCTAGCTGCCAGTAGGGCATTCCTACAGTACTCCTCGGTCTGATCGCGATAGCCTTTCTGCCGGATCGACCTGAAAGGACGAGGTTTTTAACAGAGGAAGAGCGGAAGATTGCTTTAGCTCGTGCCAATCGCGATACTAGCGGTGATATAGGGTATCATATAAATAAGCGTAAATACCGTGCTCGTCTCCTGGGATGTGTCACTTATATTTTCCTAGGTCACATCGTTGATGCGTTCAAGGACTGGAGAGTACGCTTTTTCTGGGGCAAAGCGTACGTAGTGAGCTTACAAAAGCCCCTTCTCAGATCTATCTTGGCGGTGTCATCTATTTCGGAGCTAACGCCGCGCTTGCTTCTATTTCCGCATTTTTGCCTACAATCATTAAGACCTTCGGATACAGCAAGCTTCCGCCCTTGTTATCTGCATATCGTTCGCTCACATGATTCCGCAGCTAACGCGCGTGCACAGTTATTAACTGTACCACCTTATGCTGTCACATCCGTCGTCATCACAATCACGTCGTGGTCATCAGATCGCCTTCTCATCCGCGGCCCTTTCATCATCGTCTCGAGTGCAATAGGCGGAATTGGGTACATGTACGTTTGTTTCAATACATGGGGCCACTTGGTGCTGATTCGTGATTACATTGTGGACAGTCTGCTACTCACTGTCGCACACAACAATCACGTGCGGTACTTCGCGACGTTCTGCATAGTCAGTGGCACGTATACGACAATCGGTCTCGTAATCGCCTGGTGTAAGCGCCCTGTCGCCCGATCGCGATCGCTGTCTTCTGACACGTGTATCTAGACGCTCACAACTTAGGTTCCGAAACCAAGCGTGCCACGGGTACCCCGTTCTATATGGCCATTGGTCAATGCGGTAGTGTCCTCGGATCGCATCTTTTTCCTTCTACTGAAGGACCGCGGTATATGTAAGTGGACTGGTCTCGGGAAACCAAGCCTTATCAGGTTTGACTAACGCATCTCAACTAGTAAAGGCTTTTCAGGCAAGTTGTTCCTGGGATAGCATCTGCTTGGCTACTTGCATCTTCTAACCCCATTTGTGCTAGTTCTCGCGGGGCTACTATTTCTTGGAACCATATGCACATGCATCCTCACTGTATGTTATTTTCATCTGACGCGCCATCTTGATGGTCATGTATCTTGCTACAGACTCACTTCCGTTATGAAAACGCGCGTCGTGATCGCGTATATGGAAAGCACATACCTGATACTCGTGTTGATACATCAGAGCTGGCAGATAGGGTGAGCACTATCGCTTTCCTGGAAATGATTCAGGTTCCCAAGTTCATTATCGAACGTTGACAGGCACCTGGATTCCGCTACATTTCTTGACCAGTTCCTGACGACAAAAGAACTCCCAGCTTTGGATAACACGCACCCCGGGGCAGGCCATTATACGACCTCCTCACCATCCTGTTTATTCCTTATTGCTCGAATGACGCGTATTGGTGCAATGCGAAGCAATGATCTATGGATGTCAATTTGGGGCGAGCTTCCAATTGATCAAAAATTGAACATGGGCCTATCTTATCAGTCTATCATTCGTCACTATATCGGCTATGCACCTGTAGAACCAAATGCGTTTAGATCTGTTTAGGATAGTTCTCAACTAAACACCTCCTGTTTTGCAGACGTGCGTCGCCTGTCCACGCCTCAACTGTGTTGTGAGTTGGACATCGAGCCCGCGGGATCGGAACCGCCGGTGTCACCGAGTGCCTCGGCTAGCTGCCACGCGTAACTTTCTTCTCGTGCAAGTTACGGATGTCTCGGGTCGAATCCTCCTTGAGTCTTTTCGAAACGAAAACTTCTATCATGATACATACTGGACAACACACTCGTTTCGCGTGCCGCGCAATTTTTTTTTTCCTTCTTTTAGTTCGGCTTTTATCGGCATCTACGAGGCGCTGGTGCTGTGTTTGATCGTCCACCCCAACGGCGCCCGTTCTAAGCAGCGGCTGCGCTCATGACGGATGCGTGCATAAGCCTGAGCATGTCGCGTGTCCGCGCCAATAAACCAGGCTTGCCCGTGACTCGTCGCCCGAGCCAATAAGAGATAAGTGATATGTCACAAGCCCGTGGTTCGCGGATGCCCTACCGCTGCCACTGTACAGTACAGTACAAGCACGCACGCACGCAGATGATATGGATCACCTCGAGGTTGACCTAAAGTTGAAGCAAGCGTAGTGATCGAATTCAGAGGCACTAAGGAACATCTGGTTATTACCCTCGCTTCGCTTCGCCACCACCAGGTGGCTGCGGGGTGTGTGAGAACGCTTGCTGTGGGGCCTTACTAGATCTTGCCAAGATTGTCTCTAGCGCGATTTTATTCACAAGAAAAAAACTGCCATTATGAACAGATGCTCGCTGCGTGGGGATCATAACATTGTCGGCGCAGTGTTATACATCCTACTGACTAGTATCTGAGCCGGAACCGACCCAGCAAGCCGACCTACATGACGTCCTGTACGAGTTCGCGGAGCGACAGCCACTCAAGTGTATTCCACCGCAGCAAGCGTAATGACGTCTCGATGCGTCGGCTAAATATACCCGCGTTTCCGAGCGCGCGCGCAGCCACACGGGACAGAAATGGCTGCAAGAGCGAAACGTTCGCGATTACCGGGGTGTCGATTGTGGACGCCTATCAGAGAGGGCGTCACGGGGTCCAGGAAGAACGTGCGGTGTCCCGCGAGCGCGGATTCGGGCAAACCTCGGGGCGGTGGTCAGGCACGTTGCGCCTAGTCTATGGGCATCCGATTGACGGGGCTCCAGGTCATGGGGGCGGAGCGCTGCGCACACTTGCGAGGGAAGCGACCCCGGGAGACGGCCTTTACCCGACGGGCTGAGGTCGAGGCACAGCTGGAGCGCAGTCGATGGCGCGAACTCGGGTCGATGCGATGCCAGTGAGGCGTCTATGTTCTTGGCGGTGATGGAGAGGCACGCCGAGGACTTGTTCATGTCTGGAGTCAATGGTAGAAGGAGGTGAAATAAAGGAACGACGCTCTTTGTGTTTGCAGAGATGACGTCCTTTCAAAGCACAAAAAGGAGTCGGCCGAGAGAGAGGGGACTCTCCGACGGTCGGCTTTCACTATGTGTTCTGGGGTTGATGTAGCGGCCGCCGGAACGCAAATATTATGGCACGTCAAATCGCAGAAGAACCACGAGTTCCTGGGAATGGCGCAGTCAAGGAGCGCGACACGCCGCAGTTTAGGGGCCCAAATGAGCAAAAATATCGGAAGGAAGGGCGGCAACGAACGCGCGAAGGTGACGTGCACTCTGGTACAGCTCCAGCGATTCGAGATGTGGGATGTGTGACAAACGCCTATGTAGAGTAGCCCTGTCGTCGAGGGTCCCTGGGACGGGACGATAGGTTTCGATAGTAAGTAGCAAGGGCGGAAGTCGACCACGCTAGCATCTCCTCGGACCATTCTTCGCCGAGATCAAAGACGATTGTCCTCCACAAGTTGTCCCCAGTGGCTGTAGACGTGTGTGACGGCGATTCAACCAAGTTTGGTTTTTGAGGAGTGGGGTTTAGTGGAAGCAGATCGTCCGAGCCGTGACTGTGAATGGAATCTCCTACGGCTTGTTGATTTATCAAGCAGAAAGTTCATCATCAATCGCACCCGCAAAAGCTCTGGGGCGCTGCCTCGAAAGGAGAGAAGATCCGGGAGCAGGAATCGAGAGCTCGCCTTGAATATGACTGCGCGCTAGTTTGAACGTTTGAGTGGAGGTATACTAGCAGTACCTATGTAACGGTGGCAAAACTGACCTGGGCCAGTCACCCGCCGAGTTGTTCAACTGGGGGATGTGACTTCATTCACAATCAGTAACCTCACGGTGCTCGCAGAGTGGAGTATTTGCAGGGAATATCGTCTGGTCTATCTAGCGTGGCTGGTGTGACTAATCGGAACACAGAAAAGCGAGATAAATTAGTACGACTGGTAAAAAGATTTACATCGATGGACGCGTAAAGTACACAGTACAATCACTGCAACAAGTCGGTGGAGAAACGGGCATCTTCGTCATAAAAAGAACTCGGAGATCCCAAAGCAGAATAGCAACCCAGCACTGCCTAACCCGAGACGGATAGCGTGGATTTCACGTGTATGGTCCTGGGAATCCTTTCTTACACGGGAAATCGTCTGCAGCGTGCCTAGCGCACACGTGAGGCTGACAACCGACCCGTACAGCCAGGGAAGGCTGAGATGACACAGTGGAGGGTTATACCTGCAATTTTTAGGAGGTGGAGGTAATGGCATGGTGGAGGTACTATTGATGATGCCCGCAGCAAGGAGTTGCGTAGAGAGATGGGCAAGAAGGCTATTTGCAACTTCATCATTGTGTTGCTTTTGAGCCACTAATCCCATTTGGGTGAGGAAGCGCATGGAGTGGACGGAAAGGAGAGCCATGCTCAGGGTCATGATCATACTCTAGACAGACGAGGGTCGCTTGATAAGACAAGAGTAAAGGGGGGGGCAGTGAGGAACATACCAAGACGAGAAGTTTCCTGAGCTTGCGGCGAGGAACGGCCGTGGAGGCGATGGCCTGTTCCCGCATATGGTCGTACATGGATGGATAGTATGTGGACATGTCATTGGATATATCATCACTGAAGAAACTCGCAAATGCTGGGAAGCCAATGATAATCGTTTATGAGAGAGGCGCTAAAAGAGCGACAAGCTGTGTAAGCGGCTACGGGCACTGACCTGGGCCTGTGTCATGATTACTAGGAAGGGAGTCTGAAGAAATGGGGTAAGGCACGGTATATAAGAAAAAAGAAAGAGATGGTAGTGCTAGCTCACTGTTACTAGACGGACGCTTTGACATGCTTCCACAAAGGATCTGGACAAGATTCTTGAGGCAGCTCAGCGCTGATATGTGTGGCAGTGTCAGCAGCAGCACTACGTTTACGATAAATCACGTGCAGACGATTTATAATGTAACTTAAGTTATTTCCCTACAAGTTGCTACATTATGGGTGCATTATATTCCATTGCTATTGCCCGACCTACACGGGTTCGTGTTGCGAACCACTCCAACAACCGAGAACTGGCCCGAGGAGATCCGGATGGACTGGGTTTAGGTACGTGGTTGCTTTAATTTGATTGGGAGGGTTGATGGATTAAGACAGGAGAGAGAATCAAGACCAGGTTAAGGTCAAAGGGGGAAGATTAGGTGGCAAGAGTCCGAGTTGAAATCTTCCGAGCTTGTCGCTGGTGCTGTGAGTGAGTTGGCAACCATGAGGAGGATTGCGGCGGCGATGTCGCGGCAGGTAATTCCTATTCAGGGTGGCTTCCCATCGGGATCCGCATTGTTTACGTTTTGTTTATTACAGCAGCGCCCAGATAATTCTCTCTCTCAAGCAAGTTCGAAGCCGTTCCCCCCTTGGACGTGCCGGAGGGGGGAACATACCAACAATGTGCCTCTCCGTGACCACGCCTTTACTCGTACTTAAACACCTAATGGCTTTCTCACTTGGGATTCAACCGCCCGCGCCCAGCTGAATTGGTCGACGAGGATCCTCTTGATTTCTTTTCTGTTTGCATTTTCTTTCAATTTTCTTCTCGATTCGATTTCATGTTCTCCCAGCTCGACCATCATTTTCACTTGACAGGTATTCGCACTCCCGTCGGGTTAAGTCATCTTCATCGCAACCATAATAATGACCTGCTTGGCTTGAGCGTTTCTGACTCGTTGCCAACCACGACCACCTCATCTCATTCCCATTCTCATGTCTATAATCTATGGCAAAACTCGCCTCCTGACTTCCCCTCACCCTACCTTCCCGGTTTGACCTCCTCCGGGTTTCAGCAACCTTCTTCTTCCCCAACCTCGGATCCTATCCGTCGTTCGTTTCATAACATCACATACCAGCCCTTGCAAGACGATCGTCCCTGTAACTCGAGGCTACTCCCAATGTTACCCTATACAGACAACGAGTCTCTTGCTCGGAGGACTAGCTATTCTTCTCAGGCAACCCTCGGTCTGTCGTCATCCACGCAGCATATACCCGACGCCAACAGCACCGTAGATGAGCGTTCGTCTCGATCCCTAGCCGCCGGTGCCTTTGGCCCGATCTACCCCTCTCCATCGTATACCCTTTCGGCTGCCATCCCCTCGGCTCCCCCTTTGGCTAGTCCAAACTCAGTTTCCCCTGCTTCTGCTCCTCCTCCTCTTCCTCCTCCCCCTCCCCCTCCGCAGCCGCCTCCTCCGCCTCCGTCATCTTGTTCTCCTCACACTTCCCCTTCCCCTTCACCTCCGTCAAGCCCTGATCGTAAATCCCCTCCCCCTCCACCCACCTCTCTTCCCTCCGTTCACGCTTTTCGCCTGGACACTCTCCAGTCTGTCGATCCCTCAGACGACCCCTGTCCACTCTCCTTACATGATCTCATGATCCCTAGCGAGGAACAGGAATATCAAGGGCACAGCTATCACTTCTCACTGCAGTCTGTTTCACCCCCAAAACCAAAACCTCAAACTCCCTCTGACGAGAAACCCCCCCATGAGGAGACCAACTTCCCAAAGCGTAAAGGTAAATCTAAGATGCATACCTGCACGCTTTGTCAAAAGTCCTTTCCGCGTCCGAGCGGCCTTCGTACACATATGAATTCACACTCGGGTGATAAGCGTAGGTCACGTTGTTTTGCGTTTTCCAATCCTGCTGACCCCCGTCCATAATGTGATCAGCTTATAAATGTCCTGTTGTGTCTTGTGCCAAGTCTTTCACAGTCCGCTCCAATGCAAAACGGCACATCCGGACGCATGGCATCCATTTGCCGTCCCCTCAAGCAGCTGATGCTGCCGCACTTACAGGCGGAGATTTTTCCTTGGTGCCGACTGACAAGGACTCTCAACGTGCTCTCCGCATACGCTGGGTTGGTCAGAATCCAGAAGAGCATCCAGAGGATCATCCAGTTGGTCAATCTTTGAACCCGCAGGATCTCATGTGCACTGGGGATGTACAGAGTAACAGCGATGTGGACGATGACGATTTTCGAACAAGTCGGACAGAAGACGTGCGCCGTCCAGGTGACCAACTCAATGTGCCGTTCGGAGCTTCCTCTTCGTCAGCTGGCACCGTACCTAGCGACACACGTTCCAGGTTTGTCCTTTTATCCACACCCTTGGTGTTGTGATTTGGTTGATGATCCGCAACAGGAAACAACCACAGAAGCATTCTCCTCAATGTAGCAGTGTCTTGCCAAAGAAATTCGTGTAACTTTGTATATCTTGTTCTCAGTAGCATCGAAGGACGTTGTATCTATTACTCATTACTTTCTGCAGCTACTACAGGGATAGGGATTTCTCTTGTTTTCTTTTCCTTTTTTTTTCTTTCTTTCCTCGGGCATAGGAGAGAAAATGATGCAATGTAACTGATAGCAATCTCATATTTAAAGTTCGGTATGTACACTTGAGACCCTCAAGGGGGTAAAGGGAAAAAAAAAAAATCCCAATCTACAGTAGATTGACAGACTTCCACTTCACTCAAATGGAAGCCTGTCACGCAGTAAGATCAAGGGTGCTCATGCGTGCAGTACATACAACGTTTCGTTAGTGACTAGTTCTGTTGTCCTTGATCGATCACCGATTGTTGAGAAGGTCACATAGCATGCATCCAGACGAACAAGGCATAGTAGAGCCCTTATCTATTGCCGTTCTGTGTACGAAAACAAGTGCCTTGTTTGTGACTAACTTGGCGCCGGAAAATGAGGTAGGTGTGTGCCCCGTTAGCCATGAGAGGACTCCATGTTTTTGTGCACAGATCAGACCTCACAACAGCTCGTATGGTAATAACTTTACACCTTAAATCCTCATGGCGCTGCCGCCAGCAGGTTCGAGGGCGCTGGGCACTCTTCGAGGTGCGGCGCGCGGCTCTGGTCGGGCCTTGATCATACAAACATATGGATCACCCATCACTTCAACCCTGAATTCATATTTCCTCCGACCTCGTACCCCCCCCCCTATACGCAAGTACAGACCAGCATATACAGCCGCGCAGGCACTCCCATGTGGTCTCGCGCCTCTCACGCGTGGAATTTCACCTGCCACACCTTGATAGCTGCGTCCGCACCGGCTCCTGCCAACTTGCCCTCCGAGCTTCCGTGGGACACCCAGAGCACGGCATTGACGCCCCCAGGGACAGCGTTCTTGATCGCTACATTCTTCATGGGCTTCTTGACGCTCCACACGTATATGTGCGTATCCAACGCGCCAGAGGCGCAGTGGAGCGAGTCCGGGGTCCAGCTGAGCGTGTTCACGCGTGCAGAGTGGAAGGACCAGCGAGAGGTGATCAGTTCGCGCTTCGGGACGTCGTACAGGACGACTTTCCCACTCGACTGCGAGAAAAGAACAATAAAAATGCGTCAGCACACACGGCAAAAACGCGGACGTTCCGCAGGGGGGGCAGGAAGCAGGGTCGATATGCTCACGTCGCCCGCAGCGAGCTTCGAGCCATCAGGCGAGAACGACAACGCGCTCACGAGACCCTGGTTGGCTTCGAGAAGGCCCGCTTCCTGGAATGCCTTCCCGTCCCAGTTGTACAGCCGAATTTTCTGATCCTGGGAGTTTTGAGAGCAAAGACGGCGGCCGGTGAGCAAACCCCCCGGCATGAACGGACTACTTGCTACCCACCCCAAAGCCAATGGCAACCACGGAACCTGTAGCAGCGATGGCGGTAGGGATGGCCCCTGGCCGAAGGTCGGCAACCTTCTGATTATTCCGTACCGCCTCCACTGCGTCGACTCCCACAACGAAAATAGTATTATCGCTCGTAGCCGCCAGAGATTTCGGCTGTGAACCCGTGGAAAAGACGGATGGCCTTGGGACCGATTTTTCAGCGCATCCCATCAGGACGTCAAGAAGGTGGGATGTACGTGAAGTTACCTCCTTCCACTTCTCGGACTTGATCATCATATCCAGCAGAAAAGACCCTGCCGTCCGGCGTTGACGTGAGTCCGGATACGAGGTTTGTGTGTCCCTGGCCGCCGAGCGGGGTCGCATTTCCTGTGGAATCGTAGGAAAGCACGCGGCCGTCAGCCGACCCTATGAGGAACGTCCCAGACGCAATCGATGTCGGAATGGCGGAAGTGACTGTTTTCTGAGGACCCTACAAACACCGAGACGTAGGACGACATTATTCAACTTTTAGTGAACCTTGTCACGTACGTACAAGACCTTGACGGGCTTCTCGCCACTGCGTCTATCGAAGACGTTCAGCCCCCCCGAGAACGATAGAGATACAATAATATCCGGCGAACTCCAGACATTTCCAACTTGCTGGTGCTGAAGTCCCGTTTCGAGGGTATACGTTGTAGTTGCCTTACGAGTTTCCACGTCCCCTGGGTCCAACAATGTCAGTATTGACGGAACATGCGTCAGCGTACTAGGCTTACAAAGCTTGACGGTTGTATCTGCGGAGCAAGTTGAGATGGCCTTGCCGTCCGGGCTCCAGCTTAGGGCGTACTATGGTAGCGAAGCACGCGATTGGACTTAAATCATGAGGGAAGCTGTGCCTGACTTACGACGGTGCCGGTATGGCCCTCAGAAAAATCGCCGATTGTTACGCCCGCTTTGCCGTCATAGAGAAAAATCTTCCCATCCGATCCGACGCTCGCAAAGTGATCCCCATTTGGTGCGTATCGTATGTCCTGCACGAACTTGGTGTGGGACTTGATCGTCTATTCGGAAGGCGTGCTCAGCTACGGCACATGACGGGATAACGGAGTGGAACTTGCCTTATCGTACTTATAGGGAGCCCCTAGAACTGAATTGAGAAGCTGGCCTGGACGTACAGGGAGACAGCGTTACCTTGGTGGAAGACGATTAGATTATCGTCGCCAGCTGTCGCAGCGCGGAATGGCCGTTGATGTCGGATCGCGACGGCGTTAATGACCTGTGGGACGTAATAATCGTCCTCAATGTCACCCGATCAAGCAAGCATGGGCCAGATACAGCACCTTGGAGTGTCCGATGATCTCTCCAGTCGAAGAACCAGAATCGAACATGAACGCATGACCAAATCTTGTTTCCCAAAAGACCAGGTCAACAAGCCGCCGTGTTTTACCCCCCCAAGTGAGTTCACACACTTGTCTTTCCCATCGCCGACGGCGATGATGCGTTTACTTTCGCCGTCCCATTCGAGGTCGTTGCTGAGAAAGGGGGGGACATGCCAGTGAGTGCGTTGTGCTCGCAGAGAGATGAAGAGTCGCACATTTTCCCGGAGATAACTTTAAACTCTCCTTTGAGTGTTTGATCTTCGCCTACGGTATCCCAAACGCGAACTAGCCCATAAGTCAGGTCCAAGGTGGTCGCGAGATGGAAGAAGTAAAACAAGCGTACCAGTGCCAGACGTGTCAGCTGAGGCACAGTAGTATCCTGTTGGGGATACGCGTGCGACGGTCGTGTTTTGAACGTGGCCACTGTATGATACACCAAGAGCGGGGTTCTTCAAGTCATATCACCCTAACAATCAGAACACGTTGAAGCATGCATGGGGGGGAGGTGCTAACATCGATATCACGTATCTGGGCGTGGAGAGCTCAGGTTCTGCATATTGAGGGTTTACCAGATGGAGAGATGGATGCTCACAAACACGGTCTTGCCGTTGGTATATACAATCCTTCCTTTACTAGCGCTGAGTCTAGTGGACGCCCCTCTCGTAGTCGTGGGATTTGCAGGGTACAAGGCAACCCTTGTGAAAGACATGATTCAAGGTCGTAATTAGCGGACAAGTCACGATCGATATCATTAATACAATAGTAATCAACCACAAAGAGGTCAGAACCTCCATCCTCAGTTGTCGCCGTCCCCTTTTACCCAGCTTACTCCGTTTCCACTGGCTTGTCCGGATAATTCTTGAAGGGATCCTTCCTAAGGGCTTCCGCTTCTGAAGATGCTAATTGTCCCCTCATCCCAATTGTCTTCACTCTCATGACACTCTCTGGAACCTGTGCGCCAATGCCTGATGACGTAGATGGCGTACTTGGCTGAGACATTCCTTGAGAACGCAGTTCGCTTCGCCGTAGCGTGCAAACACTTACAAGATCATCTTTAAATGGCACGAATCGCGGCGTAGCGGGCGTCTCTTTCACCTCGTCCTTGAACGGTACGATAGAAGAACGCGCTGGAGTCTCTGGCACGATCTCTCTTTCTCTACTCCCCCCTTTGGTACCAAGAGGCGCCAGCGGTGGGGGCATCATACCCCCTTCACCAGGTGTCGGATCCCTGAAGACAGGAATTCGAGAGGTTGACGCCACCGGTGCGGATGCGACGCGTTGTTGTCGCCCCGGCTGGCGCAGGGTCGTTCCATTTGGCTTTGACACTTTCGGCACGTTCTCCTTTATGCGCTCTTTCCGCGTACCTAGCTCATTCCACGGCGTTGCCGCTGCCTCCCCGGCTGCCTGCGCTTCTTCCCCAGAAGTTCCGTCGGGATCTACGAAGATCTGCATCCGCGCGTTCGGCTTGGGTCGCAGGGACGGGCCCGACGTGGTGCCAAAGACATCCCCTTGGGGAATAGAAGATGCTGTAGTAGACGTCGAGTGCGCCGATCGTGTCGATGATCTTGACGTGGAAATCGACTCGCCCAAGACTTTGCGGCGCGTTGCTGTTGCCACTGTCGGCTGCGACTGTTCGGGTAGGGGCGTGGCTTCCAGAGGTGTGGGGATCATCATGCGCTTCTGAAATTCCCGATACTTTGATTGTAAACGCTCTACCGGGGATGCCTGGCGGTTTATACCAAGGAGATACGTTTCGTCGGCGTCCACGCGCCTGTGTGGCATTCAGAGCCTGTGGTCGGTACTGAAACGAGAAAAGTTCGTACCTCCCATTGCGCTCGAGTACGGTGGCAAACTCTTCATATAATAACGCGAAGGTCGTTCCGATCTCGTTAGCCAAAAGGTATCGGTAGATGACGGTCGGCCTCTCCACGTAATTGGCGTACAGTACCCACAGTTTGAGGTATCGCAGATCGGTCCTCCAAATACCACCTCTGTGATCTTTCAAAATACGTGTGGCCTCCTCAAGAAGCTCAAGCAGCCCTGATTCCGCACTGTGTCCTTGGGGATAGTTTTCGAGAGTCCAGTAGACGAGTTGACAGTATGCTTCCAACGGATCGTCATCTTCATCCTCAAGAGCAATTTCGAGATTGATCCGTAGGCGGTTCCGCACAGCGGAGAGTTTAGACTCGCGCTGTGCATGGGGAGTGGAGAGGACTGCAGAAAGTGCAGTCGCTCTGCGACCAGTGGCGAGGGGTTGAATATTCTCTTTAGCTGCTTCTATGAGGTCTCCATCGACAATAATGGGCTGGTCATCTTGAAAAACATCATCAGTTTCTGGGGACGTCATGGTGGTTACGGTGGCACTTGTCTCGCTCGCCCTTGAGTTGATCCAAACGCAAAGGTGCGCGTTCACGTAATCACGTGAATATCATGTGACCGCATCACGGGAAGTTAAAAGTATTTATTGATTGGATGAACAAACGCCACAAAACGATGTACAGGTCAGAAGGGCAGTAAGTAAGGGGAGAGCAGAGCGTATCGTAAAGTCAGATAACACAAGTCTGACGGCAGTGAATATGCAGGGTAATCATTATAAAGGAGACAAATCAACCTTTCCACTAGATGCACGTGAATCCAAACTAGGGAGACAGGGGAAGGCGACGCAAACCGAATTATATGAAATGAGGTATCAGCACAGCCGCCTCGGTCAATGTCATCGTAAGATCTGATAGATCTGATAGCGGTGGGTAATGAAAACAATTTGTTCCATACGGAAGAGGAGTTTTGAGGCGAAAGGACGTGGCTTGGTTCGTGAAAGTCGGACGAGTCGTGACTGGCCACCAACAAGACCCTGGCGTGGGTGCAAGACTACTTCTGTAGGGATGTTTGGACAAGTATAGCCTTTTCCTTCAACACCGAGGGGTAGCTGTTCATCAAGTGCGCGAGGGCGCGAAGATCGTCACCGTCCAAAAGCGCAATAGTGAGCTTCGGAGCCTGCTTCAGGCCAAATGCTTTGATCACACGGAAACTGGCCAGCGTGTTAGATGCATACCGCAAAGATTGCGACGAGGACTTACAGCTTGTCACCGAGTAATTGTTTCTGTGTCTGAATAGGCTTGTCTGATAACGAATCAATAAATTTGTCTGTGGCCTCCATGACTAATGGATCAGCTTTTGGCAGTGGCAAGCCTGTCGTCGACGGTGAAGTTGCGACCCTGATTATCTCCGCTGCGGGCAACCGAGCAAGCGATGCGACGGTATGTGTCGTGCTGGGGGTCGCAGGTGTGGGTGAAGTAGCTGCAGATGCACCGCGAGACGAAAGATCTGGGGTTCGTGGGGTGCTTTCCTGCGACGGTGGAATGGCACGTTTGCTCTGTGGTGTGACGGGCTCCGAAATGGCTTGGGGAGCAGGGTCAGCAACGGACACATCGGCCCCGTCGTCGCTATCTAGAACTGCCTTCGCATCGACCAGTTTGGCACGCAACACCTCGACATTGAACAGGCACATTGCGCGCTCACGCTTCGGGAGACTCATCAGTAATTCAGTCAGTTCGACGGCACGCGCGGGTTCCAAGCGAGTCACTGCGGCCAAAACCCGCTCACGCTCCGAGGCGGTAGCAGGCGCAACTGATCCTGAGGGTGATGAGGTGCGTGGTGGTGTCGAAGCAACAGAAATGGGGGTCGAGGGATGCTCAGGTGCGGAGGCAGTCGCATTCAAGGCGTTCGGGTCAAGCAAACGTGAGTCCTGTGAGTTTGCGGGAGACGGGGTCTTCGTTGGGGGTGTCACAGCGGAAGAGGTGAAGGCATTACGAGCACGCTGGATCTGTTCGTCAAGCCTGGCAGGGTCTTGGATAGCGGATACGACATCGCTGAGGGACAGCCCAACAAGTGACTCGACGATCGCGTCGATTTCTATAGCAGGTAGAGTAGGCATGGACTTGAGGCGCCGGCTGAGCTCGCCTGTGAGAACTTCCTTGCGGACTACCGGAGAAAGAGCAGATAACTCGTCATAACGCATGGGTAGGTTCAGCGTCCCGGCGAGGGCCGCCTGTGACCAGAGTTAGAATATGGTGGAGGGATAAGAAGTCGATACCTACGTTATAATAGCTGCCAGATCCTCTCCGGGGTCGTTCCAACCGTTCGCTGTGACTAACAGGGGAGCCTAGGATTGAGGACCTGGCGCCTGGGCTTGACCACCCGACGTAGGTTGTTGCTTCTCCGCATTCACTAGCAGTGGGGCTCGTGGCACCGCTGGCGCTGCGAGGGTGGCCATTGTGGCCTGCGAACCGTGCAGCAAGCTTCTCCTGACGCAATTGCTTCGGCTCGTGCAAGCGGACGACCAGCTGCTTGGAGCCTAGGACAGCGCCGTTCATGCCATGCATTGCGGCGGTGGCTAGGTCAAATAGTTTCAGAACAAATATTCTGGTGAAAGTAGGGCCTACCGGACCTTGGTCTGGTGTTTGAAACGATACAAAGCCGAAGCCACGGCTCTCGCCACTTTCGTTGCGCATAACCCGAGCACTTGACAGGAATGAGCGACGAGGGCAATTTCGTACACTATCCCGACATACCTGACGATTTGACCATACTGCACGAGCTAAGTACCATCTGACGACAGCAGTACATCGGAACTCACCTTGCGAAAGTGCGTGAAAAGTCCATTTGAATCGATGTCAGGATCGAGATTCTAAAGGGAAACCTGAGTAATAATCTAGAAGGATGTTGCAGAACGCGTACTTTGCAGAACAAGTTACAGGGATCAATTAGACCACTGTGGCTGGTGGAGCCTGGGCCATGGAGGGGAGCAAGTTGAACCTGCTGGCCCGGGCCGTGAATAAATGGGAGGGGGGAGCGAGCGTGATATGGGCTCGCCCTTGGAGGAGAATACTGATAGGGAATGAGAAAGAAGTCACTGAGTCATCTCTAGGAAACTTACTTGTGTTGGGTACGGGGTAGGATAAGCCGAACCGGATGGAACGAATGGAGGAGCGCTAGGGCTGAACTCTGATACGACACCGCTCGCTCTGCGATGCTGATACAATTGGACGGCGATGTTCCTTCCTTCGATTTCGGAGCAGTGCAAAGCCTCTTCCGCACGACGGGCATCTTCCTCTCTCCAAAATTCAACTACGCCCGTGTCTTTACCGAAACCAGCTTGGTTATGCGCTGAAGCGAGCGCGCCGAAAGGACGGAAGAGATCGTAGAGCTGTGAGTCGGTGTAACTTAGCGGAAGATGCTTTACAAGGCGTGGAGACGCGCTCGGGGGCGGAAGAGGAGTCGGGGGAGTAGTGGGGGGATAAGGCGAGAGCACGAGAACGACGGGCGGTGACAGCTCTGGGATCTGGCGCCCATGGAGGGTGGCAAGCGCCCTTTCGGCTGAAAAACACGCGTTAAGACGCGTGTCGGTCAGTGCCAACATCGGGGAAGCGGCGATCTGACGGAGGCTGGGGATGCGCACCTTTGTCTAGAACCTTGAATTCAATGATACCTGAGAGCGGTTTCGTGGAGTCATCGCGTGTAATGCGGGGGCGAAAAGGCGCGCAGGAACTGAATGCAACGGCTAAGTTCTCATCGGTTACATAATGGGGAAGACTGGAGATGTAAAGACGAGGTTCGTGCAAGTAGGGGTGAGGTTGTGGTTCGATAGGTTCGTAGGGATTATCTGGTGGAGGGCTGTATTGGGAGGCCATGGATAGGGAATATTGGATTGACAGAGAAGATGGGAAGATGGATGGATGAGAATAGAAGGAAGGAAAGATGAAGGTTAAAGACAGAGAGAGAACCAACGATCAGGATCAGGATCACAACAAAATCCACAAATTATGATTATGTAACACTACCACCCTACCCTACTACTCTAGCCGTCGTCTGATAGAATCCTTTAATCCCTTCAACACCTCTCGTCGTCTCACTACGTCCCCGTCTAACTCGCATTCCCCTACTACAAGCTTGTGTAAATACGCAAAATCAGCCTGTGCATCGATTGGCAACCTGGCGGAGGCGGAGTTCTTCCGTTTGCCCTCAATCTTCTCTTTAAACTTGCTCGCAAAGTCTTTAGAGATAATTTCCGCACGTTCAACGACATCCATCGGTACACCAGCCAGATTCGCTACGTGTGTTCCGAAAGAGGATGTCGCAATGCCGTCAATGAGCTTGTACAGGAATACGAGCTAGGAACCGTTAAGAGCGATCTGCATCAGGGAACCGCGGGCATGCTTACCTCTCGCTTCTCGTCGTCGACCAGCGTCTTCATATGCATGTTCCGGATATTAGGATGGTAGTCGTAGTCGTCTGTCAGGGAACCATAGTGCGTGGCGAAAAAAGCCAGAGCTAGTGTATGCGTAGCCAGTTGATGCAGGACTGCCTGTATTGTGACAGTATTGTGAGGATGACGCGGAGCAAGGGGGTTGGATCATGTCTTACTCCAGCAATTGCCATCCCGTCCTGGGAAACGACATTATCATCAAGGGTCAACTAGTCGAAGGACAAGACTCACATATGTAGAAGTACCCCTACCGAGCTCTGTCAAAACAACATTCTTTAATGATGCACTGCGACGAGATGTTATTCCAACACACCGTCAAGGATCACGAACGATTTCGGTGTTGCATCCCGCATAATCTTGCAGCTGTAGTGTATCAGTGTGATTGGCCCGACTGGAAAAATAGGCACTGTACCATTCATCGAGCTCGACTTTGAACGTACTCGCGTTGGAGAACATGTTGTCATAAGCACCCATGCGGGTGAGGATAGCGTCCACTGGACACAGCCTAAAACACAAGTCAGGCGGGTCGGCTCACCGATCGTAACGGAATATATACCAGGCACTGCGAGCGGGAACAAACATGCCCAGTTGTGCCATGATCTTGTAAAGCGTAGTACATCAATGTGTATAGTCGTCATAGTCACCGCACGAGACTCACAACTCCTGCTGCGGTCATACGCATCACCTATAGAGGATGAACAGGAGGTCAGGTCGAACATATTTTATGCTCACGGTAGATTTTCCTCTGCAGTATCCTGCTATCAGATGATGTAATACCACGCAAGTCAATATACGTACCCCATATTCGGTCCTGGCGGGAGATAAGTTAATTTGGTTCAAGATGTGCGGAAGTTCTTACGAACCGGTCAAAAGCGCAATCCTTCCCACTTTTCCGCCTAACTTCACGTCGTTTGGAATAAAATCGCTCTTCGTTCTTAAGGCCATTGCAGGGTGGCGCAGTTCTTCGAAGTCAATCCACGCTGCATCGCCTTCGACTAACTGTGGACGGCAAGCCGGTTCTCCAAGAGCATGAGATGACTTGGCAAGACTGAAAAGACAATCGAGCTCTGCCATGGCGCGGATTGCGCGCAGCCAAACACCGCGATCCTTGTCGAACTCGGCAAATAGGCGAAATTTAAAGTCCTTAATGCTCGCACTGCGTCGCTCACGGGCTTCTTTGAGTTGTCGAATTGTCCCTCCCAGGGAGGGGACGGCCCAGCGGGAGAAAGCCTAAACATATAAAGTCTGATGGGAACGATGGAATGGATAGCTTCAGACTAACCTTAGTACCACCACTCTTGATCCAGTTGTTCGGAATATCTCGGTGGTTGGAACTGACTTGGACCAGATAGATATCCTGGGCCGACGGCTGAGCTATCTCAGGGGTAGCGTATGATGATAACTTGCCTTGTTTCCTTGTGCGCTGTGCCAATACTGTAGAGGGCACCTGTGATTTCCGCGCTTTAGTGGGCAGCAAAGAGGAGAGCAAAGGGGACGATATTTACCCGACCTGTTTCTCTAACTTCTTGAGCGACTTGTCAAGTTCTTTCTCAAGCTCACGGATCTCTTTTGCGATGTCATCATATGCTTCGTCTTTACCCTCCACAGGTAAGAGGTCATCGTTGTCTAGCAGATTGTCGTCGCACGTGATTTAATTATCACAACTGCAGCCGACTTACATTTCTCCGGCTTCTCAAACCTCGACTCAACGTTCTTGATATGTGGGAGCAGGTCCGGAGCCGAACGTAGGAGCCCGAGAATAGTCTTCGATTCAAAAGTCTCAGAAGCATCTGCCAGTTTAGACAGGCCGTTACTCAACGCCCTAAAGGACTGTTGAAGAAAGTTAAGCAGAGGAAATAATGAGCACAGATATCATCACCTTAAGGACTTTCAGGAAATCCTTGACTTTGCAGTTCTTAGCATGAATGCGAGAAACAATACGCTCCAGGTCTGGAAGACCTTTGGCGACCTCCATAAATTCGCCCTCAAAGGTTGGATGATTCATGAGATCCTCTACTGCATCAAGTCTGAGAGTAATTGTCGGTTCAGTGAATAATATCGGACAAAACGGAACTTACCTGGCACTGATATCAGAGACTTTGCGCAAAGGCATACACAACCAGATGCGGAACAACCGTTTTCCTAAAGCAAGGGATTAGGGAGTTGTGGGGACGGGTTGGCCAGGAGAACAGACCAAACGGCGTTACACAACGACTCAAGAGTTGGAGCAAGGAACCTTCCTCGGTCCCTTCGCTATTAAGGAGGACCTCAACATGAGCTAGACTCTGTCCGTCAAGGACAAGGCCTTGTCCCTTTTTCATTGGGTCATATACATTGAAGTTTTTCATTGTCAGAATGTCTTTGTCGATGTTCAGCTGGCGAAGGTACCTGGGAACCTCAGTCAGTCTAGCTGCATTCAGACTGGTAGTTAAGTACGTACCACATCATGGAACCGAGGGCTTCGATCGCGTTCCTGTAACCAAACATATCTCGAATAGCTGTGGGGACCCCACTGTAATCGTCATCGTCCATGGCGTCTTCGCCACCAAAGGTATACAATGTTTTCAGTTCGCTTAACGTCCGGTCATAGCCGAAACCCTCCACGTCACGAAGACTAGTCCAGAGGCAGGTTCCCGGAAGAATAACCTTCAGCAGGCGCGTTGTCGCCACTGACAAGTTACCCTATGGCGATGAAGAGCATTGGGTTAGGAAGGCGATAGATGGCTATCCACTGCACCTTGGTGAACACGATTTCTTTCGGTCGTAGCTGTCGGATAAGCGTTTCGAGCTTTGTACGACATACGTCATCATCGAAAGCACTCAAGTTGAACTCGCTGGTTGCACTGTCTAGGATGCATATACCAAAACTACCGTGCTCTCCACCTTCCTCATCCTCGCGGATGGTGAGACAATGACCGGCTTGGTCGTCGGTAAGCAGTTCATCGTCAACAAGTGTGCCATTGGTATAGACTTTATTCAGCTCTCTGCACATCCCGTCAGGTAAGAGATACCTTAATAAGGATAAACCACATACCTGCGCACAATCTTCTCTTTTCGCTTGTCATCACCACTCTTGCCTTTGGACTTGTTTGCTGCAACACGCATCTCTGCACCAAGTGCGGTTTCGGACTGGTCGACGCGACCAACTTTATAACCTAGTGTCAATACAATTGTCGTCAGCCTCTACCACTGCACATGCCCAAGAATACTTGTGTAGGAATACCCTTTGCTAGAAATTTTCTGCAAACAAACATTAGTTGTGCTCTTGCATACGCCAGCAGATTACACTAACGCTGCCCAGAAGTTGAAAGCCATCTCTGGTACACCAACCTGACACGGGTTGATCAGATATTCTAGAGGCCATGCCGGAACAGACTCACCATGGACATCTTTACACGTTGTGTGAGTTTGAGGTCAAACTCACGATGCCCTATCCGGGCATCTTCTTCGTACAGCTGAACATAAAATACATGATTGACGGAGCACGGAAAAGCCAGAATAAAAGACAAGCATACTTCGAGAAATTTGCTATGAGGGAGGGGGGGTTCTGTTCACTTTTGGAGTTATGATGGCGACATAACAACAGCTTACCCTTTCTGAAAAAACAGTACCTAACTCATCGAGTCAGTTTAAGGATCCAGGAGAAGAGTACAGACTACGCAACCGTATCGAAATGATTCTGCTTGATCTCCCAGAACTGTAGACGAGAGCTCAATCATGTACAATCGTCTAAACGGACTCGTGACGTACTTGTTTCTCGAAAGGGCTGAAGTCATTCCAAGCCCTCTTGGGAATATACAATGTCCGAGGGTCATAGCCGGGTTCACCTGGTCGGACACCATCTTTCTGTAGGAACGATCACGCATATTACTGGGAGTCTAGGGAATAGTTAGAATGCACTCCTACATCTCTGACATCTAGCAAGAAGGAAAACGGATCTTCTTGAGACTTCTTCCCGTCCTTCGTTGCTTGGGCCCTTTGTTCTGCTGCCGTGAGGAAGTTGTTGCTAGAAGCACTCGCTGAGCCACCAGCTGCGTGAGACTTCTTGAGGGACGGCCTGACAGCAGTCCCTCCGGATTTCTTAGCTTTAGTAATTTGGGCACCTTGTTCACCTTCCTCGTAGTCGCTCAACAAGGACTGGCGGGATGAACGCTTAGAAGTATGAGAAGACCGTGACGCAAGGTCATCTTCGCTGTCATCAGGGACAATGAAGTCGTCGTCATCGTCACCTGAGAGCTTCGTCAGCCGGGCTAATGATTCGCCAAATTCTCAGAAGATATATACAGGCGCCATGATCATCGATCTGACCTTTTTTCTTTGGCGACTTCTTGAATCTGCTCAAGGTTTGAGAAAAGGCGGACGCGGAGCCATCTTGATCATCGCTTTCTATGAACGCATCCTCTTCTGAAAGGGTTACGCGGGCTTTCTTCGCACGCCCTAAGATCAATGCGTCAACTATTCGGGAGCTCTGCAATGTGGAGTAGCTGTTATTGTCCTTACCAGGTTCTTGAGAAGGCCTATACGCAGATGAAACCTTCTTACGCGCCGTGGGACCATTATTGCCTCCCCCCTCTTCATCTGAATCCTCGATGGCCATCTTCCGCTTTGTGCGAGCCTGTGACACAATCATACTCACCGTGAGAGCCAATGCGCATATACGACTATCACACACAGATTTAGTCTCGCATCTATGCAGATCCTCATCAGAGGACATGTCCACGTCAATAGGATCGCTGGTTGGCGGGGTGTCATTGACACTCCTTCCGCCGTCCGACGATCTGGTGAAGGTAGCACTCCCAACTGCAGGAGAGGAAGCTCCGAGTGTGGTCCGTTTTTTTGTGGAGGGAGTCTCGAAGATTGATTCACCCCCACCGGTGCTGGAGGAAGTGACAGTGATTGAGGCATTTACGGCTGCGCGAGGCTGCTCTGAGCTTGACCCAGCAACCTTAGCAGCTGCAGGTTTAGAGAGCCATCCCAGCAGACTCTTTTGTTTTTTCTGGTCCCTCTGCTCGGGTGGTTTTAATTTTGCGGAAGGCATAATACCTGGCTGGTTGGGTATCTTGGGTTCCGGTCCTTGTGGATAGTCGCTGCAGCAAGAGTTGGCGCGCTGGCGCGTCACGCGCGGCTTATTGAATTGACGCGTTGTTGGTGTGTGTTTGTGTTCATCCCTGACCGCCCTTTTGATTAGGGAGACAGCCAGTTGCCACCAAATTCTGTTCTAGTATATGTAGGGAGTGGGAAATGACTCGGTCTTTCCAGAATATATTTATACCTAACCTATAGGAGGTGGGAAATGGCTAAATGCATAGTCGATATAGTTTGGTGCTAAGAAAGAGCGATTCGCAACGGCTACTAATGTAGGCAACAGGAAATGGGTACGGTGCTGTGAGTAGGAAAAGTCCGGGTGATGAAACGCGCACTTAGCGTGAGGACGCAGGGGCTGTATTCTGAGTTGGTCCAGCAGCCGGCCTCAGTACCCGCCTCAGGGTTAAGTTGTGCCAGTGGGCCATGTTGTGACATGAATGCCACGCGGTTTCAATTTCAACAGTATATACCCTCTTCAACCTCGTGCACGGATTTTTTTCTCATCTTCGAGTCCCCAAGGATGAGCCGCTTTCCTTCTTTGATTGCATCACTCGCTATCTATCTCGCAGTTGTTAGCGCTCAGAGTGGACAGATATGGCAAGTACCTCCGAATTGCCAATTCCCAAGTGCTTGGCGCTCGGCCGGCTCACGACACATCCAGTAGCAATGCCAGTCCTTGCCCCGCGTCGGCGCCTTGCTGCAGTAAGCTTCCAAAATTTCAGGTACTCTTGACATGGCACCAACGATGAGTAGGTTCCTTTGGCTTCTGTGGCGACGGCTCTGTAATGCTCTCGTCCCAAATGTGCTCTAAATACTAGACTAAGCACTCGCCTCACGACCTTAGTATTGCCTTGGAGGTTGCAATCCACTTGCTTCTTACTCCTCGGTCTCATGTAGACCCAACCCTGTCTGCCAGTCTGCTACAGTCAGTGCTCATGAGATATATCTATTTGTGTTGTGGCGACTGACCTTCCCAGTATTCCTTTACTAATAACTCCCGTATCTGTTCCAACGCGAGTTTGTTTAATGGTAACGCCACTGCCTACGGTGAGGCCCGTCTCTTGTCCGTTTCCGCTTCCTTGAACCGCTATGCAGATTGGGTCGTGAATCAAGGAACTATCTTCAACACCAATTCAAGTGGCGGAGAGCTCGCCCTTGTCCTCACACAGAACAATGGCGGAACGCGCATATCATCCACGCGTTACGTGCATTACGGGAAAATTACTGCAACGAGTGCGCTTGTCCTTCCTCAGAATTTTCGCTCTTCAAAATTAAGTAATCGCCCGTGTTTTTATTAGTGAAGACAGGTCGCTGGAGCGGTGTGGTCACGGCTTTCATCACTATGAGTGGTATCAAGGACGAGATCGACTGGGAATTTCCTGGCGCCAACACGACTACGGGCCAGACGAACTTTTTTTGGCAGGGTAACATTCGTGAGTTTTCCGTCCATTGCCAGTAACGGTGTCTGTCCGAGACTCACGTACGGACAGCCAACAAGACTCAAGGCGAAGTTGAGAATGGTATCTCTGATACCTACTCCAATTACCATGCCTTTGCCGTGCGTAGATTAGGCCCTCAGTATTCTGAAGACGCACTGATCATTTGATTAGATCGATTGGCAGCCCGATAACTTAACTTTTCTCATTGATAATAAGGTTGTCCGCACCGTCAATAGAGCGGACACCGTTGATTCGAACGGCGTCGCTCATTACCCAACGACACCATCATCCATTCAAATCAGGTAGGCTTCCACACGTTGCCACTTATATGTCATTCGACATGGCCCTTGGCAGTCTTTGGCCAGCGGGCATCAACACGTCTGCTCCAGGCACGATCGAATGGGCTGGTGGCATGGTTAACTGGCAGGATCCCGACTATCAGTCTGCAGGTGAATCTATTGTAGTATGGTAGCCATCTAACTTCTCAAACTCTATCTAGGTCACTTCTATGCGCTCGTGAAGTCTGTCGACGTACAATGCACCGATCCTACGCCGCCCGGCCCGAATGTCACTTCCTACGTTTATGATACCAACTCCTCCGCTATGACACCGAGTATTGTTTTCTCCAACCAATCTATCGTTCCCAACGGGGCTCCAATCCCGGGACTTTCTTTCAATTATCCTTGGTGGCTTCTGGGTGCATTGTCCCTGGTCCTCATCGGGATTTTCTAGACAAACTATACTAGATACTACTTCATCCTACCACGCTTTTAATGGACTCCGGAACTATCTGCGCACGTCGTGACGCTGTTTGTAATGGGTTATGGGTCCTGTGGGCCCTGCGTGAAGACCCGTTGTCCTCCTGTCGTGGCCGCTGACGTCACCTCTATTGTCTTGTCGAACCACTTTCTGAACCAGCCGCGCGCCTGCCTATGTCTCTTGCCTGTCCCTGATCAATTATGTCTTTGTCGCCTCGTATCTCTCGTATAGACTTTGCTCAGAATATGTCAGACAACGCCGGACTTATCGGGACTATGAGCCCCCTGTCAAACCTCCCCAGTCATTTCGATGATGATGATGATGATGATGCAAACGGTTCCACAACTCACACACCGTATGCCCAACATCCCATGCATACCCAAGGGGGGCCCCGCCTTTTTTTCAGCATAATTTGGCAATCCATACACGCTGATCAACCGCGAGACTCTGATGGGGATGCCACCCTGTCCTCCGACCCTCAAACTCTCACTGAACATCGGTAACTGGTTGGAATGGTCACGTCGCCTGACTAGCTCTTTGTATCATAGCTGAGGTCCAATTGTCTACAGGAGCTAATAGTTTGAACATATCTTCGCTATAGGACGACCTTTACTATCTGGATGTAGCACGAAAATGGTAGCTATACAATATCGCGGCTGAACAAATACAACAATTGTCCAATCACTATATGACGGCCGAAATGACATTACCCCTCGCCCTCGAACCAGAATTCCTCCATCAGATCCCCAGTTTCACCCTTGATTTCATGCAATGTCGTTCCCCTTGACCAAACCCTCACATCGTCCGTGTCCCCTTCAACGTCATCAGGCAGTGGTAGTAATTCGGTGTATCCCATAATACGCTGCACGGCGCGGACCCGGCGGTATGTGGCTAGCACGAGTTTGGCCGATCTTATTGCCGTCGAATTGGCCATTAGCCACTTACGCGACTTGACCTTACTCTCCCCCAACCCGGGCGAAGGTGACCGGCGGAACATTTCGAAGTTTTGTACGGGTCCTAGGTGCACAATTCTGGGTTCCGCCACCTCCGAACCTCCAGGCGAGATCGGACTTCTCGTGTAACCAGGCTTGCGTTCCGGCCTGGGCGGTGTCAGCAGGACGTCCCCGTGATACGGTCGAAGGAAGGGTGAGGTCTCGGGAGAGGGCACCCGCGACGAGTGCCCCGATCTCTGGCGCGTTTTAGAGAATACGGATGTATAAGAAAGGGGCCTGCTCCGAGCTGGTAGAGCTTGTTGAGCATGAAGCTCTTCATTAAGGGATGCTGTTTTCTCTTGTAAAAAAACCCGCATTTGTAGAATGAGGGGCGATCTATGACGGCAAACAAATTCCAATATTGACCAGAGTAGGTAGTCGAGGAGAGAGGGTCGGGGAAAGGCTGGACGCAGGGGGGAGTGAACGCGAAATGGGTCGACACGGGGCGATGAAGGGTTCAACAGGTCAGAATCCTCCGATGTCCGCGGGTTCAGGGCCACGAAAGACTCTCGGGGAGATGATGGCACCGAAGCGCCTTGCGCTGGTGCCGCAAATCTCGCGCCCCCAGAGGAGAGGACGTTTTTGAGAAGCGATCCCATCTGTACCCATATGCTCGGAAGTGAGATGGATAGCTCATCTTCCGCCTTCAACACGATTATTTTGAGAGTCTGAAGCGCCATAGACAGGGTTGCGGCGGGAGAATTCTTAAGGATACTTCTTCTCTTTTCCTGTGATCGGCTACGCTCAGGCTGAGAAGACCTGTCAGACCTGTCGCTTGCGGGCCCTTGTCTCTGGCAGGCTTGCATGGCCAGCTGAAGGAGACAGATCCACGTTCGTCTGACCGCTGCCCGGCGCCAGGCCTCCATCCAACGGGTGTCGCTCGCAATTTCCGCAGCCGAAGGTAGATCCAATGCCATCGGGTACAGAATACCAGCAACGAATTCGAACGTAATGGGTCGCTGCTCGATAAGGGCCACAACGTCGGCCCCTGTCAGAAGTGTTGCCCGACACAAGAGGCGGACAAGCACAGGCCGAAGGGGCGTAGAGAACGCAAATCCATCAGATGCTAGTCGCTCGAAAACTTCCAAACCAGCCGAGCAGAAGTGTGTGACGACTACAAGCGAAAATGTAGGCTCGTTGGCATAAACAGGGTTCTCCGCCAGGTGAAGGACAGCTTCCAGCACTCCGGAGAAGTCAGCGGCCGCCGCGTGCGTTTTGAAAATAGGGCCTAATTCGTTTAGGAAGGCAAGGACCTGCTTTAGTTGCAACTCGGACGCATTCCGCACAAGAACATTATGAGCGAACGAGGACAGGAAAGAAGCCACTCGTTCACTGCTGCCAGGATCGGAATCCTTCAGCATCATCTTTACGAGATCAAGAATGCGTCTCAATGCGGACGATCCAAAGCGCCCTCCAGACCTTGAGAACTCTGCCACTAAGGAAAGGTAGTCAAGCTTCATCTCCACAAAGTTACTTGGACTTTTCGCTGCCTCGAAGGCATCAAGACTCGCCCCCGCGGCCTGTGAGAACGAGTCACTAGACTCATCACCGCGAATTTGTGAGTTTTCGACGGTCTTGGCTTTTCCGGTGCCCCGTGAAATGAATATGATGCCCAAGGCATGAATACCTTCCCGAAGCACGTCCCGGGCAACAGACGATGCATCATAGAAATACGGCGCCATGAGCCGTAGCAGCCGGAGGAACTGCTCCGCGCGCCGGATACTGGGGTCATGACCAATGACGGTCAGAAGAAGCCGAACGAAATTATCCAACGTCAGATGGCCGCCTTCATACTGATCTGGAACTACGAAGCTGACGTCCTCGCCCTGGTGTCCACTGCTTCTTCGTAGTAGAGTGAGGAATGCCTGTGGTTTTTCCTCCGCTGCGCGAACCATGAGAGCCTCCTGCTCTTGCGTCTTACTGGAGCCGTGAATCCCGGCAGCGTCGGCAGAGTGTACGGGAGAGCTGTCGTTTAATGTAGAGAGGAGCAAAAAGATCTGCTTGGCCACCCAGGATCCATCCACCTCAGGGGACATGACTATATGCGAAAGCATGTTGAGAGCTTGGAAGACAAAAGCCTCTTGATGGACTGCGTAGAACCGATTTATGCTATATTCTATCGCGTGTCTCACAGCCGCGTTGGGCTCAGACTCGGCATAAACCTTGAAGAGGGCAGGTATGAAGAGAGTATAGCCTCCACCCGAGGTGAATAGCCGATGAAAGCGTGCGCTCGCAGTCATCAAAGCTGGAACAAAATGAGCGGAAGAGAGCTTGGATACAGTACCTCACCCACCGATGAGGACGTGTGCGACAATTCCGATGTCGTCTCCATGAGCAAGCAATATCTGGTTCAGGCCATCGATAAGAACGGCGAGCTCATTCCTATCATTGAGGTGCCGGGGTAGGGAACGAAAAATTTCTGTTACTAAGAGGATATGGCTCCTCGAAAGTAAAAGGGAAAGTGCAGAGATATTAGCATCTATGGCAGCTTTGAAGGCCGAGGTCCTTTCTTTTTTTGGAAAGAAAGAACGCGGGTCCGTGGAAGTGGATAAGTCGTCGGCACGGGCTGTGATTGGTAGGACTAGGTGAGGCATGTTCTTTCTGACCGCTTGAACCTCTTGGTGATCGCGTTGCAACATATTCGCATATAACAAGTTCTGGGCGACTCGGATAAGAACTACTCTCCCCAGTCGGTACGATGTGTCGCTGGAGGACCCACTCGTGATATCATCTAATGATCGGGGAAACATAGGGCCAGCAGGAGTAGAGGAGGAAAACCAAAGGGAACCAGACGGAATCAAGAAGACATCTACTTTGGCACGTCGGAGGTCTCGTAGGGACATGTTACTAACTTGGGAAACAAGCTTTGAGAGAAGCGGAACGGCATAGGAAAATCCCGTAAGTGTCTCCTCGCCTTCACCCTGCCTGGCAGAGTATTTGAGAAAACCAGCCAGGTGATTGAACATATGGTGTGCCATAGCAGGAGGGGGCGTACTCTGGGTGTGAAGGTAGCCCCTGATAACAGAGAAAGCGGTATGGAGGGAGGACATCTCTCTTGCAGATAAAGTATCCAGAGCGGGTCTGGTGATCAGGGCTGGATCATGTCTCATCCAGTCCATGACTGCAACCCGAGCGGCATTGGCCACGGTTTGATCAACATCGTACGCAAGGGTGGCGAGGTCAGGAAATACCGATACTAGAGGTGGCACAAAGACGGATCGACGTTTGACACCATGAGTTGATGGCGGCAGTTCTGCCGCAGGCGACGGAGGGGGTTCAAGCGCGCCGGGTTGAGAGGGTCCAGATACAATCGTCGTAGGTAGGCTGGCCTCCAACTTTTCCAGCTGCTGCTCAGAAAGTAGTGAGAACGGTGTCAAGATCCATTCGCGTTTCTGGTCCATTGTACTTTCGTCTTGGGTCCAACCTATGTCGGCGAGTCTTTTTCGAAGTTCAGGCGAAAGGGCTTGCCCACTAGCTGCATTCCCCTTTTCTAGGTCCTCCCTTAACACGAAAGAGCTTGAACCCACGTCCGTCGGTATGAATGACACGGGGATCCGAGCAAGTTTAAACGGCCTCCGGTGACTCTTGTCAACAATATAATCCTGTGACAACATTTGAAAGCGCCATCCAGACATCAAACTCAAGCGGCGCGCTGCGAGGAGACGACGGGAAGCCTCCGGGCTGGGTGTAGAACCTGAATTGTCTGTTCGCGAAAGAGCATATCTCCAAAGACAGACCTTCTAATATCTGCCATCATTACGTTCAGTACGACGGTTGGAGCTTTCTCAGCGCCTTGCATAATCAAAAAGGTTGCCTGTCGTAGTGATCAATTCGAAATTGATGGGACTAACGCCCACAAATGTGGACCCACAGAAGTTTGGATCTCGGACGCCGCCTGGGTGAGGCAATGTTGCCAGAGAGTTGCGCAAAGAGTCTCGTGGTCCTCTCTTGACAAAAGGCCAGAGACTGCAACCAGGAGACGAAGTGAATTCGATATGAGACCCTTAGAGAAATCTTTCAACTGTCGCTCTCGGGAAAAGAAAGTGAAGAAGGGAGGAGGGGGAGTCGCAGGAGAACCAGCTGCCGATGGAGTACCATCCACTGAAGCAGATGGCGACAGGACAACAATACTTTTGCGCTGTGCAGAGTCAGTGAGAGTAAGGGAGATGGAGATAGATATTACCTTCTGAGGAACAGGTGACCACCGTTGAAGAGCGCAGTAAATATCGGCGATTGTTCCGAGAGCTGACGTAGAGTCATTCTGCGCGACTTGTGCGTCTTCCTCGAAGCTGACGACCCAGGAAACAACGCGAGATACCCACTGAGCCCTGCGCAAGCATCAGCCATCAATGTTCAAGTGCCCTGGGAATGGACCTACGGCTTCAAGGAACGCGAAAGTAGTCGAATTTGAAAGAGTAAAATAACCAGCAAGATTCTTTGAGCCACTGGAATTAGGAGGGTGCGCTCCTTGAGACGCAGTTGGTCAATGAACCGACCTAGATGAGATATTCACGCCACCTTCCCGTCTATGATTACACCAAGGCGATACTCCAACTCGAAGAAGAACCGGACCTGGGCGAGAAATGCAGGGTCGGTAGGCTAATTATATTGCTCAGCCTTCGAAATATCAGATAAGGCGAAGCTTACGGCTTGGGCTTCCTGGCCTTGCCTTGCAGCTTGAACGTGGGCAATAAGCTCTATCAAGATTGCAAGTTGACCGAGGCGGACTTGACCCCATTGGGCTCCAGCATTGCCTTGTGGGTCCTTTTCCATGCCACTGGAATCGCTCATGAGGGCTACCAGTAACATCTCAGCGTCCCGAATCCAGAAGGACGGAAGGTGTCGCGCCAGTATTGTTACTGTCCGCAAGTGGCCTAGGACTGAAGAAGTCTTGGTTCCCGCCGCGCAAGCGAATAATGGTTTATAAAAGAGCTTTGGGAGCTTCTGAGAGACGATGTCAAGAAACTCGGTGAATGCTGGGAATGGAAGCGGAGGTGGGTCATGCGCAATTTTCTACAACGTATTGTTTAAGAACCGATGACGAGAGTCTTGGGTATGACACACCTCATTCAACGCTGGGAGAAACTTCATTGCGGCCGACAAGCGGAATTCGTTGGGTAGTTGATCCATTAGGGCCATTAGGATTGCAACTACCGCCTTCCAGTTGTCTTCTTTCACCTGCAGAGATGCAATAGAGCTTCGGGTCTACCCAAATGACAGGTACATACCACAGCCTGGATGGCGGCTTCAAAAGCCACTCTCCATTGATTGTGGTCGCGATACCACCCTCCAATAAGGGATACAACGGCTTCTCTAGTCGCCTTTCCAGAGAGAGACAAGACGTGAAGAGCAAGCCTGGCAGACATAACCTTGCACTCAAGGGAGTCGTTGTGGACGAGGGCATGCGCCACTGGGATTAACCACTCAGTGAGGATCTCAAAAACTAAGTGATAATCATCAACGGACTGGCCCGCGCCATCACTCGGGAGCAGAAAACCTAAAAGGGCATGTGAACACTGGGTGACACTAAGCGTTTCAATGCGCCTCAAGCTCGGTGAGTAATGTGACGACCCAGCAGCGCTGAACCAGCTTTCCTACGAAGATATCATTTGGCCTGGACAAATATAAAAATAATCATGCTTACCTTCGCCGCCACCGCATTATGTAAAATGAATCGATGCTCGCCATCGGTCGCATTTTCCGTGCAAGCAGCCAGAGCCATGATAATCACGCAATCAAGGAATGCATGAGCATCGGCTTCAGAAAGGAGCTGGGCCCCATATTGCTGTAACAACATCGAAGCATCGAGCCCTTCGCAACCAGCCTTTTTGATACCCTTGATGAGTTCGTGCACATACGATGCTTCCTGCGAGTCACCCCCAGCGAGTAGCGATCCTTGTAGAGAAAACAACGCCTGAAAAAGTGTCTGAAGAATGACGGGCGACCCAGTCCCGAACGGGTCGCCAGAGGATAATAAGTAGGAGGACAAAGCGCCGAGCACCCTCATTCGGAAATCCTTCTGATCTGGGATCATCCACGCAACTTTGCAACACCAAAGACAACGCTCAAGGAAGGCCTATGACGCAGAAAGACATATAACTAAGAGCGACCCGGCGGATGGACATGACCAGCCTTACCTCGTCCGAGGCTGTTCGCCAAGTCTTCACTATGATTTCAAATGCCTCCATGGCTTGTGATCGCTCACTTTCAGCGTTTTCGCTTCGACGAACGACAAAAGGCACCAATAGTGAGGAAAGAACCTCGCCTTCATATGGTAAAAATCTCGCGAGGTGGGGTTGGCTAGGGATGGTTGACGCATAGAACGAAATGACAGTGTAGAGGGAAGTAGAGGCGGTGAATGGTGGGTGGGACGAAGTTGCTATGGACTGCAACGACGGTGGTCCCCGCATGGCCTTGGCACGATTCTGCGGCAGGTAGTTTGAGATCGACGCGCTTGCAAGGCCGAGGTTTGCGTTCGAGCTCATGAAACTCATGTTTAACGATGTCGCCATAGTTGCTAGCGTCCCTTCGCGTTCCTTCCTTGGTGCTCTGGGGTCGTTGGAGTTCGCCCTCGTTGCCCTGAGAATGTCGTCTGCGAACTTCTTGGTTTGATCGGCAGCCACTTCCTGGCCTTGTTCGACAACCTGCTTAAGTCTGAGCCTGGGTATTCGAATCTGCTTCGGTGTGGAAGAGCGTGGAGGTTCGTGGGAGGCAGGGGGTGGAGTAGTGGAGTCTCGATCAAGCGAGGTGTGGGTGGACAGATGTGAAGGGAGGAAATGGCGACGCAGATCATCCCAGCGTCGCTTGGAAAGTGAAGTGAGCTCATCGGCTGCTATTAGATCAGAAGCCGAAGAAGATCCGCTAGAGAGCAACGATGATTTCTTCACTGGACGTTGTCGCGTTAGAGACCCTCTCGGGTTAGATGAAAAGGGTGTCGAGGAGAACGACCTCAGTTCATCCGATGCACCCGGACTAGAAACTGGGGATTCTGTTAAGGTCGCCAGAAACACGCCTCTTGGGTCATTTGAGGGAGGGTTATCCCCAACGAGCTCCATTAAATTTGAAGGCGTTTGGGCACGAGGGTGGGCGGTGACAAGTTCATTACTCGATGCAGACACTTCTTGAATGGGATTTCTGTTCGCAGATCCGCCCGAAAATAAACGTTGACGGAAAGGTCGCACACCCTGTGGGCGTTTTCGACCCTCGCGGTCGTCGTCACTGGCAGAGTCCATCACACTCGGGTTTAGCCGATCCTTCCGGCAGAGACCTCAGGAACCGTGGTAACTGCTTACTATAATTATCACAGTTGTAGCGAGACAAGGTATAATATAGCGAAAGAACAACGGCTAACGAAACTGACCATGAACCACGGGAAGGAAAGTAATAAGACAGCTAGAGGCGCCATAATTATGAGAAGAGTCCTACACAGAGCGTGCCAGTGACCGAGTGCCTGACCATTGCTGAGTCAACATGAATTCGTCCATTGGTCGCAAGTGCACATACCAGATACTTGATAGAATTGAGCAACCAAACATAGACACGAGTACTGAGAAACGGGTCATTGAATTCTTATGCATCTCTTGGATTCGGAAAGTGAAAAACGTCATTGGATGAGTCCGGAGTTGGTATCGCTGGAGGGTGATCGTAAGGGTCACGAGGCCATTCATCAAGTCCTCGGTGGTATTATAAATATGCTACGCATAAAAGCTTGGACGCGCAAGTGGGACAGACCATGAGGCAGCAGAGTTGGACCGCGAGGGAAGGCTAGAGGCACGAAGTGACCTGTGTCCCTGTGGCACGGATTCCAATAACGATAGATGATTGAGAGGTGCGGGTACGCCACTCGATATAGGCTTGGAAAAGTAGTCAGGGAAGTCTCCAGAGGCAAAACAAGTTGGTGGCGCAGAGACGGCCGAAGCAGACTCGAAGACGAACGGAGACGCGCAAGGATTCAAGGATGACCTGGAGAGATTGTGTCGATCGAGTTTCCAGCTAGACTCACTATTTTCGAACGGTAGGAAAGATTCCACCATTAGAGGGCCATCTCCGTAACTCTGGCCGTGCAAAGCTGCTTTGGCTTCTCTGGCGCCCGCAACAGATGAATAAGTGACAACGACAGAGATAGCATTAGTGCGAGACTGGATGGCCGAAGGAGGGCATTGTTTCCGTATCTCTTTGACATCGCCGAACGGGCAGAACAAAGGCTCCAAGTCAGAGTCTTGAGCGAACAACAGAGCAGGAAGGTTGTGAACAACGATGCTCGTATGACAGGGCTGAGTACCGGACAGCGAATTGACTGTCTTAGGGTGGTCACTTAAAGCACTGGAGGCCTGATATGCAGGAGTATCGCCAAGGTCTGCGTTGGGAGAAACAGAGTCGACTTGGCCTTCTAGAGTAACAGTCCTATCTCCTCCATCAAGAAAGCCTGAATTTTTTTGGGACTATTGGTAAGCCGAGGAGAGCCTAGCAGGCGGGGCACACCTTGTGAACGCTGAACTACAGCCCATGATACGTCAACGACGGACCCCCTACAGAGTGTACCTTAAAGTAAGGAGATGGAATTACGGCGACCTTGCAATGACACACCTAATATTCGTTTGCGAGATATTATCCATCGCGGCTTTTGCCTCAGCGTGAGTTGACATCACAACGAATCCCCGACGCCGAGAGGCATTATCGACGGTAGCAAGGATGACACAATGAGTCACGGTACCGAAATGACAAAAGATGGAAGATAGCTCTGCCCTGCTAGGCTGATTAAGGGTAGTCTTGATTAGTAGTATGCCACCTACTTGGATAGATCGAATGGCAGCCCAAGTACATAGAGGTTACGACGAGTATCCGGAGATTTGGCTTGCATAGCTGTACGGGGCTTGTGGGGTGATCTAGCAGTTACAATTCTAGGAATACCGTCAGAAAATCAGGTAACGGAGGAGGAACGCATTGGATGAGGCACGAGATAGAGTGTAGTAGCGTTTTCCCAGCAGGTTAAGACGGAGGCGTCAAGAGGTACAGGGCTTACATAGGATGACCTGAGACCGTGTATCCCGACATGCAGAGACACCTTCTGGATGGTAGATGTTGGCAATGAACGTAGAGTATAGACAAGAATGACGGGCGCACGTAGCAGCGTCGGGGGTAGAGAAGGTAACTTCCATAGATGATCCGTTGCCGCAGAAATCAACACTTTTAATGGGGCCTAGTACCGGTCAAATTGTGAGGTGCCCGCACAGAGAACATAGATCAGTGGGTATACCAATGAGATTTCTGAAAAGGTCCACTATCTCCCGCCCGCCTATTTCGATAGCAGACTTAGCAGTTGCCATGCTTCAATCACCAGAAGGGGAAGACAAACCGCCTATAGGAACCTGATCAACCCTCACAGTCGATCCTGCCCGGGCGTGTTTGAACAGGGATATGTCGGAGCCAGGCATCTGCAGTTGAAGGAGCGGCGTGAGCCAAATCACAGAATATCAAGCCAGAAGAACACTGAGATAAATAAAATGACTGGGCGGGAAGAGAAAATACGCGTGTGGAATGTAACCCAGTTCAACCAAAGGTAAGTACCTAGCACATCATCTGGCGGCGTGTTCGACTTAAAAAGCGCCCGCGTCCAAAACCCGTGACCACGGCCTATAGATCACGAGGCGTGTCAATGATCGGCATGACGGGCATGCTGACTGGAAACCTTAGCCCACTCGGTCGGTCTGCCGCCAAACTTATCTCAATCGACAAGAGATTCATTTCCTCATGCATACCACTAGACATGCTTCTGGGACAAGGCTTACCCAGTGGTCATATTCTGGAACTTTCAGGTCCACCTGGCACAGCAAAAGAGACCCTGGTATCTAGATTTGCATCCAACGCTGTATCATCAAATGATCAGGTCCTCTTCGTTGGTAAGATACAACATAATGGCCAGTTTGCACACTAATTGCATGCTAGACATGCAAAATATGACAAGCCCTGCCTCACTCCATTCAGAGCTTCGTAGGCATGCGTACTATTCGTGCATCCTCTGCTTCAGCTAGCCTCTAGGGTCTAAGAATCTCGCCGATACCGGCTTTGATCTTGTACACTACTTGAACATCTTTACGCTACCAGATCTCCTGGCCTTTCTGCACAATCTTCCCTTGTTCCTGGAAGCACGCCCATCAGTGAATAACTTTTTGTGATACACTACGAAGTTCCTACTAATGGAAGATCTCATCTCTCAGATCCGCCTCGTCATACTCAATTCGATCTGGTTCCCCTTCCATACCTTTCCGGGCTTAAAGCCGTCGATGCGCGCGGCATCACTTGCACGTGTCAAACAGGTTTTGGCCAGGCTGTGTTCCTCACTTGATATCTCGGTACTACCACAACCCCGTCTCGTCGTCTTCTCTCCTACTTATACGACTTGAGGGATAGGTTGTGATTACCACGCAGCTAGCCACTAAACTCCTCACTCCCGATGGCTATCCGGCAAGCTTCGATACTGGCTCTAGAGCCATTCTTGTCCCTCAACTTGGCATGTCTGTTCGTCCCGTACACGAGTATGAAACCTAACTTTCCCTCGCCTTCAGGTAACAACTATCTGCCACCACACCGGACATATCGTGTATTAATTGTTCCCGAGACAAGGACATCAGGGTTCGGTTTTCTCCCCTTTCCTTAACATCAAAAGTCCAAATCAACGCATTTTTTCTCAGTGTGCTGCGCTTGCTCTCATCTCCAAGTTGTAACAGCGAGGACATAATGTTGGAAGAGCCGTATGAAATGGTAAGCCCCCACATCACCCGAACTGTTCTGTCTGAAGCTCCTCGCAGGACGGCAACGTGATGGGTGCTCGCAAGACTTGATGATGTTGCGCACGTGTTCTGGTCTCCCATAGACGGGCACACAGAGAAGGCTCCTTAGACGCTTCGGGAATTAGTGCTACGCCCGTTCGTTCTTTGCTTTGCACATCGGTTTTGAGCGGACATAGTTCCCGGGTTTAACCAGAGCCGTCACCTTTGACAGCAGACCCGGACTTGCCGTTGAGTTCCTGCACACGGAAGGGATGCATTCTTTACCCTCTTGATGTACGTCCGTAATTAAGTACCAATGGCAGGGATTAGAGCAGAATCCCGCAGCCTGGAGGACGCTGTATGGCAGGGGCTGTTGGCGATTCCCGACCCTAAGGCTACATTTGTCCCAAAAGGCTATATAGGGAGAATTCTTTCCGACGCTATGGTTTAATACCGATTTAGATACAATCCAACCCCTTGGCAGAACCCATTCTGAGCTACCATACAACTTGTAGCACCTGTACCGTGAGGGTAGACCGGAACCAATTAGTAGACCGTTAGCTGGGAGTCAGGACCGGGCCGATACTTCCGGAGCGGAGCGGTGTGCAACATACCGCTTTAGGTCCTGCAGTGGGTGCCGGGCATGGATTCAAGAATTAACTGATGATCGCTGGCAAGTCTCAGTCTCGTCAAGGTGGCAGTGGACATCACGACGGGCCGACTTCCCCAGCGTCTCCCTTGGCTCAATTCCCGCCGCTACCCCCAGCCGAGTCGCGGAGTCGCGCGCCCGAATTTTACGGCTTCGTCGCATGGGCGGGGACCTATCTCCTCTTCGTCCTCTACTTCCTCTGGGCGATCCTTCCCGACGAGTGGCTCATATGGCTCGGGGTCAGTTGGTACCCTAGTCGGTACGTTCTTCCGCGAGGGGGCCTTGAGCTATCTCTCTCTCTCTCTCTCCCTCTTCGCGAGGGAGGGGACCTGCCTTACGCTGATGAGGGTCCATGTGTGTTGAAATCTGCGGCTTTGACAGGGAATGGGCCTTACTCGTCCCGGCATGGTCCATCGTGACCGTCCTGCTCACCTACTTTACATACTTCTCAATGGCCATCAGAAGCACACCGGCTTTTTCTGAGCTCAGCGCGTACACCGGTTAGTTTCAGTTCAGACCCATACCTGGGAACGTCTTCTTTTTTTCTTTTTTTGACCGAGGGTTCCATGCTGCAGACTCAAGAGCGCAATATCCAGACGCTAGTGGGCCGAATCCTTACCTCGCATATGCGCGCCCAAACGCCATACCGGAGGCGTATGATATACCAATTGGCTTGGTCAACCGCGTTCTTTATGACGCAGATAGTCGCACAGGATACCAACAATAGGTTTGTCTGTGTCGCATTGCTCGCACGGGACTTGTCGCGCGCCTGGACTGCATTCCGAATGCGCGAATAGGCTGGCTGCTGACCATACATGTACCCTTAATACTTCTTCGATCGAGAAGCTTGGTTACTGCCATGTGGTTTAGACCACCTGTTTCTGATGGCATCGACAATATCTACCCATATCATGTCTCTGCTTACAGATTTGTAGATTGTCGCTGTATAATTACGCATAGCTTACTACCAGAGAGCGCTGCAGCGTCTCGTCCCACCCACATACAATGCACCCTTGGCCCAAGAGCGGGTGACTGAGAACCGAATATATGAGGCCCCGAACGAAGAAATCAAGAACAATAATACGATAGCGACGTTTCGCGATACAAGGACATCTCCACAGGATGCTCAAGAAGGGGATCTGATGCACGCGGCCGCTGTCGTCGGGGCCGGCCCAGGTAGGCATTTCCACTACGAAAGCGGTGCTGTGCGTCAGTCACAAGCCCCAAACTCGAGGGTAGGACAATACAACATACATAAACGGGATGGTACGGTGCAATTGGTGCCTCGGCAAATGAGTCCCTTTCCTCGTACACCACCTCGCCACCCCATGTGTACGTCGATGGACGTACAAGTGGCAGTTCAGAAATTAATAATGGACAAGTATCAAGACCCTCAAGTTTAAGGTTCCTTTCCTTGAGACTGCGAGGTATCCAACATATGGGGTCAGGAACTGCCGCAATATCGTTGTCCTCAGCCGGAGTGGATACAAAGCTCATGTCAGGTGTAGGCATGATGCCATGCGTGCGGAGGTGACGTTTGGCATTTGACCGGACGGCGAATTTCTTGTTGCAGCTTTGCACAGGACACGTGAATGCTACAGGGGGTATAACGTCGGCGTATGTCTCGGCAAGATGCGATGTGAGGGTCATAGACTCACGCTTAGCACCTGAATGAACATTCATGTGAGTAGCAAGGCCGCTGGGCCGCGGGAACCATTTTTTGCAGGTCTGGCATTGGTGCATTTTGGGTTTTCTAGAAGACGACCGAGTACGGCGTGGTGGTCGAGGATGGTAGTCTATGTCTTGAGGGGGAAGATTTGGACCCAATTTTGTTTCCTAAGATGGGAAAGTAAGCTAAATAGGCGGGTAGATAGAGGCAAGCAGGCACCTCCGTAGCTAGAAAGGAAGCGAACCGACGAGACAAGGTCACCGCCGGCGACTTAGAACGGGGAGAAGCCGTAGAAGCGGACATCCATTGATCTCGACGGGCGTCATGAGCTATGTTTCGCTCATCATCTAGCTCCTGCCCAGAGTCCGATTCTGAACCAGAAAAGTACACTACTGGCTCTCGAGCCTGATCGCGAGGACGATGGGTATCAGCCACCAAAATGGAATTATCCAAGGTGGGCAAAGCGGCAGGGTGGAATGCCTCACGCTCTGAAGAGAAATTGGTATTATTGTCCGTTGGTTCCGACATGAAGTTGGGATAAGGCTGGGCATTGACACCGGGGACAAACACTTCGAGCGTGGGCCCTGTTGTCTTGGGCCACGGTCGGCTGGTGTCTATACCGGGAGCTGGCGCGACACTCGAGATCATGGGGAGGGACCAAGGAACCATCGGACCACGCTCGGGAGTTCGAGGACAACGGTCGCCTTTTGGACTAGCAGAAAGATAGTGCTGTAGTTGTAAACCAAACTCGCTGGGTAGTGACTGCCCGGAGGAGGTGGCAGCGCGTGAGCCTGGGTGAGCAGTACTCAAGGTGTTATCGTTAAAACTGAGATGAAACGGATGCGATGGTGTGACGAGATCTAGGGAGGGCGATTCGAAGGCAAAGGGGGGCGAGCGAGCAGCCTGAACAAAGGGCTGAATGGAGTGACAGTGACTTGAAGGGTGCGACTGCGCTGACAGTTGAACGGTACGGTGACTTGTAGGAGCCAAGTAAGGAGTTGCAGTTGTACGGATTGGATTATGCATGGATAGGAGAAGAAAACAAGACTTGTGCGGGGAGTGAACTTGTGGTTGAAAGAGGTGGTCATGTCGGGTTCAAGTAAGTATGAGGAAGAGTGGTCAGGTGGAACAAGAATATCCAGAAACGCAAGAAGAAGACGATGCGGAAGCCAATTGAGCACGCGACGGATGGGCAAAGCACCGTCGAGAAATCGTTTGGCTAGTTAGAATGGACCTACCATTACCAGATCGATCTCCACCAAGCTAGATCAGGTTAAAGACACTTACACCACACGATACTCCATTCGATGCGAATCGCTGTCAGAAATCGGAAATCTCCACTCATCTCTATCCTTATAACTTCCTCTCCTTTCCTTCCTAATCTCGCGCCGTATTCTTGGGTCAACTTCCTAGGAAGAAAACGAGCTACCCACCACGTCAGACCTTTTCAAGTTCTCTCTCCAGTTAGTCCATTGAGGGTCTCGCCATCTACTAGAATTATATGAACAACCTATGATACATTATCGCATGTCGATAGAGCAGCCTTCCTTCGTAGAGTTAGCACACATACTTCAATATAGCAGCAACTCTCAACTCGAACCAACCAACTGCTCCACTACCCAACTACACTTATGCTAGACTCGGCCATTCCCGTGCTTCTACGGCGTCGTATTATCTCGACCTCATGCGCCGATTCGGAACGGATGTAACTTGTCCTCGCCGAGCCACGCGGACGGGTGGCCACACGATTTGTTTGTGCCTTTTTTTCACCGTCAGCGTTCGCATTCGGCCAGAACCTTAGCGCCCCATGAAGACCGTCGGGGGTAACCGTAGTTTCTCGGCGTCGTAAAGGAGTGTATTTCTGAAAATAGGTAAAGTGAGTCTCAACTAGAAACAAAAAAAAAAAGAAGGCAAGAGTATGTGTGGTAGTGAGACATACCCGATGGCGACTGGGATCCTTTGTCGTCGTGCGGTCGCTAGCACCCTCGCGAGCCCACTTCGACCACCAGCCTTGCGCAACAGCGTCTTGTTTAGCCCGCCGCATTTCGATGAATTCGATATCATCCCCCAGGTCGGGCTCCTCTTCGCACGTCACCACGCCCGATGCCTCCTGACTTACGGGCGTATCGAGACCAGAGGAAGACTGCGTAGACCCCCCGAAGGAGCACGGTGGCATCGTAACATCGTCGATCTCGGCCGTATCTGCGTCTTCAAAGAGGTTAGGCCCACAGAGCAACTCCGCGCCGGTGCAATTTGTTGTGCATACTGGTCCGGATTTCCTGGGTGTATCTGGGAAAAGAATGCGTCCGGGCATTCTATTCTCCCTGTTTGAAAGCGATTTACTTCTTAGGGGCAATACTGGTTTCCGAGTCTCCGGACTCGATAAGGTGTCGACGGCGAAATCTTGTGTGGAGCTGTCGCAGCAGAAAACCCGGGATGGTTCTAAGGGTCGCGGCGGAGAAGATAGGTCAGGTGTGCTAAGCCGTTTAAGTGATGGCGCCGGTGACAGATATCCGTCCTCCTGAACGACTTGACTAGGTTCTTCTTCAGGTGCGTCAGCATCTTCTACTTCCTCTTCCTCGACGTCGCCGAAATCCGTAACCAAGACGACTTCCTGAGTGTCCAGTACACCATCGTCGCCTGGCGTAGGTCCAGGGCGTGACGGTCCAGCTATTGCATTGTTGCCAAAGAAGCGACTCAGAACAGGACTTGGCACATTCTCTCTCTCATCGATTTCAAGCAATCGCTTACGCTTGGTAGCCAAGTTATCGTCCATGAGTCCCATAAGTCGGCGCTTTCCACTGGCACGACCCACAATAATCTGGGAGCCGGCGGACTTTGAGGCCTTTGGGGTGGAGTCTTTTGCTTTGGGAATCATGCATAGTCAGTTGACCCACATTGTCTGAACTCGACCGTGCCATGTTCACATACCGAAGAACTTTAAGATGCCCGCGCCGTTGTGTTTCTCCGTCCTCTTCCCTTTTGGTTCCGGGGTATTCAGATCATGTGATTTAAGTGGTGGTAATTTGGTGGCACGTGGGGCGAAGGATGGGTTGATATCCTTTAGGGGCAAGTGCGTATTTGGGTGCGCTTCACCTCTGGCGACTTGCTTTGCCACAGCTGGTGCCATGTCCCTATGTACAGGGATACGTTAAGTCGGCAAGTCGGATGTAATAGGCAAGAACTCACTCTCCAATAAATGCCTCGTGGGCTGGGCTTAGGACCTCACCGGGCAGAACTGGGGTAAGATTTACCAACTTCTCTTGCAGTGGGTCGTACACCCTCTGGTACAAGAAAACCTTCTCTGTTACCATGAATGCCTCGAGATATCCCTGCGGTACCGTCTTCTTCCCCTCTAATCGCAATGCGCGGATGACGTTTTCCGGCGTCCGGTATTTGCGTAGGAGCGTCCAGGCCGTCTTCAGTCCGACTCCAGGAATACTTGGGAGGTAATCGCATCCGCTGAGAATGGCCATCGCGCGGAATTGCGCATCTGTCCAACCACGCAGAGAGCAATGTGTCACCATTCCAAAGTCGTCCCGTGAGATGGCGGTCACCGTTCCCTCGACGTCATTCAGCTTGAAATATACATTCTTGCAACCAAACACGAGAAGGTCAGAATCTTCCGTGATGATTCCGTCGACGATTCCCGAGCGCTCGAGGTAGGCGAGCTGCGAATCAGCCTCGTAGGGAGCAACCAGGTAGGGGACATCCTCAGCGCGTAACGCCTGCGAACACAAGTCAGGCCTCCCTTTAGCAGACAAACTGAGCCCGACACACCTTGATGAGCTGAAAAGCCATCTCCGGCGTGACGTCGACGCATTTACAATAGTATTCCCTTGCCTGTGAATGCTTCCCTTTCGCTGCCAAGTCGTTCGCACACGCCAAGTTCTCCGCACGTCTGCGCCTTCGTTCCTCCTCCGTTCCACGTTTAGCCGGGAGGTGCCCTCCGTCAAAGACTATATACGGATGTATACCATGGTGACGCAAGAGACGGACTCTCTGCATCGCATAATGAACATACCTTGCCAAGACAGTCAGCCTGCGATGAGAACGTGAAGACGACGCGTAAATATCTTACTTGCTCGTTTTTTTCCCTGTCGCCAGCTCTGTAGAGCACGTGTACGTCCCGCGGTGAAGCCAAACATAGCCATCGACTGCTAGTGTTTGGCCGGAGAGTTCAGATAAATGACGTTGCTTCTGAATCGACTTGAGAAAAGGAAGAAGGCCTTGAATTCCCATCAATAACTTAAAATTAGACCGAGGTAGAGAGTGTCGAAGGGGTACATAGACCGTCCCTGAAAGAGGATAATACAGTAGTAAAAACTGAATGTCTGGCAGTGTGGCGGGCGGGATTCAAAAGGGCAGTCGCGACGGTCAAATATAAATCACGTGATCGTGTTGATATTTGGGAACTTGCAATGTTCTTGGTGGTCGGTCACACAGCTGATGATGGTGCAGGGATAAAGTCAACTCAACGAGTACGGGCCTACACTCGCTGGTAAGCTATGGTGGCATCTACGCGGGGGAAACAGACGGCAGCTCGACGACAACACCGGTGGTCGCGGAGGCTAGACACATAGCGTTATTGCTCCGAGTCATCCAATCGTACACACTTCCGAAAGATGCCTCTCTAGATTCTACTTCTCTCCTTTCACACCACGTGTCCGGAGTCGTGCCGCCGTCACTCAGGCAGCTGGGGCCCCGACGCATTGATCCAAGCTTGGTGCCTCTTGGTCAGCTCCTCAATGATATCCTCTTCTATCTCCTTTGCGTAACCTCGCGCATTGACTGCATCGGGGGAAATACGCAACCAGGCAGTGGTCACGTCGCCCGCTGCGGAGTCCTGATGATCGCGCGAAACAAATACCACCTCGTATTTACGTCGATGAAGGTCGTTTCCGATGACGAGATGGTGTCCAAAGCGCTCTAGCGCGGCACGAGCTTTCGGGATAAGTAGGGTAGGATCTGTTTCGAGCTAATAAAAACGTGGATCCCGTCAACAATGATACGCAGATATATTGATATACTAAACCTTGAATGAAACTATGAAGCCGTCGGGGGTCCATTCATCTACTAGTGGCTTCAATATCTTGGGTACTTGATCCATTTCTATCAACAAGCTGCCTTTCCCTGACTGGATCTTATGTTCCGACTGCAAACCGATAGACTCAACAGTCCGTCGACATTGAGAAATAGGCACACACCATCTTCTCCCTCGGTAAGAAGAAGTCGCTGACTGCGGCGGCGAGGTAATACAAGGCGCTTCGACCAAGAACGGACAGCTCTTGACTGATGGCACGGAGTAGCCAGAGATAGTCGTTGACGGTGACGAATGTGAGTGTATGAAGCAAGCCAGCTTGGTGAACTGATTTGTATGTCGTCAACACTTCGAGCAGATCATCGCGTTTGGAGGGCGTCACGGTGATGTTGGAAGGACCAGATGACTTGTCCGGGTTGGGTTCGATCTCAAGGAAGTCGAGAAACGGATTCGTCGAATGAGAGTAATGGCGACTGAAAGGCTGAAGGCTAAACTGTCTGTGCATAAAAATGACAGCGTAACCGGCCTTTAGAAAATACTCTGCAGACGTTGCGCCACGAGTGCCTGGACGATCGACGATGGGTTAGGCGCCTGAAACTCGTTGCGTCATCGCAGGGGTTACCCACCGGCGCTGAAGTTATCCAGAAAGCGCACCCTGGTAATCGCACAGGGATGAGCTCTAGACATAGAATGAGTACGCGCAGAGCCACGCTCACACGTTGAGCTCCAAAGGTACAGTGGTCCCGCCGCTCTTGACAGAGGCTTTGAGCCGACAGACGGAGAATGAGGGTGAGGCTTACAGTCACGAGTACGACTTTCCTTCTCAGGTCTCGTTGTCGGTGTATAAAGGACCTGACGGCAGCTATGTCATCCTCGAGGGTCGGTGGGGGTAATTGCGTCCCGAAGTACGACTTGGGGGAGAATATGGACCTTTGGGAGTCTGCTGGTGTGGTCATGATGATGGACTTGCAAGTGGAGCGACGTTAGCTGCGAATGGAGCGCGCAGTACTGTAATTGGCTCGCTACTTATTAATGAATCGGGTATTTTTCTGTCAATAAACGCCCGCCACACTCCGGGCGCTTAGACACACCATGCTTCGTTCGGGAAATGGGGTGGAACGTCGGCTGTCAATCATGACTACCACACCTGTCCGCGTGACACGAGAAGCCCCTAAATAAATCTAATACTTGCCAACCTAATACTGTATAGGTCTATCAGTGCGACTGGTCCCGGTCTACACAAATTATTCACTGGTCGCCGTCGGAGCCTTCCGAGCGAATGATGTATCCGAAGAGCGGAAAGTGAAGTAAGCCTACCCCGAAGCTATCCACAACAAAGCCGCGACTTGTTCTCGCCGTTCGGTTATCAGGGTGACAATTTAGGATCCATCCCCTGTGCTAATGCGTGCGGCAGCTGCCAGAGCTGGAAGCCGCGGGTCTTAACAGAGCACAATTATATATGCCACGCCCCATATAGAGAAACACTAGAGAAACTCGTACAGTCATGGATACACAGAGAAACAAATCAGATGTCACAATCCTTCTACATCTTAAGTAGATCCGCAGTCGCTTGAGCCTGTTCATCATGAGGTGTGACCTTAGGCGGGCCCAGGAATACGTTCCCTCCAGGCATCTCTTTGAGCCGGGCGATGTCAGGGCGTATGATTTCCCTGCAGATAAAGTCCAAGTCCAAATCGTTCTGCTTGGCTCATTGATATCGCAAATAGATGGATCGTGCACTAGTTCACGTACCTCGTCATATCCTACCCAGGCAAGAAGGTAAGCGCTACTCTCCCTGCCATAGTATATAGAAAGCCATACCGAAAGGTTGTTCAATCTCCTCACCCGCGGCGACGAAGCCAAGGTAGATAAATGCAGCGATGGCGACCCCTGGAACCGTGTACCAAGCAAACTGTGGGACGAGCTGAAAAGGCAAGAAGAAAAGGTATAACCAAACGGTACTGGGTGGATGATCTGAGTTCTTGGGCATCTATTTAGACATCAAATGTCCACTCACTGTCTTAGAGAATGTAACAGATGAGTATGACTAGCAACGTCATGTTCGAGTGAGCGCTTACCTGATATGCACGGCGTAGACCCTGAGTAGTGTAAGACGAAGAACATTATGTGGATAGGAAGAGATAAACGCACAAAGGAAGTGGCGTTGTCACTATTCTGTCCATCACTGAAACCCATGAGCGATGCTGTAGTAATGTAAATGTACTGAGGAGGGGACCTACCAGACAGGGAATCCTCCAACGACGCGATCATTGGAATCATGATACCAAGACTCGTTCCAGGGACAGTCCCGCGCTCCTCGAGCGTGGCAAACCAATCGCTCAGCCGGCGCAGTATCTCCACGGGAATATTCTCGTCGCCACGCGCCAAACGTGGGCGAGCACTTATACCAACTTTCTGGACTCCGGTATCCCAGGATCTCTGAATGCCCCCCACATCGCCCCCCGCATCAGTCCCGTCCTGTCGGCGTAAATTTTTAGCACAAATTCGCAACCCGCAGCGAGAACGGAGAACGGCACCCACAGGTTGCGCGTCCGAGACCATCCGCGACTTGTAAAAACTGAAAATCCCGCGCAGGTGCGCGACAAACGGGATGAGGTCTGCAGAGACCCGACCGAGGAGCGAGGGCGAGTGGTCGCGACTGGCGGGAAGGAGCTGGGGCGGTGCGTACTGGGTCGAGTCAGAAGCGGTGCGCGAGATGGAGCCAAATGCAGTTATGAGCGGGTCGGTCTGGGAACTGAGGGAAGCGCCGCGTGGATACCACTGTGGATCAACAGCGGTCGACGACGACGGGCTACCGATGTTGTCTGCGCTGGAGTGATATCCATGCTAAGTCTGCGGTCAGAAGGTACAAGGTGAAAGACAGCATGAACGATCCACCTCATGAAGGGGTCGGACCAATTCGTACAAGTCTTCGTAATAGATGCCGCGTTCGCCTGTCGAGAATGTCCATGAGTCGGCAAGGTCACAGACCATCAGCTTAATTATTCGCACCGCGAAGATGGTGCTTTAACGAGACAGCGAAACTGTACAAGCGTCAGCGGTGACACGTAGAGGCCATCATGATATCAGATACCCTTCAAGTAAATCAAGTGCCATTCGCTTCTCCCTCATAACAGTATCTATATCTTCCCTGCTAGGTGAGGATGCAACGGCCCGGGGTTGCGCGAGTCCATCCGGAGGTTTCGGCGTCAGGCGGAGCGGGACATGAAACCAGATAAGGCGCGTTAGTGTTAGCGTATTTTTAACCAGATCAGACCACGCAGTCCTGCCCACGCTGTACAGATCATATGCCGAAGAAGCGCGATATGAGATAACAAAACCGATGACGACACCTGCAGAAGAAAGGCCCGCTTTGCTTCCGAACACTTAAATGAAAGGAAGCAGACGCACCCATCACAGTCAACATCACGGTAGGGATGCTGAGGTCCCATTTCGTGCGCAAGGAGATGGCAGTAACAGCTACCAAACCTCTATCATCACTATGCGGAAATGGCCCTGAGGACACGATACATACCAGTGGCAAAGAGGGTGTGTAGCAGGACAGCCGGCCATATCCTCCAAAACTATTTGACCGGACCGGACGATGTGAGGCAATGGCGAGGAATGATCAATGCTACGCACGACGGCACCACTGCCAAATGTCCATATAAAGAGGTGGTGGATGTTCACGAATGACGCGGTATTCGTTCCGCCCGACTCGGCTGCAGGTAAAAGGTCGTGGTGCCCAGAGAAGGAGCGTTGTACATGAATCGATGGCTGCGCCATGGGACAACAAGTACTGTATCCTGATGGTTCTGGGTCAAGGACTCGGAATTGAATCGGACGTATAGTAAGCGCCAGGTATGAACGGGTTACTCGATCTAGGTAACATTCGTCGCCTTCAACCCTAATAACGTGATCCCTTCAGACAATGCAGCCCATCCTTTTGTTCTTTTGCCCCCATCTTCTCGGAGCCCCGAAAGGCATTCACTCAACGAGTTACATTCTTCAGGTGTTCCATCCGCAATGACACGCTCCAAAAGTGCAGCGATGACAAAAGAGCCCCCACCACATGCCATGGCAGCAATGTCCGCTGACTTAACGTGATGCAGGAATGCACTGGCGAAGGTAGATGGATTGAAATTCGGTCGCGATACAATTGCGTTTGTAGCATGCGAAAAATGACCTCCTTGAAGAAGAACCTTGTATAGCCGTGAGGTGTGCGGTAAGTCGATAGGATGAGGGGAGCCATCCGAAGGATACGATGTCTTGAGTGGAATTAACAGTGCTTCAATTGCGGCCTCCTTGTCTGAATGCTGGACTAAGTGACCCGATTGATGCAGGTCAAAGGTGAGGACTTACCACCATGAGCCTCAAGCATGACCTCCGTTATTACTAGGGATCCCCCCGTTTCACGACTAACTTCAGCCCCATCGCGCACAACCCAAGAGAGGAGTTCGGAACTTGCCGCAGCACAAATCTCAGCGGCGCGGACATCGGATGACTTCTTGCTTGTGAGTGTGCGAAGACTATCAGTTTCAGAGATCCTAGTGATCATTGCTGGCGTGTAGTAACGCCGATCTCGTGGCACTAGGGAATACAATAGAGTCCGCCGCCCTATAGCGCTCGCTTGCAGTGATTGCGCATTCTGAGTGATGGACGGTAGGATGGATTTTGCAATCAGTTTCGTATCACTGGAGGAAATTAGTTACCGAGCGGTGTGACAGCGAGTCGACATACTCAATGACATCGAGAGCCGTGAAAAGGATAAGCTGAGCGTCCTCGTCCTTGGCCATTGTGGCGATGTAGGGTTTGAGAACTTTTACGATATCCTTGCGATCCTTTGTGGAGGCCATCAGGTCACACCGTGATGGAAGAACTAACACGACAAGCCTTCGCAGTGCCTCGCGCCAAGAACTCTCGTACGACCCTGCTACCGTCTCTAGTGTGTACTATCTCAGGAAGCAAGTCCTTGCAACTTCGTGCCAGTGAGCAATGGCGCGATATGAACAAGTGGGGACCATCACCTCTCGAATAGTTCACGATATGTCTTTTCGCGCTCTCTGTCATCAGAGGTCCTAACTATTTCGGACAAGTACTCCCAGAGTGCCCTATGGACAATCGCGTGTCGGAGAGGGCCCTTATCGGAGTTGTTGAACCTGCAACTCGAGGTAAAAGGGAAGCAAAACGGGAGAGGGGGTGCACCAACATTAAGTCAAGGTTTTCCCTAAGCGAAGTAAGGATGCGCCTGCGTTGTTCCTCATACGCTCCTTGTAGTACTACAGGAAGGCCGCCGCGCACGTCCTTGGTGGCGTCGTCATCCTTCTGGGGTAGAGGGAGCAGAGCAGCCTCGCGCCCGTAGAAATCCCGGAGTAATATTGACCGTTCTGTTGCGTTGGCATACAGTTCATAAATGTCGGCAATAATTTGGGACGCCTCTCTGTGCAAAAGCAGACGAATGACACGCGAGCGAAACTCCATAATCATGGGGAGACGATGGGAATGACAGTGGCGCGCAAGCTTTACCACGAGAAACTGGAGCATCTTTAGCTTCCCATCTGACTGGACGTCATCAGCATCCCACCTTTGAGTATTTGTTCTCCGCGAGCTCCTTGAAACGCCCTTGAAGCTCAGTGGCAACTTCACTCCGTTGCGCCTGGCTCCCCCACTTTACGATCGTCTGAACAATACGGCTTGCGTCGTGCTTGAAAACAATATCTTGGATCATTCCACGGACAATTCCCATCAGGGAAGTTATATGTGTAGCGCGCTCTTTCTTGGAGATTGTCTTTTGCTGAGCAAGAGACCAGGCACGTTTCGCGTCAGCCAAAAGAGAGGAATGCGGTTTTGCAGCGCGACGTTGGTGGGTAAGTACGCGCTGGGCTGCATGAGTATTTTTTGTAACTAGTAACAAATGGAATGGTAAGTGAAAGGATCAGGTGACAATGGAAGAGATCTTACCGTCAAGAGGTCCAGGAGTATGTCCCTCATCGGATTGCTCATCTTGGTCTTCCTCGACCAAACCCTCCTCATCGGATGCAGAATTATCGGAATCGCTAGAATTGTCGACAGGACGAGTGCGTTTTTGAAGGAGGACAGACGGAGCTTTCTTGCTAGTTCTACGAGGGAGGCGTGCTTTTTTTGCAGGGGGTGTCTCGGAGCCCGCAGATATGGGACGCTTCGGAGCAAGCATGATCACGGTAAGTTAACTGTACAGTATGTCATGATCTCTGTGAGCTGTGAGGATGTCGGGCACATCACGTGTTGTACGGTACATGGACTTCATTTAGTCACATTCAATGCGCAGACAGTTGCATACTCCAAGAAAACATTAGATGTGATATTGTCTTCCTGAACAATGTCTTTACTGCATCAAGTTACGTCCGTCGACCAGCCTTCCAACCCTGCTACCCCGGGCCCGTTCTCACTCGGAGTACATCCCACTACTCTCAGTGCCGCACCTTCAGATACCGTCGAGGCACTATCCTCCCATGAAGATGGTATTAAGAAGAGCCTGGTTATTGATATGAAGGATCTTGTGGGTGACGCGGTTGGCAACGTATGTTCTATGTGTCCTGTCCATTCGTCCCCTCACCCGAAAGTAGATGAGCATCGGCCCTTCGTACCGTGACTTAGTCCTTGCCGCGTGCGCTCCTTCATTCCTTCGTCCCTCGCGGTCTGACTGTCCACCCATGTGAAGGCGTAACGGCCTTTTTATTATAGATCTAAATGCACCATCCGACGTTCCTCGCTTTCTCCCACAGGGAGGAACATGGGATGTTGCTGATGTACAGTGGAATCCACATCCCGCCCGTGCAGAGTACATAATCTCCACATCAAGCGAGAAACTGTAAGCGCTTGAGATTCTGTCCCAGTCTTATCTTACGTCGCACATGCAAGACTCATCTGGAATCTTTGCCTCAATGGCAAGTCGGCAATACAACACGCGCTTCATTCGCACTACCGTGCTATAACGGACATCAACTGGCATACCAAGGATCCGGACATTGTCGTCAGTACTGGCATCGACTCATGGCTGTGGGCTTGGGACTTGCGGATTCCGCGGAAACCAATCATGGGTCTGTCCATTTCTGCTATCAAGCCCACTCTAGCTAACCGCCATCGTTCATGAGGTCTTTGTGCTTTTAATTGTATGTGTACTCGCTCTTGCTTGCGTTCGACCAAGGGCCATCTGATGCAGGAAAATAGCTGGCGGTACCCAGGTCAAGTGGAATCGCCAGGATGGTCACGTCCTCGCCTCGTCCCACTTGAATGAAGTGCTGATTTGGGATAGACGGGTAGGCGGATCGCCCTCCTCTTCTATATGTGTTGCTCTATGTTCCATAGAAAGGCTCTATTCCGGTGAAAAGTATCAAGGCGCATTCGGCAAAAATATATGGTATCGATTGGGCCCACAATAGTTCTCGAGAACTAGTAACCTGCTCATTAGACAAAACCATCAAACTATGGGATGTTGATTCATCCCCTATGGGACCAGGAGGGTTCCGCCACTCCGAAGACAACACTATTATACCACCTCAAGACTCAATATATGAGCCATACAGTACCATCCACACCTCCTATCCAGTCTGGCGGGCCCGGGACCTTCCTTTTGGTAACGGTTTACTCAGCTTACCGCAGCGCGGTGGCGATGCTCTGGAGATGTGGGCGCATAGCACGGAAATGCCATATTCCTCCATCCCAGTGGAGTCATTTGAAGGCCATGCAGATGTTGTGAAAGAGTTCGTATGGAGGAGAGGCGGTCGCGGTCAGTACACCGTTAGTAGTTTGCAATCACTCCTCAACAGGTTACAGATTGGGGTGACTTCCAACTCATTACCTGGTCGAAAGATAAGACTCTGCGATTTTGGCGAATCAATCAAGACGTCTTACAGGTGCGTACCTTCGTTTCACCAAGCCGAAGTACACACCACTTATATGGCTCCCAAGAGTGCCGGCCAGCCACCGGATAAGGCTCTCCCACTTCGCGCACAAGGATATGGCGATAACTCATTCTCATTTCGCACACCACCAGAAGCAAGCCATGCTAAACCGGCTCTCTCGGCCCCCGTTGGACAGCGTGGAATCCTAGCTGAGGTCCGTGCCATGCACTTCGGCGGCCGTCCTCCGAACCCCGTCCTTCTCCCTTTGCGCGGTACAAGAGATCAAGCTCAGCCAATGCCCGAATCAGAACCGGAGCAGACGCCAACGGTAACTGCAATCTCAGTTCCACCACGGCAAGGGGGGACGATGACTCGCGGGAACCGCTCTGCACGCATGGACGCCCTTGCATGGCTTTCTAGCGTCAGGGTTGGTGAGCGGACTCATGAAGGCTCCTCAGGAACGGGTAGCGGTCCCGAAAGTAGGGATGCCAGCCGTATGGGCAGTCGTAGCCGGCCATCATCACGAGACGTGAGCTCTGCTAATATGTCTTCGATATTGCTTCGGAGAAGCGATAGTCGAGGACACTGGGAAGACGAAAGTGAGGGGCAGGGTTTGCAAGATGAGTAAGTCGCTCATAGCTCGACAAGGTCATTTTGGTCGCACTTACGCTCGGCTAGAATCACGTCCGTTGTAACAAGATTACAGCAGGAGTCTTCGAGGATTAAGCTAGAAAAGGTATAGATTCAATAGCCTTTAGGGGTCCACCACTGAGCTAGTTCTAGCATGATCTAGTGAAGAAACGTACCTGCACCCTCGGCCTCAATGGACCTTGGGGAGAGTCATCCTCAGTGTTCGTTCGTGTTTCCTTCACCTTCCCCAAGAATTATCCACACGGATTGCACCCTGATGGGACACCAACGGTGGACTTGGAGCGATCACCCCTCATCTCTATTCGCAACCGGGCTTTTATGCTGCGACGCCTACGCATGTTGCGTGAAACTCGCCGTCCATGTTTAGAAGCGTGCCTTCGCTTTCTTCTTTATGGCAACGAGGACGAGAAACAACGTCGAACTGCGCATATAGTCTACGACAGCTCCTCAGATGAGGAGACTTCATCTCATCTGCGCTCAAAACGCGAAAGTATCGTTACGCCTTTGCACGGCGACAAGAACATAGCTGAACCAGTAACTTCGCAAGGCGTATTTGGCCCCAACGGTATGATTCATCAGGCCATCTTCGCGGATTATTCAACAACTAACCTACAACAGGCCAGCTTGTTTGCTTCAGCCGTGCACCACCTCGCATAGTCCGGAATCCCCTTCATGAGCTCAACTCATCCCCTTCAGCCCCTCGCACGGCAGATTCCATCCCGAGACTCTTTCAATCCCCTGCTCTCATCTCCGATGCGGTGCGACGGCTCGCGCTCGCTTCGCGGGACTCACGCGTCTCCGGTGGCGATGCTCAACGCGGAGAACATGGGGACAATATTTTGCATATCATGACAAATCTATTGCTGTTTTCACGCCTCAAGCAGAGGCGCCCGTCGGAACAGTCCCGTCCGCTGGATGACATTCCCGCTAATTATTCACTCCTCCCCACACACGCAATGACCGTCTTTGTGCGAGACGGAGCCTCTATCACAGATTCAGGTCAGGAATTGGCGGGGGAATATGTTTTTGACGCCTCCACACCCTCCGAGGCATGCAACACAAACGCCGGTGTTGCACGTAAACACGGTCGTCAAGATCACGAAGACTTCTTCGTAAGTCTCGGATTGCTCCTTTCTTCATATAGCGAATGCTCCCCGAGGCCGTGGGGTGCAAACGCTCTTGCGTGTAGCTTCATCAAACAAATGTGGGTGGCAAAATGGCCTCACAGTGTATACATCTCAATTTCTTCCTAACTAAGGTACGAGAAATTCGCGCAGGAAAAAAACATACAGATGCTTGCTATGATAGCCATACTGCTTCTAAAGATGCGTAGGCCAATTGCACCACCTCGTAAGTCCTCAGCTTCTTATAGATCGCCTTTAATCTTTTGCTAGGCGAGACCCCGGCTCACGCCGTGACTCATCGTTCCCCGCCCGTCCGGCAACCACGTAATGACGGGTATCTCTCGTTTCACCCGTGGCAGGATGGCCATGGTCAATCACCCACCTGGCTGAACCCGGCGACTTCTCCAGTGGCCAATTTCGCATCAATTTCCTTCTCGTCCATGTCTTCCCGCGGATCGTGGTCCAGTCTTTTCAACAGCAACGTGCGCCAGCTAATCGGAAGCGGTGCGGATCCAGCGAGAGACGGTGGTGGGCACACGGAATCTGCCATTCACGAGGGTGATCCCGAGGGCATCCCAGTGCCCGGGAAGCGCAGTCGGAATCTCAGCGATGTCGATTATCCTCGGACGCGGTCTGCGGTCTCGCCTCAGCGTCTCTCTCCCGGTATACGCTCCGACGGCGGCACTGCTCGCAGTCTTGGATCCGTCCCTTCGATGGCCGGGCAAGGGCGCCGTCTCACCTTCTCTCAGGTCGCCAGGGCAAAGCATGTCACGTTGCACAAGTCGGTCGTAGTCGTGGACCTGCCACATGAAGCGCAGCAGGAGCTGTGAGTGCCCCTAATTTCCGCACCCGCTCGAAGAGAGTCCCCCTCATTCTATGGCAGCGAAAGCGAATCGAAGCTGCATTCGTTCGTGTCGTTGGAGCAGCTGATGACGCACGTCCTCGTGTACGCCGAAATCCTCTTTCGTTGGAAGCTGCTGCACAAGCGCATCGAGCTGCTCAAAGCGGTCGATCCTTTCTTGCGACTGCCCTCAGACTCGTCTTTCAATTTCGACCACAGTCAACTTGGTACGCCGCCCTTGCGTCGCCGTGTCCGTTGGTGCCCCCCCTCCCCGTTCGTTACTGACCGTTACGGTAATCGTGTTTCGGCCAGGCGTATCCGTTCTCTGCACGCGATGCGGCAAACCGACGGATTCTCGCACCCAGTCGGCGTGCCAGGCCTGTGGCGCCCGTCTCGGCATGCCCCGATGTTCTATCTGCCGCCTGCCAGTCAAAGGTCCGTTCGGCGTCCGCTCCCTTCTTACTTACCCCGTCCTAAAGGCAAACTGAACGGGCCCCTCTTTTTAGGCCTTTCCTTCTATTGCTTGGACTGTCATCACATCAGCCACCTATCTTGTTGGAGATCACGTCAGAGCACCGCTTGCACAACTGGCTGTTCATGCCGCTGTCGGGCTACTCCACAGACCTAGTCGATGGGGGGGCATTTGTGGTACAAGCTAGAGTCAGCCGGGGGACGGGGAACTGACTGAGTGGGATATATGAATCTTCAAATTTCCTATCTATGTTTGGGACTTTGGTTCGGTTACGATTTATACCCAGTAAATAGGACGATGACTGCAGCAGCGGTTGTTGCTGCTGCGAGCTAGGACTCGGATTGACACCATTCGGGTGCGTCAGCCATGACAGCAGGATATCGCTCCGGTTGCTTGCGCCAGGCCATTCGGGAGTTTGAAAGTCCTCAAGGCAGTCTGCGTGAGAGTGAACGCTTGGGTTCCCGTAAAGGCATTGCATTTGCTCCTCGTAGCGTAAATGTACCTAAGCAAGTAGGAGCCTCACATTTAGAAAGATTACACAGTGTACCATATGAAGGAGCAGAGCCACACATGAACGCAGTGGAAATTTAATTTAGTCATAGAACAGCTCAGGGGTATCCGACTCGTCCTCTTCCATTTCCAGGGTGCTACAAGACAGGCCTGGGAGATAAATTAGCCTAATGCGAGGGTGATAGGAGCCCTCTACCTACTCAAGTGTCTTCCTAGGCGTCACATGAATGGAGGCATGGTTTGACACGCCGAGGATGCGAGGATAAGCGTTGAGGTTCTTGTGCAGGGTGAACTGGAAGACGGAAGAGCCACCATTGCGAGCAATAATGACCGACCAAGCGAGGAAGAAGGCCCAGATGCGGAACCAGCGCTCGCCATACTTGGCAACTACGTTTTCACGGTTGGAGAGCCAGTTGTTATACCAGTGGAAGATCGTAGCCGAGTAGTGGACGCCAAGGACGTCTACGTTCTTCACTTCGAAGCCAGCTGCCTCGAGGTGCTTCACCACCCACCCTAGGGAAGCGCTAGCATCCGCACCGGGGAAGACATACTTGTTCATGAAAAGACCCCTACATAGATGAGGAGCACATTCGATGAGTATCGGTGGTGACGCTTACCATATCAAGTCCTCGTATTGCCACGCAGGTCTTAGACCGGCTACCTGGAAGACAAACACGCCGTCGTCGTCAAGGAGATCATATACCTGGCGGAGGAAGGCAGCGTAGCGGCGAACACCAACATGCTACAGAGGGATGGGAACAAGTCAAGGTAGAAGATACGAAGGGCGAACCTCAGCCATTTCCAGACTGACAATCTTGGTGTAATGGCCGGGACCTCCAGGGATTTCGCGGTAGTCTAGGCAGAGGATGCGAGCCCGTTCTGGGTCACCGCCGTTGGACAGAATGCGGTCATTTCCGAACTTGGTCTGATTCTTGCCGAGAGTGATACCAGTTACCTCACAATCGTAGTTCTTGTGAGCAAATGCTGCGAGGGTGCCCCACCCACATCCGATATCGAGAAGGTGATCTGTGGGCTGGAGATCGAGCTTCTCACAGACGATAGTGAGCTTGTTGTCCTGAAGCTGCTCGAGAGTCTGGGGCTCAGTAAGTGACGTCATTATGCCTGATGTGTAGACCATGCGGGGACCTAGGAACCTGAAAAGGAGAGGATGTTAATTACGTGTTGAAAACGAAGTCATGGGTCGAGGGACAGAGCTGACCATCCATAAAAGTCATCGCCTCCTGCGGGCATATTGGTGAGTAAGGTGACAAGAATATTGAGCAGATAAGGATGCATACTGTCGTAGTGGTCGCGGACCTGTTCCTCGTCCTGACTCTGAGAGTGGACGATGATTTCCGGAATCATCTGGGTTAGAACGTATTTGAACAGCTCTGGGGTGAAAGCCATCTTTGCCCAATCGTGACGAGCCTCCAACGTGTCGAGGATGTCTCCTACATTGCCACGTCAACAAGCCATCAAACAGGACGGAGAGAGGCATACCATTGAAATCAATTTTGCCGTCAAAATAAGCGTCATGAAAGGTCTGCATGGGAATTTTCTCCTTATCATGGTAACGAGCTTTGAGCTCAGGGTCCTTAATGGTGATGTACTCCTCAATGGCCTTGCCGGGAAGAGAGACCCTGTCATTTTTTCGCGGGCCAAACATACTCATGAGAGTCCAGTATGCGATCGTAACGGGAACACCAAGGAGAGCAGTGAGGAAGAGATATGTTTTGAAACCACCGCGGTTAATGAGAGGGAGGACGCGTTTGAGTAACCAAGGGACGGCAAGGACGAGGGTAGCGAGAACATAATTTGAGAAAGAAGCATTCCCTTCAGCGAGACCGATGAGAGGAGCGTTCTTGAAATTTTGGACGCTTGTCAGACGTGGCGAGCGCGACATTGTTGTTCACACTCATTTAATTTTGAATTTCTCGCGTTTAAATAAAAACAGCCGCGACGGTTCAATTTGTCTCTGTTTGTCAATAATCCGCTTAATTTTAGTTAAGCGCGCGTCGCCGTGGCGTTGGCGTTGGCGTGGCCTTGCTTGGTCTCTCAAGTCATGTACGGCTCTCGTTCTCCACCTCCACTCCAACATCCCGTTCCAACTCATCCCGCATTCATCCCAGAACCACCATCCACCCCTGCCTCCCCCCAAGGCTACCAGCGTTACGCTTCTTCTCCACTGGCTTCTCAAAGCAACTCCCAACACTTTCCGCATGGCACCGCCTACCCTCAATTTCCCCATCAACCTCCCCATCTCGCACCTTTACAAAACCATCCCGCCCCTGCTCACGGAATGCCTGACTTTTCTTCATGGGGAATAGATGGCACGACAGCCCAATTTGGCATGCAACTCGGTCAGAACGCAGTCGCTGCAGGACAGAGTTACGTTCAACGCAATGTGCGTCTTTTGTTCTCCTCTTATTTTTTATTTTATATGAACTCGACTTGCAGCTTGGTGGACTCATACCAGTCACTCATCTCAAACACCACTTCAATGTTTCAAATTCATATGTCATCCGCAAACTGCGTCTCGTCGTATTTCCTTGGAGGCATAGACCGTGGACTCGCAAAATGCGCCGTTCCGAGACTGGAATTGGCGAATTCCAGCCCCCGAGAGACGATCTTAACGCGCCAGACCTTTACATCCCTAGTATGCCGCCTCCCTTACGCCATCTTTCTTCGACGAGCTTAGATGTCCCTTCCAGCTATGGCGTTCGTAACTTATATACTCTTGGCCGCTCTACAGTCAGGTCTGCAATCCCGGTTTCATCCTGAAATATTCGGCATAGTTGCAACCAAGGCCATCGTCGTTCTCCTCTTTGATTTTCTTTTCGTCAAAGGAGGCTGTTATCTCCTTGGTGTCCAAGGTTCTAGTCCCATAGTCGATCTCCTTGCTTATGCAGGCTACAAGTTTGTTGGGTGTGTCATTTGGCCCAATACCTTCCTCAATCAAGCTGACAATTCCCAGGGTGATTGCAACACTCTTGGTTGGACTGGTTGGACCGTCACGCACACTGTATTCTATCATGTTTATCTACACGTTCTTAGCAAACGCGTTCTTTCTCGTGCGTACCCCAAGTTCTTTCTATCTATTCCCTCATGCATTTGCGTTGCAGCTCCGTTCATTGCGCTCTGTTGTTCTGCCCGATGCTGGTGCAACACCAGGAGCCGTCGGCACCGTCTCTCACGCGCAACGCTCACGGCGTATTACATTCCTCTTTCTCGTCGCCGTCGTGCAGATCTTATTCATGGGTATATTGGTCCGTGTATAACCCGCAAAGCATAATCTTCGATAGATGTATTCGTCCATGAGTACCAAAACGTCTTTACTGACCAGCTCTGATTTGGTTACAAGCAACCAAGCATCCCACCTTTGCTGCATGTCGTTTAAACTGGATCAAAGTTGAAAAGTGGCATATCCCATAAGCTTGCAATGAGCAGAACACCTCCAAATTTATGTGTAGTCCTGAATGAGGCTGCAGACTGGAGTGACGCATCACCCTGTCCAAGGCGTCGCTCTTCACAAATTCGAACCTTGCTGTTTCATTATCAGAACGACGGATGAACATTCTTCTACAGTCTAAGCTATAAGCAATGTGCTTGCATGACAAAACCAAATAAAAAACCGGTGGGAGTGAAATATTTACAGTTTCGTTTATATCCTATCTACTACGGTGGATACAATATAAGAGATTGGCATATAAATGATCAAATAATCGACTCGACATTCGTGTGTGTCAAGAGCAAGAAAAAGTAAATAAAAAAATATATTGCGGACAAGGATAGTGGGTCTTGTGTCAAAAAGAAGAGAAGTCAAGGAATCCTTCTTCGTGGTCGAGCTCGCGAATAACCATGGCCTCTACAATCGTCCTCTTGTGTTCCTCAGGAGCCGAAGGGTTATCCGCGATCTCCAGCTTACCAAGGGCGACAAGGAGTAATTCCTCGTCGCGGTCGAGGGAAGCACCTACGGCCGGAACGGTGAGAGCTACGGACCCGGGTCCAACATCTACTTTGTGCTGAACTCGACGAAGCTCGCGTCCATTCTCAACCCCCGTCGGGGACTTCTCCGGGATAGCGCCCAGCAGAGTATAACCGATGAACGATTCCCCGTCGTCGAGAAGTCCGTCGGCGGGCGCCGCGCCCTCCTCGGCGAGCATAGGAAAGACGAGGGAATCGTCGCCGCCGTGCCCCATCTCGTCTTTGCAGACGGGTATGCTGATCGCGCCAGCGGGCGGCGATGGAGACGGGGGTGGGGACGCGGGTAGCAAGGAGCCCGAGTCGGTGACGAGCGAGCGGGTCGAGTCGACGGACGACGACGTCGCGGTAGACCCGGCCGACACGAACGAGCGCGGCGAGTCCGCGTCCACCACCGGGAAGGCCTGGGCCGCCCTGGACGGCTGGTTCTTACTGATGGCCGTGCGTCGGCCGTCCCGGCCCCCGTGCCGCTTCTCGGCTGCCAGCGCACGGAAGCCCAGCTCGGACGCGGCCGCGACGGTGACGGTGACCTCGATCTCCTTCGATATGACGACGCGCGCGCCGATCTCGGCCGCCATGGCGTGCAGCGTGTCGAGCGTGGCGCGCAGGTCGTCCGGGGCGAGGCCGACGAGGGCGCCCGAGTCCGTCACGCCCAGCTCGTATATGGCCTGGCCGCCGCCTTCGAGGAGGCGCCATTTCATCTGGGTGACGAGGCGGGCGAAGCGGGCGGGAGACGGGTTGATGAGGTGGAGCTTGTACTCGACGTTTCCCTGTGAGCAGAGTCAGGAAAATGAGCGTTGGTTGTGGAAGCTGTCAGGACGACCCTCCCCTTACCTCTTCTACCTCTGCGGCGAGTTGGGAAAATAAGAGCTCGTCTTGGCGATGATACACCTTGTCGACGGAAGCCGGGGAAAGGAGGAGGTCCCACGGCGAAGGGACTCGTGGAGACTCGGACTCTGACTCTCCGAACATGAACGATATGAGACGAATGTAATGAGACGCTGGTGTTATTTATTTTCCCACTTTGAGGAATGGCGATTAAGCAGATATTCGAGGGATCATTGCGGGTGGTTGAAAGTGTTAGTTAGTTAGAGTAAAGTGACATGGATAGTAGCTAGCTACAGCTACAGAGTCAGGCTCGGCTTGTGACTCGGCTAGATTGTCCTCCACGGTCACGTGTAGCAGCTATATCAGGCCCTACAACTACAACAATGCATCATTTTAATGTCTCTCTCTAAGCTCTCAGGCGTAGGTCGCGTTTTTAACAATCCACCCTCTCCTAACACTAAACCAATACCCCTCGCATCCAGACAACTCTAAGGCGAATCCATCGCGAGATTTCCGACCTCAAGAAGGAAGACTTGGGTGGGATATCTGTTGGGCCCATCTCCAATGACAATCCCTTCCTCTGGAAGGCTCGTATTCCCGGGCCCGAAGGCAGTGTTTACGAAGGGGGTGTATTCAATGTTGAGATTGCCCTTGGCCATGATTATCCGTGCGTCTCTCCTTGTACCCTGTCCAACTTCCGAGGAAATCTCAGGTTCAGGGTCACAGATTTTCTGCTCCGAAAGTTCTATTTCAGACCCGGTTCGGCGCTCCTGCATTCATGTGGCGTACACGCTCACTAAATAATTTTTTAAAGGATTTATCATATGAATATCTCAGAGAAGGGAAACGTCTGTATCGATATTTTGAAGAACAACTGGTCACCAGCGCTATCTATTTTCAAGGTGGTCCTCTCACTTAGCTCACTTCTCACCGACCCCAATCCCTGTGCGTCACTCCACCTTCCTCATGGGCATATCGTTGCTCATGCTCATACCATCTCCTAGCTGACCCATTAGGTATGACGCGTGCAGTCTTCCTCGTTCTCGCGCTTAATCATCCACGTGTAGTTCCGTCTATTGCGACCGAGTTCCTCCGTAAACGGCCCATACACGACCAGACTGCGCGACAATGGACCGAGCTGTACGCCAAGCCGCCGCCACCACAGTCACCGTCCCCGTCCCCTTCGGATTCACCCTCGCCGTCCTCGTCCGTGAATAATGCCAGCTCATCTGCTACTACTACGAGTCGTACTTCTTCCAAAGGCAAAGGCCGGGCAAACGCGCAACCCGTGGTAACCGATGAGACTGCTGAACCCCAAACAGCCGGCATCGATTTGACAAGCGAAGGGATGGAAGCCACGTCCCTCCCAACACGAGCGTCAAAGAGACGTAGAGACGTACATATGACGGATAGTGTCATAGATTTGTCAGAGGAGGCGGTGGTCGAGTCGGGCTCATCACGAGGTGCGAAGCGGAGACACGTGGAGACATTAGGAGATGTTATTGTGATTGAAGATTAAGTCTTCTTGTATCGTCATGCGTGGTCGTTGCAATTTAGAGTTCGCATCGCCTTTTGTAACACAGGTGACGCTTACGGGTACAAGGAGGGGGGTGGGCTGAGTATTGAGTAACGGGGTGTCGCGGATATGTGACGTCGACTACAAGCACCATCCAACTGCCTCGCCAAAATCACGTAGCGGGCGACCCTCCGCGAGGCCAAGAGCGAAGCCGAGGCATTCACGCTCGCGGTCGCGCATCCCGCGCATCCCATGAGCTTTCCCTAGGAAATACCACGCCTCGGGGACAGCCCAACCCGGACCCTGCGTGAGATCCGACAACATTCCCGCGACCAAGTCGACGTTGTCCATCTCCGATGCCCCCTCCTTGGCGAGCGCGAGATAAGATTGGCTCAGGTGGACCGTGGCGGGTACGCTCTCGGGAAAGATGAAAAGCGCCTTGTTGAACGCTTGCACGGCGCGGTCCGAGTGCCCAAGTGCGGTGTGGTACAACCCCAGCTGTGATTTATGTGGGCGATCAAAAGTTGAGGCTGGAGACGAATGGAGCTCTGCTCACCTGCACCCACACGTTGGGATTCTCTTCGTCCCTGACCTCTGCCTCCTGTATCGCACCGCGTGCCTGCTCTATTTTCCCGGATCGCCGGAAAGTTGCCGCGCTCATAAGCCACAGCTCGCTCAGCAGCCTGCGTTCCTTCCTCGAGCGCTCTCTTCTTTCGCGGGTAGTCGCCGCTGGTGGCGGTAACGGAGACGGTGATTCAGGGCGGACGAGCTCGTTCGTCGAGGCGTAAGGACTATGTCGACGGGAGTGTATAGAAGATGCTTGATACGACGCCTGGTCGATTTCCATCACCTTAAAAAGGTCGGCTGCATTAAAATGCCCGAATCAGCCGCGGTCCAGAAGTAAAAGAGACGAGGCGGCCCCTTACCGGGCGTCGACGACGTCCGCCGCAAATTGAGGCCTCCGCGTTGCCTCCCTACCCCATGCCCAATCTTGCGTCCTATCGTCGAGATGCGCCGCTGCTCCTTGTGCACCCGATTCTTCAGCATCTTCTGGACCTTCTTTCCCGCCGACTTGTCCTTTTCTTTCTCCTTCTCCGGGTCTTCTATGGTGATCCTGGACGTTCCATTCTGCATGGTGGCGCCCTTCTCGTCGTGGGCCGCCGTCGTGGACGCGATGGCGATCGGTACGGGTTTGGGGCCGTAGACGCCGTTGGCGTCGTTCTGAAACGACGTTATGCTTCGCGGATCGTAAGTGGCCGATTTTGCTTCGAGCGAGCGCGGGGCGGTTTCGATCGAGGTGCGTTCTGTGAGCGGCTACGTCAGCACACACAGACCGCCACGTAACGCAAAAAAGCAAGCGTGGCAGTCTCACGACTCTGATCTCTCTCGGGGCCCTTCCTCGCTGCAAACCATTGAAAGACTTCGATCCATCTCTCCTCCGTGCCCTCTGGGCCTTCGATGAGCTCCGCCAGGGCAAGCTGGGTCATTCGAAGCTGCAGCGCGTGCTCGAAGCGCTCTGCGACGGATGGAGGCGGATGGTCTGGTAGAGGCTGAAGAAGCTCCGCTGCCGGCGGCAGTGAATCCGCCTCGTCATCCAAAATAGTCACCCGTTCATGGGGCCGTTCCGTAACAGTCGATGCTTCCTCGGAAGCCTGAGATGACGACTCTGGGCGCGCGGGAGATGTATCGGCGGTCGCGGTGGCGTCCGCCGTACTTTCTGTCCTTCTGCCAATCGTTTTGGAATCCGGAACGTCGCCACCCGGGGAAGGGTTTTGTTCAGCCATCCATGCCTGGTCGTCTAGCGCAGCGCCGGCTTCTAGGACCTCGCGCGCGCCACGCCAGTCCTCTGATGCGGCGAGCAGGAGGCCCAGAAGGTGCCAGTAGCGAATATTGTCCGGCTCGAGCTCTACAGCGAGACGCGCGTTTTCGACTGCTCGTCCGAGGTCCCGCCCGGGGATCGGCCTGTGCAACGCGAGGGCAATATGAAAGTGAGCCGAGGAGGACGGCTGGTTCTGTATTGAGCTCTCGAGAAGTGATAGCGCCTTTGTGAGGCGCGATGTTCGGCTCAGGTGATCTTGCTCTGAACCATGTGTGAGCAATGATGGAGAGTGAGATGAAGTGGGAAGGTACCTTTGATTGCCATGACCGTATTCCAAATGCCTTCTGCTAACTCCATGCGTGCACTCTCTGTCTTGTTTGATGAATCGAGCCGCTCCTTTGCCTTTTCCAGAATCTCGCCAGCCTCGCGCGCCTCGTCTATTCCGCGGTGTCCCGACGTAGAGTCCACCACGAGAGCAAGACGGCACAGCATCCGAGCGCCCCACAAAAGAGTAGCAACCCATGTAGTATCTGGCTCCGTGGTTTTTCTTGCCAATTTTGCCTTTCCAACAATCTGGATGTAAAGTCGCAATGCGCGCGTCGCAAGCGCGGTGTCTCCACTGGCTTCGGAAACGCGCATCATGTGCCGGAAAACACGAGGAGCATTGAAGGTTAGGCGTGTCGCCCACCAGAGAATCTACGCTGATGTGAGTCAGCAGCCTTCATAATCCTGAGGAACACGCACATCCATCACCCATGCCGCATCTCCGCTTTTAGATCCCCCTGCCTCCCATACTGCGACGCACAAGTCCGTCAACTCCTCCACCTTGACATTGCGTTCCCCTGCTTTCGGGAAATGCGTACTCGCATTCAGGATGTCACGGTAGTCCTGGATGACGCGACGCGCGATCGTTGACGCGGTGATAGGGACATCTGAGGATCCCCGGCGAAAGTGCGCATACAGGGATAGGGGTATGTCTCCTGGATGGCGCGCGCTAAGGACGAGAGCGCGAATAAATAGCACGGAGATGGTGGATCTGTGCTTGGCGCGGAATGTTGGGGGCCAATGCGCACTACAAGTTCGATATTGAGAAAACAACGACCAGAGGACCGATTCTTGCGCGCCGTTTAAGCTACAAGTGCGTGATGCGACGATGATTGCGCGCCTGAGGAGGCGTTCTACCCATCGCCAAAGTTCACGGTATCGCGCAAAAGATGGGTTACTGATATGGCCCGGGCCAGAAGTCGGTGCGTGCAGCGGATTGGGTGGAAAGGACTGCGAAATGTTACTTTCTATGGTTGGGAGTGCCTGAGCGGCGGTGAGATAGACGGACAGAATGGTGGACGTATCGGTGGGCGTCAGCCTCTCGAGCGACATACCTGTCACAGGGTGTCAGCAAGGTGAAACTAGCAAGGGGGCGGCAATTGTAGATCACCCTGTAAGCACACGCTTCGAACGACTTCGATAGCGCCCCAAGCCTTTCCCTCAGCGATGTCTGCAATTGTTGAGGTAGACTCATTGGATATGAGGCTACCGATGAACGATAGAGATGACGTGTTGTCAGAAACGGACAATGCCTGCAGGGACGACATGTTCGAGCGAATTGATTCCATACCACCCAAGCGTCCTTGTGCATTGACAAGATCGCGGACTTGTCGAAGATAGGAGAGGCACTGAGCCGGATTTCCGAGAGCGTAGGCGTAGTAAGCGAGAAGGAGTTTCAGCGACTGAGACCGTTGAGAAAATCAGCCGCAGAAGAGAGGATGGTTAAGGACGCACATCAGAGCTGCTATGCGCCGACTCGAGGCTCTTCAAAACTTCAAAATGTGCTTGTGCCTCATCAGCATGCTCGCCCGCCACCATACATTCTGTCCTCAGTGCAAGGGATTCCTCGTCATAGCGCTCGTCACCATCTAGTTCACTATCACTGGAGCCCGCAGCGACAAGTAGAGCAAGAGCCTGTGTTCGGCTGGCGATTTCGGAAACATCGGCATAACCGTGACAGTGTTTATTGAACTTGCGAAGAAGTTCAGTCCAGGTTAATGGGACACCCTTGATGGCTTTGGCGGGCGTAGGTGATCCCCAAGAGCCTGCAGTGAGTGCGGCCCTCAGTTGGGTCCAATAGTACCTATCCTTTGTATGATGCGCCATATCATGTGTATGACATGAGGTTGAAACGGCTCGGACGAGGCTACCCAGACTTGGCCCAGGGCATCATCATCACTAGCATTACCACATCCGGAAGTCCCGCCGGTCCGGTCCGGTCCCTTCCGCTGCCAGTGTTCAACTTGCTTGTCTTTGGAGCACGCATGGTTTTCTTTCTCTTGCGCGTGTGGAAAAGATACGTACCGCGACTAGTCGGGGGCCGGTATACTTTGTCTCTAATTTATGATATACAGTATTTCAGTACAATTGTTGTAGCATAGTCACAGAGCAAGTCAAAGCACCTGATCATGACCGGTTCGAGCCATGTGAGCAGAGCAGCTCAACTAGCGCCCTTTATATCAACGCGAAGCTGGACAGCGCTCTCAACGCGACACATCGTGAATGTAGAGTACCCTCAGGAACTAATCCTCATCCACTTCCTTGACGATATATTTCTATCTCTTTGGTATACTGACACACGCTTGATACGGGTAGCCCTAGATTCGTGTGGCTATCTCTTTGACCCTCCTTCTAATCGGTGATATCCCCCTCGTTCCATGTCTACATCACGGATATCTCAAAACGCGGAAGCTGCGCGTGCTGCTGCCCTCCAGGCTGAATTCAATGAGAAGAAATGGGTCTGGGTTCCTGATGACAGGGACGGGTACCTCGCAGGATGGGTCGCAAAGGAAGAAGACGAGATAGGCGAGGTGGTAATGGCTGCGGGTGGAGACGTACGTCCTGCATTTCCCTTGGACCACCCGACCACTTCAATGCGCACGAGAACAGATCCGCAGGTTACCGCTATACGCGCTCTCAAAGATGAATCCGCCAAAGTTTGATCGAGTCGAGGACATAGCAGATTTGACTTTCTTAAATGAAGCCAGCGTCGTACACAACTTACGGCTAAGATATGGATCGGGTGCAATATACGTGTGTCGAACGTCTGCTTCACCATCCTTACTGATTCTGATCATCTTGCAGACTTACTCGGGCTTATTCCTCGTCGCCGTCAACCCCTACCAGAACCTTCCGCTCTACTCTGATTCAATAATACAGCAGTACCGCTCTCACCGGCGTGACGAGAATCCCCCACATATTTTTGCGATTGCAGAGCGTGCTTGGGTGAATATGGGGGAGGAGCGCGAAAACCAAAGCATACTTATTACAGGCGAGTCTGGAGCCGGGAAGACAGAAAGCACGAAGAAAGTTATTCAATACCTCGCCGCAATCGCGACGGACGCGCATACCCACACCCTAATGTCTTCGCACTCACATTCTCAGTCACTTTCATCCTCATCATCCTTCGGAGCTGTCATGCCCTCCACTGGCCTACCAGGAAGGGCGTCTACTTTCAGGCACAAGCCCCACCAATCTATGTCTGTCACCCATACGGGCACCCAGACCAGCTCAAAGGGCCGACTTGGTTTGCTAGAGCGCCAAATTCTCCAGGCCAATCCCATTCTCGAGGCATTTGGCAATGCGCAAACGCAGCGAAACAACAATTCGAGTCGGTTCGGCAAGTTCGTGCGCATTAGCTTTTCCCCCGACGGGAGCATTGCGGGCGCGAACATTGATTGGTACCTTCTTGAGAAGAGTAGAGTTATCGTGCGTGCTGCGGCGGAACGATGTTTCCACGTATTCTATCAGTTGTTGGAAGGTGGCGGCGCCCTGAAAGGTGTGTTTACTACTCTGAGTGGATCAGGCGCTTACCCTCACTAGACACCCTGCTGCTCGAGGGAAATGCGTCTGATTATGAATTCCTGAACAAGAGCAGGAGAGAGGTTGACGGTATTGACGACTTCGAAGAGTGGAGCCTGCTCAAGGCAAGTCTATGCCTCGCTAAAATGATGAAATTCTAACGTTGTTCGTTAGAATGCGCTTGAGGTGGTCGGTTTCTCCAATACAGAGCAGCTGGATCTCTTCCGTATCGTCGCCGCCGTTCTTCACCTTGGCAACATTACTATTACGGCTACTCGTGCAGATGACGCTGTAATGCCTGATCCATCACAAGCGGAGCGTGCCTGCCATATTTTAGGTATCCCTGTGGCCGAGTTTACTCGGGCAGTATTACGTCCGCGTGTCCTGGCGGGACGAGAGTGGGTCACACAGGCCCGCACACGACAGCAGGCTCTGGATGAGCTCGGCGCCCTCTCAAAGACTTTATACGAAAAGTCTTTTGGCGCCCTTGTCGATCGCATCAACCGGGCACTGGACCGACCAACATCTAAGTCGACCTTTATTGGCGTGCTTGACATTGCAGGTTTCGAGATCTTCGAGGTGAATGCTTACGAGCAACTCTTGATCAACTACACGAACGAGAAACTCCAGCAATTCTTCAATCATCATATGTTCGTGCTGGAGCAAGAAGAGTATGCGCGGGAAGGGATCGAGTGGGACTACGTCAACTTCGGGCTCGACCTACAGCCGACCATCGATCTCATTGAAGGCAGCGGGAGTGTCATTGGCGTACTAAGCCTCCTGGACGAGGAGTGCATCATGCCTCGTGCGACAGATCTTACCTTCACAAACAAACTCCACCAAATGTGGAGTGGTGATGTACAAAGGGACGAGTTTCACCCCGGTCGCAACAAGTACGAGCCGTCGAGGTTCGAGCAGGGGTTCATCGTACATCATTACGCTGGAAAGGTCGAATATCATACCGAAGGCTGGCTCGAAAAGAATAAGGATCCGCTGAACGACAATCTTATTCGCGTACTTGCCACTTCATCGGAGCCGTATGTTGCTTCCCTCTTCTCCGAATTCAGGGACGCACCATCTTCCTTTGCCACCGCATCGGGCGCCTCAAACACGCTCACATTGGGGAAGAAACGGACACTAAAGAAGGGTGCATTCCGCACAGTCGGCCAGAGGCACAAGGAGCAGCTGCAAAGTTTGATGGCTCAGCTATATGCTACTCAACCGCATTTCGTACGCTGCATCGTTCCTAACGCAAACAAGAAGCCCGGTCGTATAGATGTCCCTCTCGTCCTTGATCAGCTACGCTGTAATGGTGTCCTTGAAGGTATCCGCATTGCACGCCTAGGTTACCCAAACCGGCTACCCTTTATTGAATTCCGCCAGCGCTACGAGATACTCACCCCCGGTATCATTCCACGCGGATACATGGACGGGCGCAAGGCGTGCCTTCGTATGGTCGATGCCCTTGATCTCGACAAGACACTCTTCCGTATCGGTACCTCTAAGATCTTTTTCAAGGCAGGCGTGCTCGCCGAACTGGAAGAGCGGCGCGATGCGACTCTATTTGATATCTTCTCGAGGTTACAGGCACAGGCGCGCATGTTCTCTGCCCGGAGGCACATGAAAAAGATTTTAAATCGCGCCGTGGCAATTCGTACCATCCAAAGGAACGCACGCATCTATGCCGAACTGCGCGAGTGGCCATGGTGGCAATTATATACCAAGGTTTTTCTTATACCTTTCGCCTTCTTGATGGTACTTCATCCCCATTCGTGTAGGTTCGCCCACTGCTTGCCGCCACCCGCAATGACGCCGAGCTTCACAAGAAAGAGGCGGAGCTCCTTCTAATCAAGGAGCGCGCAGAGCGTGATGCGAAAGAGAAGGTAGCGTTGGAGAGTCTCAAGATGCGCCTCGAGGCCGAAAAGCGAAAGGCCGAAGATGCCTTGCAGGCCGAGCGCAACCTCGCGATTGACAAGGATGCGCTGCTGGATAGAAGCAAGAAACGCGAGCTCGAACTCGAAGAGGAGGTTGTGGCGCTACAGGGTGACCTTGATACCCTCGACTCACAGTTAGATCGCGCCCTCAAAATACAGAAAGAGAGTGAAGATAAGCACGAGTCCCTTCGCCAAGCGTTTGACCAGGCGGCTGAGCATCTCGTTCGCCTCGAGGGTGAACAGCGGGAATGGGCTAGTCGAGAAGAAGAGCTCTTGAAACGACTGGCTTCTACAGGCCGCGATCAAGAGGAACTCCACCATGAACGCGACGATCTGGAGGAGGAGGCAACCGAACTCCGGCGCCAACTTGCACAACGCGAGGAGGACCTTTCTCGCATCAAGGAGCGTTTGGACACGGCTGTTTCTGAACTAGATGTGAAACTCAGTTCTGAAGTGCAAGCACAGTGCGTCTCTTCATTCACATCATAACCACTCTCACCCTTCTTTTGTGGTTCAGCGACCTCGCGAAGAACCGTGCAAATACGCTCGAACACGACGTCCGGCAAGCCAGGACACAGCTAGCTGAACTCGCTCGCACTACATCTGATTACTCGGACATGATCAAACAAAAAGATGCCGATATCATACGCCTTACCGCGGAGTTAGAGGCTTCCAAGACCGAGCGCGGTCGTCTGACCAAGGAAATCCTCGAACATCGAGGGCGGATCGAAGCCCTCACTGCGGAGCTAGTGTCCCAAAGAGACAGTGAAACCCGCCACGCTGCTGTCCAAGAGAAGCTTCAAGACGAGCTAGACAAACTTCGATCGTTAATGGAAGCCAAGACGAGTGAAGAAAGTCGTCGGAGTGAGGTTGAAAAGCAGAAGGAGGCAGAGATACAAGACCTCCGACTCCAGGCCGGTCAGCTGCAACAGGAGCTCGGCGAAGCTCGTCGAGCTGCCTTCGAGGTTCAGAACAAGCTCAAAGTCGACTTAGAAGCATCTGTGCGCGAACATAAATCACTGCTACAAAGCCATCGCTCTCTGTCAGATCGTTTGCAGGCCAACGATCACAAACACAAACTAACTGAGGCGACCCTGACCGAGGTAGAGAAGACCAAGAGGTCCCAAGAGGCCGAGCTGCAGGAACTCCGATCTCGCCGGATCGATACAGATGGTCAGCTAGCTGAGTTGCAGAAAGCTAAAGAGGTAACAGTATACTTCCTGACCACAGACACCACTATACTGAAGCGAGGATCTAGAGTCTAGAGCGTCAGCTCCACACCGCTCAGACAAAATACCAGGACTTCGAAGACGCCGCACTACAGCTCGAACGGGATAAGAATGCACAAGATCGTCAAGTGGATGTGTTGAAGCAACAACTTGATACGGAGACAGCCAAACGCTCGCAGCTAGAGAAAATAGCTTCAAAGCAGAAAGCAGAGCTTATCCAATTGCGTGACAAGAACGCCAAGTTTGACCGTGAATTAGACAAACTTCTCACGGAATTGAAGAGCCGTGAATGGGAAGTCAAGCAGCTAGAATCGCGGCAAGACAAGACGATCGTCGAGCATGTCCATGTTTTGGAAGAGGCGAAACGCGTCACTGATCGCCAACTTGCCGACGCGCAGAAGGAGCTCGAGAGCCAAGCTGCTTACATCCGATCTCTGGAGAAGGCGAAGGCAAGGCTAACCAACGAGGCTGAAGATCTTGCTCGTGCAACCGAGAGGGAGCACGCGGCGTTGCGGTCGAAGGAGAAGGCCGCCCGGGCTCAAGAAGCATTAGCAAAGAAAGCAGCGCTGGAAGCCGAACTCGAGCGTAAAAACAGAGAGGCCTTGGAGGCTCACGTTCGCCGGTTGCAGGAAGATCTTCAAGTGACACGTGACCAAGTTGCGGAGGCTACCCAGGAGTTCCTCTCTATGCAGCAATCTAGGGACGAATTAGAAGCCGAGCTCGCGCGCCTGGCAGACGAGGCGGACGGGACTGAGTCGTTGGCAAAGATACAGCGTCAGTATCAAGTACGCATTTCTCAGCTGGAAACGCAATTGGAGGAAGCACGAGCGGTCTCAGACACGGCGGCGCGGATACAAAGCCGCATCGATCAGCAGCACGCCGAGATTCGACGAATGATACTGGCAGACGGACCACAGGATATCCGGCTTCGAGATGCTATTCTGCGCGAGTTGCAGTCAGCTGAACAAGCGAGCAAGGAGTTGTCGTCTTCACAGAACCACGGAGGGTCGGATGCACGGACGTTGGCAAATATTCGGCCCGCGAAGAGGACATCTCTCAATCCAAACGGCGCTGTACGACCCCGAGACGAGAGGTCGAGTGCCCCATCGCCCAGGAAGAGCGACGTTCAGGTTGTTGCCCTCAAACAACAAGTCCAAGTCCTAGAACTCCGAATGGTGGCGTCACAGCGTGTCAGACAGCACCTCGAGGCATCGATCCAGGCATTAACCGCAGAGCTAGAGGGAGGTGACGGCTCGAAGCAGTTCTTCGAGCAGTTCAGACAACGCCTGGCAAGAGAGAACAGCCGATTAGCAGAGTTGTTAGAGGATGAGTCCGATGCTCGCCGGCATGCGGAGGCTGCTCAGCTCGACGGTGTTCAGGCGATGTGGGCCAAATTCGAGAATACGATTGCCGCAGAACGCGAAAGTTACACGCGATTGGAAGAGTCGCGAAAGGCTTTGGTCAGTTGACGGTGACTTTGTGCTGTACAAAACTGACCAACGTGCTACAGGTCATTCAACAGCGGAGCGCCCAAGCAGAAGTTGAAGACAGCCGGCGCCAAATCCAAGAGCTTGGTCAGATCAGGAAACAGCTGCAACGCGAGCTCGCGGATGCGAGGGACCGTCTTGACCTCGAAATTACAGCAAAGGACGAAGAAGCCAGTGGGTGCTCTCCTCAGCTTGTTTTCCAGACCATAAATCTGTGACCAACTTGTACAGATCAAAGACGCCAAGCCCAAGCACTTTTGAGCGAGTTGCAGGTTTCCTTAGCAACTTCTTCTGCCGCGCAAGCTGAGCTACGCGAAGCTGTGGATGCCTTCCGCACCAAGTCAGAATCGTACCGTGCGAAGCTTGAAGCTGCTGAGATTGAAAAGGTCAAGATTTCTCGAGCGGAAGCTCTTTGTGCGTTGCCACCCTTTTCTTCGGTCACATATTTTATTGAATATGTCGTACGTTAGTGCGGCAGTCGATGACGGATACGGGTAAGGCACGGACAGCCCTGATTGCCGAAAGAGACGCTACAGAAAACCAACTGAAAGCTGCCGAAGTCAAAATCCACGAGCTCGAAGCCAGGCTAGAAGAAGAGGGCCGCGAATTTTCAGATATGGGCGTCCTTCGGCAGAGGATCTCAGAGGAAATGGAAGATGAGCGCAAGCAGTACCAGAAAGACTTAGCCGAGCGTGACTTCACTGCAGATCAGACTCGCAAGAAGTATCAAGGTACGGCGGTGTTTCCATATACTCCTGCCTAGTACTAATGGGTCGTTTTCATGCGCAGCCGAGCTCGCGCAACTGAGTGAAGGTCAGTGCTCAGGCCAGTGTCCAGCCAGCTTTTCACCAGGTTCACTTTATTTTCGACAGAATTGCAAAGTCAACGGGAGACAATCAGCAAACTTCGTGAAGAATTGCGCAAAGCACGTTCCAATAACGACGAGCTTTCGTTACGTTATGACGATGAAGTATACAACGGCGCTGCTTGGAAAAAGGAGCGCGAGAGGCTGGAGACCAAGATTGCTGACCTTTCGAGGGCCTACGACTCTTCGATCGCTGCTCAATCCGAACAGCAGTCACAGATTGTCGCACTTCACTCCCAAGTACGCGAACTTCGGAGCGTGCTCAACGATGCCGAGGCAGACCGCGCTTTGCTGCAGAAGGCGCGGCGCGGACTGCAAGCGGAGCTTGAGACCATCAAGATGGATGCCGTTGACGCCACCAGGATGACTTCAGATCGCGAGCTCCAGACTCTCCAGCTGAAGAATCACGATCTAGAGCGCGCATTGGAGGAGAGGGCTGACAGAGTAGAGATGGCTTACGAGCGCATGAAGAAGGCAGAACAGCATGCACAAGAGTGCCAAATGGAGCTAGGCAAAGTGCGAGTTGAGAATTCCGAGCTAGACAAGCTCAACGTGAGTCACCGTCGAGTACAGCCAACAGCATCTCGCTGAACCAGTTCGTGGACAGGCCAATCTCGAGAAGCAGATCAAAGAGCTTAATCTGCGCATCGTTGACCTAGAGACGAAGTCATACTCGAGAAACCCACAATCTTCCTCGGCTGCCACCATTCGCCGCCTCGAATCTCGGATAGAGGAGCTGACAAGCCAGCTGAGTCAGGAGCATCGTCGTACCTCCCTTTCAAAAGACAGAGATGTCCCTGCTAAGCTAATCGAAAGCGAACGCCAGAGGGGGAGACTAGAGGAAGAGGTTCGTTTATATGACGAGAAGATCAAGGCTATGCGATTGCAGATGGATGTCATGGTAAGTACCGCTTATAGAAGAGGTCATCGTTTTCAAGGAACTGATGCGGGTTTTAGCAAACGACGGAGGGCGAGCTGCAACTAGAGAAACGGCGCGCAGAGCGTGAGGTGACCGAACTTAGGCAGAAATCTCTCAAGTGAGTGGATTTTTGGAATATGGGTGCACTACTGACTAAGAGCACGTCCTGCCCTGCAACAGTCTGGAGCGTCAAGTCGAGAGAATGCGTGCTCGCCTGGACAGGCCGTCTTCGCTTCTGGATCGGGGCTCACCTTCTAATTCGCCACGAAAGCCATGAGACACCTTGTTGCTTTACACAATGGACGCTGTTTTCTTACGACCCTGATGACAAATATCTCATACGAACTTACACTATACCTCCCACTCTCTGTACTACTTCCTACTTATATCTAGCTACTGGTGTACTTTGAAGGAGTTGTACGTGTACATTTCCTCCACACGGACTGTCTAGGGGTTTTGAGTCCATATGCGCAACGCGTCGTTCCAAGAGATAGTGCACGAATCTTGATCCACTAACTATAGGCACAGGGCCGTCTTGCGTCATGCTTCGTGGAAATCTCGCCTACAGTATGTCGACAGCTTTCACTGGCAAGTTCGTCCCTTGTCAATGCGTTTTCATTTGTGCCGTCTAGCCAGGCGTTACTCATCGTCTCGTGACCGACTACTATTAGCCAGGTTCAGAGCACTTAACTGTACAGCTGTTCATGACGACAAATAGCCCAATTGGGTAAGGTGTCATGGGGTAGTAGTAGATACTATCAGGACATGATCGAATGATTGACGTCCGACCGCACCGAAACATGTCCAAGTATTATCCACGATACGCCCGCATACGCTACAGTCTGGAATATGGAATACATACTATACAGATAGATAAAAAGGACAACAGTACGGTAGAATAACCCTCAGCTTCGTATATCACAGCTGAGGGTAAGTCACTCGCTATCGTGCAATGTTTTCATCACTTATACATGTACATTAGTTCCCTATGTCACAATTGGTGACATGACAATATAAAGCTTCGTATGTCACAGCTGAGATTCCCTACATCACAGATCTAAAAGTATCTAGCCTCTAATTTGGACAGAGGGGACGGGAGCATAGGGGAAGAGCTATGTGGCAGGGGCCACAGAGTTCCTTCAAGTTGGCCATCAAGTATGCCTCAGGGCTGGTGAGCACCTCCCATGGAGTGGTGCTAGTTTGCACCACCAGGACTGGGCCAGAAGGCAGGCCAGGATAGTAGTATCTAGCCTGCCTTCTGGCCCAGTCCTGGTGGCGCAAACTAGTACCACTCCATGGGAAGTGCCCACTGGCCCTGAGGCGTGCCTGATAGCCAAGAAGCTCCGCACCGTTGGCAACCATGCGCTTAAGGAAGTCTGGGAAGACAAGCTGTCTCTCCAGCTCCATGCCATTCTGGACTCGATGAAGGTGAAGTGGACTAGCACCGACATCGTCCGCATCGGGATCACTGGAGAGTCTTCCACCCCTGTTATTTGGGCTAGGATGCTGAAGCGCGCAGGGGAACGCGCCAGTGAGCTCGAGGGAATAAGAGTGAAGCAAGGATAGGTAGGGCGTCGAGAGAAGGCCACCGAGCCCAAGGACCAGAGGTGTAGACAAGTCAAGAGAAAGACTTCCTGCGCGCAGACTTTCGAACGCGGATGGCACGGTGGCGTGGTTTAGCGTCAAAAGCTCACACGAGAGAAGATAGGACAGGAAAACTTAGAGATCACACTGAAGAGAAGAACGGGGGAGAGTGTCCGCGAGAGATTTCTTGCCTTTGAGGAGGCCTCTCTGGGGGTTTTTTTATAGCAAGGCGCGCGTATCTAGATACATCACCAATAATCTCTGTTAGTAAGGAGTGACGAGCAAGCGGGTCGAGACAAACCTAGAAACGCTACAGAGGTGAAGCAAAGTCAGAAGTGACACCTGTTACTGAGTCCATATCGCAAGGGGTGGTATAAAGGTGGTCTAGTGTGCGGCGACTTGCACGGGCGCGAGGGGGTAGGGACGAACTGGAGCAAGGAATGAGAGGTTTGTAGACATAGCGTGTAAACAAGGGACGAGAGTACTTCAAGATAAATTCAGTCAAAATAATGAAATAAAAGTGTATACACGTAAATGATGTGCCGAAGGGACTGCCAGACGCGGCTGCTTGACATGGCGTGGGTCGCAGCGTTGGCAGGAACGAGGGGAGCGGCGAAGAGATTGAGGATGAAGATGGAGATGACGTGGAGGGTTTTGAGTGGGCGCGCGGACAGAAGTGGTGAAGGGATATAAGGGCTAAGGGGACGGCTAGCTCCAGGGCGAGGATGGAAGGGCGCCTTGTGAATGCAAGCCGAGTGGTGAGGCAATGAGGAACAAAAGCGAGGCCGAGAGGACAGTTGATGAGGCAACGAGGGACAGAGGTGAGGATGGAGTGAATGAGTGGCGCGAGGACAGAAAGAGAGAGAGGTTCAAAGGAACTATGAGGGGAGAAGAGACAGGTGGTGTGCACGTGAATGAGTGTGGAGGGTGCGGGATGGACACGAGGACGAGGGTGACTCGGAGTGGTGACAGAAGTGGGTAGGCGCGGCATCGGATTGGCGTTGTGGACGTGTCGAAGTGCTCATTTCGAGCGGGCATTGCCACCTTACAATGCCAGCTATGATGAATCTGACACTCTAGAGTATATGCTGCTATGACTGGAACACCGCAGGGCTCAGTCCGAAGGGCCAGCCAAGAGATGATCCTGCCAAGGAAGGTATATAGAAAGGCCATGATATCAGAGTTATTCTAGTTCCAAGTCCTCATCCACACTCGTACAGTATATGGCAGCAAATCCAAACAGCACTCTGCGACGCCATGGTCGGCCCTTACCCACATTGGCTTTGTTTGGCTTGACTTTGTTTGGCTTGGCGTTGCCACAGCACCACAAGTGATTTTTTTCGGAGACATCTACAATTTTCGAAACAGCTGTAAATGGTAAATGGCAAGTGCACTTGAGTGATGGAGCGCGGCCTGGCCTAGTACGCGGCCACGTGGTCGAGTATTATTGGACGTGACGTCACGCGTCACGGACTGACTGTAGATAGCGACTGGCGATGCCACTATACTGGTAACAGGGACCCCGCTAGGAACCGTATAGGGTACCAGAGCTTCTATTGTACATATAGAGTGCGTTGGAGCCAGTACAGGGAAGAGTAGTGATGTCATAACATGGCGTATCGGGAGAAGCAGTGCGGTGTTTAGTACGCATAAAACATCCGTGGTATTGATTTAGACTATCCACTGGGACTTGCCCGGAAATTCGGGTAGTGTGCGGCGGTGAGAAGCTCCAAGCGCATCATGTACGACAAAAGGAAATGATTCCACTGTAGTTCCTTCATTGGGTGGAGTGGGTTTCAAGCTTCGCAATAGGGCTTTGGAACCTGTCAATGCCCCATTAGCGACGAAGCAAGAGTCAAGTGCTATGTGATAAGTGCCTGTGCAATGGCTTTTTCCACCTCAAGCGCCAATGCGGTACTGAACTTCTTTAGGGCAGTTTTGCCTTCTTGCTTACAATCCGGACAAAGCCCTGCCCTCTCGGAGAAATATTCGAGTAGTCCGGTTGAAAGGACGGTACTACCACGCGGGCGGTCTTTGAGCAAGGAGAGTGATTCCTCTAGGTATGCGGTCCACCAATGCGGGACCCAGAGACTTTGAGGAGGGATTGAGAGGAAAAAAAAGTGGAATTGCGCGCGGCAGGATTGGGGTGTTGTCGGATCAAGTGGGTAGGAGGATGCCAGGGACTTGAACCACCTAAGCGGTGGCATGGTAGTCGCCCGGCGAACGCAAACCTGGCGATACTGCAGTAACTGGTGGTATTGTGTCGCTGTAAGATCCTTCAATACTGATTGGGCTAGATTGTCGTTCTGTGGAAAGCCGAGCATTTGCTTCGCCGCGTCATTTGCAGCATCCTCGAGCGCATAACGACTAGCGAGCGCAAAAACTTCGAGCGGCTGTGACTCGGCAATCCGAGAAAGTGCATCCTTGATAGTCCGGTCGAAGGCTTCAATCATGTACTTGCGGCGTGCCTCCAGGAGCAGGCGAATGTCTCCGAGATCGTTTAGGTCGGGGTTCTCAACCGGATAGCAAAAGCGAAGGACGATATCAAGGGTGCGGGACGTTTCCGTAACTTCAATGAGAGGAAGATTATCACGTTGACTGTCGCCTTGGAGGGGGGAGGCATCCTCGGGAGCGGTAACTGGTAACTCGAACATATCTTTGAATACGTCAGATACTTGAGCAAGGATTGGCTTGCTGACGAAGAAATCGACATTATCAGAAGACCGTAAAATTACGGTGAGGTCGGGTGAAATGTCATGGAATGGGGGGCCAGCATCGCGGGGGCCTCCCGACTGAGGAGAGGGAGAAGGTTGGCGTGACATGAGCCTGAGAGAAACGATACGAATACGACATGAGCACGTTTTTGAAGCTAAGTTAAGGCCTAGTAAGGGGCTCGCAGTGGGAATGGGAAGATTGGATACTATTAAGCTTGCTAGCATTACATAATCCAATGGGTCCGGTAAAAGAGACACTAGTAAAGTGCTGACTCTGACGCGTCAGGTAAACGCCAGTGACGGGCTCGGTCTCCCCTCTTTCTTTCTCTATCCATACCAACATGTGAGTTCTCCTTTCTGTCTCTTACACTCCTGCAAACTTTTTAATTATCCCTAGGGTCTCCGTAAACATCATCTCATCGGAAATTTCTGGTACAGACCTTCGTGTCTCTATACCTCGCTGGCGACACTTATATGCCGTCCCTTTCCTGCCGTTCTACCCTCTACTGGCTTATGCATACTACGTCAAGTATAATGAGTGGTTAAGAAGTGAGGAGTGGACTTTCCTCGCTTGTGTCCTCCTCGGTGCGGGTCACTCCCTGAGCTTCTTGGTAACACGTTGGAGTGCAAGGGCAAAAGCATGGGTTACGACTCGTAAGGTGCGTACCTATCACGTTCTCGCGTGTCACGCAAATCCCAATTCCAACTCTAGGCCCACTCGCTCGCCGAAGCAGACTGTATTCGCATCCTTCCTGCTCCTCACCGTGGTCAGGGAGAAATCGTGCCCCTTTTAAAACCCGTCCCCTCCGATCCCACTACTTACTCATTCAGCTACCAACAAGACACCTACTCTGTCCATTCCACCGGACCTATCACTTTCGGCCTCCTCCCGTACCCATCGTCTACGCACCCCCCTCTCGCTAGATATCGCCAACCCGTCGACCTGAACACCTCTGTTGTTCCAGCACTTCAGTCAATGTACGGGAAGAACGAATTCAACATCCCCATTCCGTCCTTTAGCTCGTTGTTTGCCGAGCATGCCACCGCGCCGTTCTTCGTCTTCCAAATATTTTGCGTTGCACTGTGGATGCTTGACGAGTACTGGTACTACAGCCTTTTCACTCTCTTCATGCTCGTCGTTTTCGAGTGCACGGTTGTCTGGCAGGTGTGCAGGTTCGAGATTCCACCATTCACCAAATGGCTCAACTTGCTCGTTTGACAGCGCCTTAGAACACTGACCGAGTTCCGCACCATGTCTGTCGCTCCATTCCCTATCCAGGTGCTCAGGGATTCCAAGTGGTTTGTGCTGCAATCTGATGAGCTACTTCCTGGAGATATCGTTTCACTTGGTATTTGTTTCGTCTTCGCAAGGCGATTACCCACGCGTCCTGACACAAATTAGTACGCAGTCACCAATCAGAAACTAATATCCCTGCAGACATACTCTTGGTGCAAGGGACCTGTATCGTGAATGAGGCAATGCTTTCCGGCGAGTCGACTCCGCTGCTGAAAGAGTCTATAGAGCTCTTGGATCCCAGTGAAAAGCTAGATGCAGATGGTCAGCATAAGAATGCCGTGTTATTTAGCGGCACAAAACTTCTCCAGGGCAGTAATGGCGGTATGTGAATCTGTCTTTGACTGCCATTCGCCCTTATACCTACGTCGCCGTCTTAGGTAACACTCCTGATGGTGGCTGCCTCGGTGTGGTTCTACGCACCGGATTTGGTACTGCTCAAGGACAACTTGTCCGTACGATGGTCTTCTCCACGGAGCGTGTATCGGCGAATAATCTCGAGTCGTTCCTGTTCATCGGATTTTTGCTCATCTTTGCTATTGCCGCGAGCTGGTATGTCTGGGTCAAGGGTAGGGCACCTCTGACAAAATCTACGATCTATTTCACTGACCGAGTCTGATGTCAGGTATCGAGAGGAATTTGAAAAAGTCAAAACTGTTGCTCGATTGCGTGCTGATCGTCACGAGTGTGGTCCCACCGGAGCTACCTATGGAGTTGTCCCTAGCTGTAAACGCTTCTCTGGTCGCCTTGTCAAAGTTTGGTAAGCCTCTCCAGGTCGCATTCAGCATCGGTAGCTAAACACTCGTAGCAATTTTCTGTACGGAGCCGTTCCGGATCCCATCTGCAGGACGCGTCGACGTATGCTGTTTTGACAAGACTGGCACGATCACTGCGGAGAATCTTGTTGTGGAGGGTGTTGCCGGTGTCGAGTGCGCACTCTCTTCCATTATAAGATGCTTCTTCTCATTGACCTGTCAGCGAATCCAATCATCTGAAACTTGTGGACGTGAAAGCAACTTCTCGCGAGACGACGCTGTGCTTAGCAGGCGCACATGCACTGGTACGGTTAGACGACGGCACTGTGGTGGGCGACCCGATGGAGAAGGCAACTCTTGAGGCGCTTGAGTGGCAAATAGGCAACGGAGACGGTGTATCACCTGCATCATCATCGGCACCTCACCGCACAACAGTCTCTATTCGCCGTCGCTTCCAGTTTTCTTCTGCGCTGAAACGGATGTCGACTCTTTCAACGTTACCTGGTGGCCGCGGTTTGGTTTCAGTCAAGGGGGCTCCGGAGACGCTTAAGACGATGCTGGCTCATGTTCCCTCTGATTATGACGAAACGTACAAATGGTACACACGTCGCGGTAGCCGCGTACTTGCTCTTGGCATGAAGGAATACGATTCCATTTCGGCCGACAGGGTGCGTATTACGGATATGCTCCGAGAATGAACGCTGATGGTCCCATCAGATCAAGAAGCTGAATCGGGACGAAGTCGAGAGTCACCTCAAATTTGCTGGGTTCTTGATTTTTCACTCACCGCTCAAGCCGGACGCAGTTGACGCGCTCAAGATGCTAGCCGATTCATCACATCGGGTTCGTCGTGTTGGTATTACCTTTGCAGGAGAAAACTCACCTGGCCGATAGTGCATTATGATTACTGGCGATAACCCTCTTACTGCCCTTCACGTCGCCCGGGACGTTGAGATAGTCGACCGAGAGGCGTTGATCCTGGATCTGAAGGAAAATCCGGCACATGATGCAGGTAAGTGAGATGTTTCCCTCCAACCGCGTCGGGTCTCACCGGTTGTAGACCTCGAATGGCGCACCGTGGATGAAACTAAGGTCTTTTCTGTGGACCTGACCGAACCGCTTGATCAATCCCTATTAGACAATTACGACATCTGCGTTACAGGGCCTGCTTTGAAGCAGTTCGTATCGCTACCCAGCTGGAGGCAACTTGTACAACATACGTGGGTCTACGCACGAGTGTCGCCGGTGCAAAAGGAATTTATCGTGACCTCTCTTCGTGGACTCGGCTACACGACTCTCATGGCCGGTGACGGTACAAATGACGTTGGCGCTCTCAAACAGGCACATATTGGCGTGGCTCTTCTAGATGGGACGCCTGAAGACCTTCAAAAGATTGCGGAGCGTGAACGCCTGGAACGCATCAAGAAGGTATACGAAAGTCAGCTGAAGATCTCCTCCCGATTCAACCAGCCGCCGCCTCCAGTGCCACCGGCTATCGCGCACCTAGTTCCCGACGCCGTTGCAGCGCAGCAAAAAGCAGCAGCAGAGCAGGTTGAAGCGAGAAGAAGAAACCCCTTGGAAAAGGTTCGCCAGCGACCGATCTCATACATTGTCTTGCCTTCTGATATCGTCTCATCAGTTCGACCTCACTACCATCACAAATTCCCTGGCAGACATGGAAGGTGACGAGGATGTCCCAAAAATCAAGTTGGGCGATGCATCTTGTGCTGCACCCTTCACATCGAAGCTGTCCAACGTTTCTGCCAGTGAGTCAGTTCAGCCCATCTTTGGTAATTGAAACCGAATATTCCCGATCAGTTACCCACATAATTCGCCAGGGGCGTTGCACACTAGTCGCCACTATCCAGATGTACAAGATTCTAGCATTGAATTGCCTGATCACGGCCTACAGCCTCAGCGTGCAATATCTGGACGGAATTAAGTTTGGTGACTATCAAATCACAGTTACCGGAATGTTGATGTCCGTTTGCTTTTTGTGTATTTCCCGAGCGAAGGTCAGTATCGGCTCCTTGGCTTTCTACACGTGTCATAAACCTTGGCGTTGTAGCCGGTGGAGAAATTATCTCGTGAACGGCCCCTGAGCAATATCTTCAATTTTTACGTGCTTCTCTCCGTGCTATTGCAATTCGCACTTCATATCGGGTCCATGGTCTATATCACGGAGCTTGCGCATGGGTTGGAAGAGTATGTCATGGACCAACTACTCCGCCGCGCTGTTCGCGCTGCTGATATGATGCTGACGTCTTTATCAGCCGCGGACCGATAGATCTAGAAGCCAAGTTTGAGGCCAACTTGCTGAATACGGCTGTGTTCTTGCTCGGTCTCTCTCAGCAAGTTTCGACATTTGCTATCAACTTTCAGGTCAGCCACAACATCGCTTATCTCTCTCAGCTTACCTTGATATATTCCTGTAGGGCCGACCATTCCGTGAAGGCATCCGGGAGAACAGTGCTTTGTACTGGGGTCTCGTTGGTGCTAGCTGTGTTGCATTCTCGGGGGCGACAGACTTCATCCCTGAACTCAACCGATGGTTGCAGGTCGTTGAAATGGATAATGCAGTCAGTGCCCGATTCCTTTACCGTAGTCGATCTTGGCTGACTCCCAACAGTTCAGACTCCGTCTGACCGCGTCTATGATTATCGACTTCATTGGTTGCTGGGCGATTGAGAAAGTCTGCAAGTATTTGTTTGCTGACCTTGAACCCAAGTCTATAGTCACCCGCGGACGGGAAAGGCGGGAGGGACGTCGAGCAGAGGAATTAGCGAAGCAGGCGTCCCAATCTGATAGTGAGAAGAAGACGCAGTAACCTAACTAATTGTGTCACGGCCGACCGCCTTGCCTCCACCGGACGTTGTTATAGCATTGATCGTATAGAATACCTATCTTGTCCCATTCGGTCGGTCAATGGACCTGGTGTCTGGCTTTTCCGGCCCTTGGTCCCGTGCTTGCGCCTTTCGTGCCGGCGTTTCCTATGTCTTGGCCGGTCTTCTAACTTTCCGAGATGAAGTGGCGCGATGAACCTGTCGGCACCGCTTCCAGATGGTCTCATGTGCTCGGAATGAGGCACCTTGACAGTGCGTGGAATTCCTGTGGGAACTCCGCCTCGGATACTAACCTTGTCAGTGGTCGTGCGTGAAGTTAGCACGCGAATGCTCTGATTCAGCCTTTATTTCGTGCACCAAAAATGAGCTATAAGGCATTGCGTCTGTATTTTCTTTTGTGACCCGCATTGAACCCTATCATGTCGATGTCGACCGTGTTCTATCTATCCGCACTAATTGCGTGGTTGAGCGTCTCCGTGCAGGATATGCTATCCTTTTTGCTATTTGCACTCCTCTTGGTGCTATGTTGTATTCGCTACCGCCGCAGCCCGTGGCGTAAACTCCCTCCTGGTCCTCGGGGCCTCCCGATACTGGGAAATATCAAGCAACTCCAAGACAAACAATGGCTAACATCTGGCGAATGCAAAGCAACATTTGGTATGTTTCTCTTTTTTTTCCATCATCGATCTCTGAGCTTTGGACGATAACAGGTGACGTCGTCTACCTACACGTTTTGGGAAGATCCATCGTCATATTGAATTCGCTGAAGGCTGCAGCCGATCTGCTCGGACGGCGTGCTAAGATTTATTCTGATAGACCCCGTTTTATTGTGGCAGCAGAGATATTGACGGGTGGGATGGAAGTCAGCTTCCTCCAATATGGGATGCTGTGAGCCGCCCCTTCGAGATGTATCGTCTTGGTGCAAAGACGCAGACCCCTCTGATCGAGACTGGCAGATGGCGACGCATGCGCAGAGCGGCCCATGAAGGTCTGCACAAGTCGGCTGCCAAGGCGTTCAACACGATACAGACGACGGAGGCCATCCTTCTTGCCAGTGGAATCCTCGAAAGCCCAGAACAATGGGAAAAACACATGCGACGGTTCACGGCCTCTATGATCATGACTGCAGTTTACGACACCCCGGCTATTCACTCCCTGGAAGATGAGAGCGTGCAACGGATCAACGATCACGTCATCCGCGTCGCGCAATCGACCCTGCCAGGTTCCCATTGGGTTGAGCTCCTCCCCTGGATGAAACATATTCCAAGCAAGTAGGTTTTCCACCCGGTCCCAATACGCCGCTGCCGCCGCCGCCTCTGCCTTAAGGGTGTCCCCGCTGACTGATGTGTGTGGCACGTTCTAGGTTTGCAAAGTGGAAGCGAACAGCGGAGGAATGGTTTCGACGCGATTCCGAGATGTTCGAAGGCCTCATTGAGTCGGTCCGCGCAAACATGGTGAGATTTTGAGTGGGGCCTAATTTGACTTCGTCGGCGTTAATGTCGTTATCTGTCCGCGACGCATCGGACGCTGGCAGGCCAAAGGGATTGATCGTCCTAGTTTGAGCGCCACATTCATAAAGAACCAGAGTCGGAGTGGTCTCGATGCGCGAGAGATGGCATGGCTCGCAAGCACGATGTAGTGAGTCGTTCTTCCACGCAATCTATTTCCCGCCGCCGTCGTTCCTGCTAAGCACGAGTTTACCTATGCTAGCGGCGCCGGCGCCGAGACCACTACAGGTTCGATGTATTGGTGGATGCTTGCCATGGTCGCTTTCCCAGAAACCCAAAGGCGGGCTCAGGCCGAGTTGGACGCCGTGGTCGGTCGAAGTCGGACGCCCTCTTTCTCTGATCTGCCTAGCCTGCCCTACTTGCGTGCCATGGTCAAGGAGGTCCTTCGATGGCGGTCTGTCCTACCCGTGGGAATCCCCCACTGCTCTCTCGAGGATGATTGGTACGAGGGCATGTTCATCCCCAAGGGGACGATGTGCCTCGTGAACGTCGCGTCGTGCAATCACGACGCTGTTATCTATGGCGACGACGCCGCGTTCTTTAACCCTTCGCGCCACCTCAATCCCGATGGCACGCTCGCGCCAAGTCCGCCGGACACCCAGGACGAAGGCCACATCGTGTATGGCTTCGGGAAGCGGATATGTGTCGGGAGGCACGTGGCGAATGACACGATGTTCATCGCGTTCGCGACGGTGCTGTGGGCCATGGAACTGGTTCCGGCCAAGGACGAACAGGGGAGGGACATCCCCATCGACGTGGACGGCTATCTTGACAGCGGGATGGTTCAGTGAGTCCGATCCGTTTTTACTCATATGTGCGATCCTCCCGAACTTGTGCTGAGACGTGCCCCCCCCCTTCTTTCTCTCCACCACCGTGCTGGAAAAAGTCTCCCCGTGCCGTTCTCGTGCAAGACAACGCCGAGGTTTCCCGAGGCAATCACGATTCTGAACGAAGAGCGCGAGCTTCGTGGGTGGATGTAAACGCCAAAGCTACTATCATGGGGCCTCCTCGGAGGTCGCATACCCGTTAGGCTAGAGATTGCTCGTGTTGTATGTGTTCATTTCATATATGTTACTCAACTCCATGGACGAGACTATGCTTCTATCTACTATCTACTAGAAGAATGGAATTTCGAGAACTTGCCTGGGAAAGAAAGAAAATTGTCGGCTTCTACGGCGTAATAAGTGCGTAAGGAAGGTATAAGGCTCCCCCCGTCGGTGGCGGAAGCAAGTCGTTGGTTGCTCAGAGCCAGACAACAAACAACGATAACAATTGCGCCATTGACTCAACGGGGCTTCAGAATTGGAATTGGAACTTTTTCTTAAGTTACTTGTTCCCGCCGGCGGGGCGGGGCTGAACCGAGTTTCCGTCTCGCTCGGGAGAAGCCGCTCAGTTTCTCCGCGACCCACCCCAGATTTACGCTACGCAGCACTTGTCACTCGTTTTGGTCCCCGAGCGGGCCAGAACAACGCCGATCCTCCCGGCGCGCCTCCAACGACTTCGAGAGTCTCGGAGATCATCTCCTTAAGGGATTCATGGCAAGGGTCCATCATCATCCGATGATATCGACATTTGTCAGCCGGCAAATTTGTTGAGCCCGGATGTGCCAGTGAACGACCAGAGGTGTTTACGGGTGTTTAGGACAGTTCCCAAATGGCCCCAGTGGCAACTTGAAACTGTTCTAGTTTGTTTGAGGTGGCGGAAGTTGCAGCTATTTTCAGATCACTAAATTGGCCGCCACCAAAGGCTCAAAACGATGCGTCGAACCGCACGAGGACTGATATCAGTCACATAAGCAATGACACTAGGCTTGAGAATTTGAGATGTGCAAACATTGTGATGATCTGCTCTTTCTTCGTGTGGTGGATATGTCGACGATTTCCGTGCATGTCACGGCGTTGTATAGAAGTCAAGAAATCAGCCAGGCACTTGCTCCCGAGGTTCACTCACTCAGTGGGGCGGTGGGGCATTGTGGAGCGTTGGGTCCCATTTGTCAATATTCACAAACACAAAGCGGATGACTGCGATCGCAAAAGCGGTCTAACGATCTGAAAATAGCTAATAGGATAAATACACGACCGTGACGATAAGCACCCCCTTGGCGGGGCGGCCCAACTCGTGCTATGTCACTGCGTTGTGAAGTGAGAGAACGAGATGGCAGGCCGTAATTGCGATCATTCGCGAAGATATATTATAAACTGGTATCTTATAGGTGTTAAAAGCTACATGAATATACATGAGGTCGTCGTTAGAGTAAGAACAATGCAGCGTTAGACAGCGGTGTGCAAGCAACAAGCAAGGAAAGGAACAGAAGCGTTGACAGGCTATCGTGCTGGCGACGCCACCTTATGTGGCACCTTGGCCTCGATATCGGCCAACTGCTGATTTCGCTTCTCCGCGAGCTCCCTTTGTCTCTGTAGGGATCTTTCAACCGAATCAGACAACATTCATTCACAGTATTTTGGCTGGCCTGGCCAGGGAAAAACACGCACTTGGTCTGGTTTTCGAGCTCCAGCACTCGCTCTTTGTAGCCCTGTCTCTCGCGCTTGACCTTCTCTTCCGCCGCGCGGAGGCGCGCCTCGTACTCCTTCACCCGCGCTTCCCACTTGGTGTCCGCCGCGGTCGTCTTCTGGTTCATGGCCGCCATCTTCTCCTCTGCGGCGGCGAGCTGGTTCTGCGCGTTGGCCAGGCGACGCTCTGCATTGTTCGCGCGGATCATCAGCGCCTTGACCTCGTTCGAGTCGCCAGGCGTAGGCCGCTTCAGTATAGCCAACTGCGAAGTCAGGTCCGACAACGACGTCTGCATTCGCAGATCAATCAAAAAAGAGAAAAATTACACAGTAAAAACTACATTACTTTGGCCGCTTCCAATTCGCCCTCCTTCGCGCTGAGTTTGCGGCGCCAGGCCGATTTCGTATCCGCGTACTGCTTGACGCTGCTCTCGAACTTGTCCAGTTGCCGCCATCGGTGGTCCAACGACTTGCGCATCTCGTTCAGTTTTTCGGTATACCGAGCCTCCGCTTCCTTGACGCGCTTCTCAAAGTCCAGCTGGATCTGGCTGAGAGATTTCAAGCGGGTGATGAGGTTGTCGTGGAAGACGCCAAAATTCGTGTACGGTTTCGTTTCCGCTTGGCCGCTTTTCTTCTACAAGTGAGAAGAAATCAAAAGATAGAACGGTCCCGTCAGACACAGTGCGGAGGTGATCAGAACGGTTAAACGCACGGGCGTCTTGTCGACACCGAGGATCTTGTCCATGTACTGATAGATGGTGAGCAAGAGCGTGTTGCGTTCCGTCAGCTGGTCTCTATATTGGTTCTCCGCGGCGAGCAAAGACCGTTGGTCCTTCGAGAGCCGCTGCTCGAGCTCCTGTACACGAACGCGCAAGGAGACGACGTCCGTCTCCGCCGTGCTCAAGCTCGATTGCGTAAGATCCAACTTCTCAGTCGCATTCAATCGCGCCTGCGTTTGAGCCGCCACCTGCGCCGAGAGCTCGCGATTCTCCGCGTGCAGCGTGTCGATGACGCCGTCGCGCTCGCGCATGCGCGTCTCTCGCTCGTGGAGGTCCTTGCGCGCGCGGGCGAGCTCGTCCTCCAGCCGCTCGAGATCGCGCTTGAGTCGGTCCGCCTCGAGCTGCAGCGAGAACCGGGCGGTCGTCGCGTGTTCGCCCTGCGTCTTGGCCGCCGCCTCTTGCGCGCTCAACGCCGCCTGGAGGGCGGAAACGTCCGCGTCGCGCTGGCCGAGAAGGGCTTGTACGCGCGCAAGCTCGGTCTGCGTGGTCTGCGCCGAGGACTCGTGCGCTTCGTAGGTGCGACGCGAGCGGCGCATCTCCGATTCGAAATCGCGATTCGCCTTGTCCAACTGGCCCTCGGCGCGTTCGCGGGCATCGCGCTCTCTCTTCACCTCCCCGACAAGGTCCTCGACGTGCCGCGCTAGCTCTTCCTGACGAGCACGATGTGCGAGAATGTCCTGGCTGGATGCCTCGTAAAGCCTGGACACTTCCTGCAAATCGCTCTTGAGGTGTGCTACTTTCTGTCAAGACGTCAAGGGGTACGCTGGGACAAACAACAAGGGTACACACTTCTTTCAGAGCTGCTGTAAGCGCTTCTAACCGCTCACGCTCAACCATCTCGTCTTCTCGTGCGCGATCGTTGATTCTCTTCAGCTCTTCTGCATCCTCTTCAAGTTCGTAGATGCGGTGTCCTAGTTGCTCGATCTCGCGATTCGCAAGAGCGATCTCCTCATCCTTCTCTTCGGCCTCTCGTTCTAGGTGAGCGAGTGCTGCCTCGAATTTGTCGTGAAGAGCATTGGTGTTGGATTCTAGCTCATTGACCTGCATGCGAAGCTCCTCTGACTCGGCGTCACGTTCTGCCAAGGCCTGGGGATAAGTTAGCAGACGACATCCAGGAGGCTACGCAGATAACAACGCACGTCACGTAGCTCCTCAATCTGTGCTTTGGCTTCGTCAACCTCGCCCTTCCACTCGCCTTCGACGTCATCGAGGATAGAGCGGTGCTCGCTGAGGAGCTCGTTGATCTCCTGACTCTTGAAACTAAGCTCGTCATCCTTCTGTTGGAGCTCAATACTCGCAGCAGCGAGCTTGTCGCGGAGAACGTTGAGGTCGTCCTCGATTGCCTCACGTGACTCACGCTCTTCGAGGATCATGGCACGGCTTTGACTACGTTCGACACCTTCCGCTTCCCGGCGGCGTTCCAAGTCCTCGATTTGCAAACGCAACGCTTCGTTCTGATCTAGGAGCTCTTCCTTCTCGTCCTCGCGCTGGGCGAGAACATCTGCATGTTCCTCGAGTGCGGCTTTGAGGTCCTTAATTTCCTCCTGAAGCGCGGCGGTGCGTTTCCGGCCACTACTAGTATCGGTGACCTCCCCCCGCTGCTCGACGATGTCTTTTAGTCGCTCGAGTTCGTCCATGTTCTCTTCGAGCAGGTGGCGCACATTCTCGAGTCTTCCTCGAGCTCTGCGTTGCGGTCCTCTGCGTCACGTAGAGCCGCATCATCTTGTCCAGACTCGCTGGTGAGGCGACGGCGCAGCTCTCGGTTTCATGTCCGCGCTTCTCGAGCAGAGCTTCGAGCTCACGTTCACGCGATGAGCGGGTTGCGTCGCCGCGCTGTATGCGCTGTAATTCGTTCTCGAGCTCGAGGACGAGCTTCCGGACCTTCTTGAGCTCCATGCCCCGTTGTTGAACTTCAATCTTGAGGTTGATGTTTTGTTTGAGTGCAGCTTCCACTTGGTCTGGAGCGAGTTGAGCCAGACGTTCTTCCAGGAAATGGACCTTGAGCTTTATATTGAAGTTTTCCTTTTTGAGGTTATCGATGTGCTAAAATGAAAAGATGTGAAGGCGTGCGCTACGAAAGAGACGAAGGAAAACACGGACTTTTTCCTGGTCTCGAAGGGTGAGGTTGTTTCCCTTCGGATTAGTGGCACTCGACTTGGAGCGTTTTCCCCTAGTATTTAAGGGGGTGGCGAGGTCCCCCTCCCAGTTGTCCCCGTTCTGCGAGTCATTGAGAGCATCAGAGTTTAAACTGTCATCCTGTCGCCTTAGAGCAGCTGGGGTGGCCTCGTCACCCTTACGGCGTAGGAGTACATGAGGCGGCGATGGAGTAGATATGGGGGCAGTGGAAGGGGCGGTGGTACGAGAAGAGACGGAAGATACTCTAAGTGACTTTGCAGGAGTTGATATGCCAGAGATGAGAGAACCAAGGGAGAGATCAGGAGTGCCCAAAGATTGAAATGAAGCATCTGCTTGTTGATTGAGTGCAGCAGACATCGTTAACATGAACCACTCTCGGCACGGCACACTCCGGCAACCCTCAACCGGGTCGTACACGGCCCGGCCAACAATACACTACACTTTAGACTTAACTACCATGAAGATCTACTCTCTCGCAGTCATTCTCGCTCCCCCATCCGGTCCATGCGCAACCCTATCTCAGGCATCTGACCTTTCCTCTTTTTCTTTCTATCAAAAGGGCTCCGTCGGCGAATTCTTGTCCTTTTTCACAAAGACCGTTGCAGAACGCACCTCCCAGGGTGCACGTCAGAGCGTCCAAGAGAACAACTATACTGCGCACGTCTATAACCGGGGAGGTGCAGAGCAGCTTGCGGGTTAGCCTTTCTCTCTCAGTAGCACCATACATGGATAGCTAACTCTCATGTTGTAGCCGTGATCATCACAGACCATGAGTACCCCGTCCGACCCGCATTCTCCCTTCTAAGCAAGCTCCTCGACGATTTCACAGCAAAGATCCCCCAGTCCTCCTTCTCCAACCCATCTGCCATTTCGTTTCCAGATATCAACAACTACCTTCAGAAGTACCAAGACCCACGGCATGCAGATAATATCATGCGTGTGCAACAAGAACTTGATGAAACAAAGATCGTCCTAGTGCGCATGTTCTTCACCCGTAACAGTTCGAATATGCTCATGTATGTTCGCAGCATAAAACGATAGAGTCGGTACTTCAACGTGGCGAGAAGCTAGACAACCTCGTCGAGCGGTCGACTGCGCTTTCTGCGCAGAGCAAGATGTTTTACAAGACAGCTAAGAAGGTATATCTTCCCCTCCTCTTCAACTTTTTTGCTCAACTCCACGTTCGCACAGCAAAACTCTTGCTGCACAGTCATGTGAGGTCTTATACAGAGAATGTGCGCTCCATCTTACTTTTCACTGCAATGTACATGTATCCATACCCCGTGGACCATTCAAACAATGTGCAGAAGGTATCGCTTTTGTAATCTCATGGTTGTAGGAAACCCTGGCAGAAGAACTTCAGCCACGGTCTCATTCATATCGACTCACCGGATGTCTCGATGACTGTCTTGCAACAGCCGGAAAGGCGGGTATCCCCGGGTTCCGCCCCTAGCAGCTTCATCCCCTGCTGCAGTCACATTCGTTCATGCTCCGTTTTTGGTCCGTCTAGACAGCTTAGCTCTCCACTTAAAGGCTCTAAGGGCAACGAACCAAGCAGTCTGAGTCATATAAGGTTCTGCCAGCACCGAGTCATCTGTTCTTTACCGGTTGGTTGTTCACTTGGCAGATGCAACAGAACATGTGTTACCGAGTGCCATATCGACTGAGGTGTATCCAGCACGCTCAAAGTTGCTGGCCGCTTATTCCCAGCTGACTCCATTCTAGAATCAGCTTCCGATATTAGGCCTCTGAGTCGTTAAGGTTGCCGGATAGTAAGAGCACGGAACTACAAGGCGACAGTGAGGAAGGTGGACATCTAGAGTGGCTTGAGGGAGGCATCGCCATCGCATGTGAAACGGATCCAGGTTACAGCTCATATGGGCCTTTTGTGATAGCACCGGCATACCTTGTGATGCATTCGAGGCAGATAGTCACTAACCTGTCAATAAATATGAATTCCCAATTCTCGTGCACGCACAATGACGCGAAGACAAGCATTTACATTTGGCCGAGCACGCTTGTTGGGGAAGGACGGCATTTTCCGAGTATTGCTATACAGCTCATTCAGCCACCGTCAATGGACAATTCCCACGTTCGAATATCCTCCTCGTCAAGTCCAGTCAAGATACACGCTCCGCACCATGGTATGTGCCCTCTTCATGGTCTGCGCCCCTCCGCACAGCCTACAATATTTCTTTATAGCCAAAGGAGATCCGTGACATCAAGCAATTCATCGAGATCGCGCGGCGGAAGGACGCCCGCTGTGCGTCACTTTTCCCACATTTCTTTGGTCAGATTCGATCCTTAACGCCCCCTGCGCACAGCGGCACGCATCAAAAAGACCGCACCAGCAACCCCCGGCGCGAAAGAGCGCACAAAGTTTAAGATTCGCTGCTCACGATACCTTTACACCCTCGCACTCGATGACCCGGAAAAGGCAGAGAAACTCAAGCAGAGTCTTCCGCCAGGCGAGTCATTTTTTTCTTTCCTCGCCGTTACCTTGCCCCCTCTAACACGGGTTACGTTATAGGCCTTACCATCGAGGAGGTGAAGAAACAGCCCAAGAAGAAGTAAACCTTCTCGTCGTGCTGTTGGTGAGGTCTCAACCGCTGCACTCGGCGATGCGGACCGTGTATGTTCATGCTCGATGCCAATCATAAAACGATTTATGCACATGCCACATAAGCCATGTTCCTCTCTGGTTCTGCAATGACACTCTCGTGCATCATCATCTAGACGGTTGCGCATAAATTCCCAAGATGCTATCGTACATGCCTAACAAGACACAACCGACAAGTAGCACCGTCGTTAGGCCTTGCAAAAGCCTGCTCGAAAGCCTGTCTCGTTCTCGTGAGCTTCGTGAGGATAAGCTCGTTCCCCTTGACCCGGCTTCGAGATCTACGTCGGCTGAGTCTGTAAAGTCAAAATGACAGAGTACAGCGTCCAACAATACTCCGCCATCTAGTTGGGAAAGGGGAAGCACGTTAAGCAAAAACAAGGATAGTGTTAATGTCTGGGTGTATCTATCGACAGGGACTCAGTATCATAACGCTCGTGGCTAGCGACCCTAGAGACGCACAGCATCATCTTCTCCACAAAATTTGGAAGCCAGTGAGGAAGAAATAGCGACCGGGGACGCCACCGGGTAACGTCCACTGGGTCCGGAATCAGCATGTGGCAGCCACGCTGTGTACTAAGGATGTATCATACCACTCTGGTAGATTTCTTCGCGTGCCCCCCTCCACAATACGACGCGCGTTGGGGTTTTGTAATCATCAGATTGTATGCCGATGCGCAAGAACTCCTCGCCTCTACGCATCCGCACACACACCTGCCCGTGGGTACACGCCCCCTCGCAGCGTGTTATTACGGCATTCGTAGGTACAAGTAATTCTGGTGCTTCAACACATCGCGGAGTTTCTTCATTTCTGATCGGTATAAGGCATGCTTCAGAGCCGGGTCCGGGTGGGGGAGCTGCGCAGCAACCATGCGGGTGACCTTCACAACACATTGTCAGCGAGAAATCGATGGGACATTATCAGGGTCTCCCACCGAGGAACCATTTCGTGTCCAGGCACCAGCCCAGTTCATCTGAGAGAGGTGAACGCGGCGCGGTCAGGTAATCCCTCCACGCGCTCTCTTTGGCATTGGCGAGTGGAAGGTCATCGAGCACGGTAAGTAGCGCACCACGAGGGAGATGGGATGCCAGCGGCGAATCGGGCGTCACCGATGCCACTAAGAACCCGTTGGCGGAAATATCTGAATAGCCAAGGAGGAGGAACGGACGCGCGAGTGGGAGCGCGAGGACGAGGTACAGCAGTGCGCTCAGGAGGGGACCGGACGCGGCGATGCGCGCGCGGACGCGTGGGGACAGGCCGGCGAGCGCGTGAGCGGGGAAAGCGACGAAGGCCGCGGGCACGATTAGCGTCAGGGACGCGCCGAGGGACTGGAGCGGTACGCCGTCGCTGCGTTGGAGAACGTCAGTTGCACGCAAGAAAAGCAGATCGCGTAGGAACGAACAGCGCGGCGGAGAGGGCGTGGCCTGCTTCGTGTATGGCTTGCGAGCAGAACAGCGCGCCGACGAGCAGAGGTAGTTGTGACAGCGGGAGTGTGATTCCGGGTATCTGGGGTTATTTTTATTTTTCGGTGGTGGGTGAGCGCTGCGGTAGGCATGTAGGGGGGGGGGGGGGGGGAGATGCGTACGTACCAGTAATTGTATTGGTATGTCTGTTGCTGGACGTGCGGGGAACGGACTGGGCGGTACGTAGTCGCTCTCATACGATCGCTTGGCGTGGGGGTATACATCTGTAGTAGCAGGTCGGGGGTCTAGATCGGCAACCGATCGCCGTGCGAGCTGCACGAACGTCCAGGCCAGCAGGGCCAACGCCACCGCCATGCCGAGCAGGGAGATCGCTATGCCCAGGTCGAACACCACGCGCAGGGTGGTCCGCACACTGGCACGCGCGGTGCGACTTTTCTGAGAGAGCCACAGAGCCAGGGCGTCATGGCTCGTATTGAACGCGGTGCTCTCGACGCGAAGATAAGGACCCTTGAGGGTGGCCGTCGTCGTTGTCGGTTTTCGTCTCCGCGTGGTGGTGGTGGTGGTGCTGCTGCTGCTGTTGGTCAGGTAGGTTGGCAAGAGACCACGAGGAGGCCTGTTAGCCTGGGCATGGAAACGGTGAATTAGGTGAATAGAAGACCATAAACCGAGGAGAAGGAGAATTAAGGTGGTAAGCGGGCTCATGCACGCAATGCATGCAATGCTGCATGCTGCATGGGTGGTCTGGTGTGATTATTAATAATAAAATATTGACCTTCCTCTTTCGTGGGCGGTCGGCTGCCGCGGGATGAGAGATCTATCAACGCAGCTTGGCAACGGACCAGCCTCCTATCATATTCGCTTGTCAATGTGGTATCTACTCTACGGCCGGACCTGTGTGCTGTTTCAGTGTGGTGTGGGCGCAGTCCTCCCACATTCGCAATCCGAGTCCTCACCGTGGCATCTAGGGCTAGACTTTGACGCTTTTTGCTATGTTCTTTGATTTATGCTGCCAAACCATATCGCTGTTGCCTATATCCTAATATAACTTGAAGTAGATAACTCCACGGCTCTCTGTTCCTGTGCACACAATTCCCAGTTGTTATCGATGGCTTCTGTAACCTTGGGGCCCATTTCGCCGATTCCTTTTAAGGGACGCATGCAGAGACGAATCTCACTGCTGCCCAAAATTCAGTCCCAAAATGAGCCACTTTTTCAGTACCGATCTCTACATTATCTTCCAATTCACGAACAGTTCGTTCCGTAAGTGGCCGGAGAACGAGAACGGCCGGGCGCAAAATCCACAGCGATGAAAAGGGACACTTGCCGCCCATCAATGCGCATTAGGCATAGTGGCGATGCATCGATGACAACCCTTTATAAGCGCAGGGGACTGCCCTCCCCCGAATGTTCCTCAGGCTGAGCCTCCATTCACCCAATCGCTACGCTGATCTTTTCCCCTCCTTCACTGTACTCAACACTCGACGTGTCTACCTTCCTCTACCTTTTCAAAATCCACTAGCTGTGCTATTCGAAGTTTCGCTACCATGGGCCACGTTCGCTCCTACACATTTTGTCGTTGCATCCCTGTGCGGTTCGGTGTGTTCATTATGACCGCAATCGGTGTCGTTGGTGGTTTGATTATGGCTATCGTGGGCTGGCTCAGCGTTACACATAAAGGTGCGTGGCGTCCTGTCCTGCCATGTCATACCCTCATCCCTTTGCAGACCGCGCGCATTTAACCGGAAATCAGGATATTTCCCTCTCGATCTCTTCCCTCTCATATACTGTCCTTCTCATCGTTTCCATCTTTGGGTCCGTTTCCTTCGCACGAGTCAAATTTACGAACACGAACGCTCACATTTGTGCTCAGGCTGATTGGTGTCATCATCAGGCGCCGCGATTTCCTCACTCTGTACAGCACGATTGCGTTGTGGCACCTCGGGTTCGGCATTGTCACCGGGTCATTCTTCATCTATACCCTCTTCCACAAGATTGGAGACCAAGACGTGAGCAATTGCGTCAGCGGTAGTACCGACCCATCAGCACTAGACGATTGTAAGAAGGCGTTCGAGGTCGTCCGTGGCTTCACCGTTGGTATTTATATCATATTCTGGATAACTGAGCTCTGTGCGTATCCGTCTCTATCTCTCTCTTCACTCCCCCTGCGCGCGTTCCCACACCCTCCCTTTGGTTTGTGACCGGATTTATTTACACACGGATACACAGGGGGTTGCCTTATCGCCGCCGAGTACGTCTCGCAGCTGAAGCAGGACGAGCCCCTGGACCACCCGCCACCAGCTCTGGTGACCGCGAGCGCACCGCGGATGGCCACGACATACAATTACGGGGCAAAGTATGCCTTCGCCCATCCAGAGAACTCATTTGGGCAGCCAAACGTAAACAATGTCTGAAGACAATGACTCGGAGTGTCAAGTTGTATAAAATTGATCGGTTTTACGAGTACAGTACAATACCGTATATTTTTTTCGGAAGAGCGAAAGGGAGTCACAATAGCACATCACAAAAGAAATACAACACCTGTTGCACGGGGGGCGTTTTGTGACTTGTGAGCGCGCGTTAGTGGCGGCGGCAGTTGCCGCTTAGATCATATCAGTATCGTAAGCAGTCGTGCTCCTCGTGAACAATGGTATGATGCGATATTGTCAATCCGTCCTAGGTCGTGCTTACCCAGACGCAGGTTGTATGCACCGATTGCGGAGGTACCGTCATTGAATATGACGCCGCAGCTGGGAACGGATTTTGCGTACAGTGTGGCACAGTCATCGAAGAAAATACCATCGTAAATGAGGTCTCCTTTGGCGAGACAGCAGCCGGCGCTGCTATGGTCCAGGGATCGTACGTTGGGCAGGGCGCAAGTGAGCATTTCGAACGGGATGTTTACGCGTGTGCTGAAGCTGGTTTATTAGCCCACGCGCGTATGGGGGGTCCTTTTGGAAACAGAGGGAATACAGAATCGAGAGAGCAGACCATTGCCAATGGTGAGCTCCTAATTCTACCATGCCTGACATACTTCCTTCCACCTCTTTGCATCGTCACGGCCGAATTCCTTGTCCCAGCTTCTAACTCTTCCCTTTGTTAGCGAATCGCAAAATCCAAAGCATCGCCTCTGTTTTGCGTCTGTCCGATGTCGTCTCTCTTGCCGCAACGCGACTATACACTCTCGCAGTGGAACATAAGTTCACGAAAGGACGTAAAAGCCTCAACGTCGTGGCAGTTTGCCTCTATGTTGCGTGCCGGCAGAAAGAGACGCGCAATTATATGCTCATTGATTTCTCTGACCTCCTCCAGGTGAACACCACTTTTTCTCGTCCCGCGTCTTGGATTTGATTCATGGCCTTCATTTTTCAGGTCAACGTCTTTGAGCTCGGGCACACGTATCTCCAGCTCGTGCAGACCCTCAATTTGCGCTTGCCCCTGGTGGATCCCTCCCATTACATCTCTCGCTTCGCTGCGCTCCTGGAGTTCGGCGACGAGACGCACAAGGTCGCGACGGACGCCATTCGACTCGTGCAGCGTTTCGACCGCGACTGGATGACCAAGGGACGACGGCCCGCAGGCATCTGCGGCGCATGTCTCCTTCTCGCCGCCCGCATGAACAACTTCCGGCGCTCGGTGGAGGAGATCGTGCAAGTCGTCAAGATCGCCGACACGACGCTGCGCAAGCGTCTGAAGGAGTTCAAGGAGACGCCCAGCGGCGCGCTCACACTGACGGACTTCCGCACCGTGTGGCTCGAGGAGGAGATGGACCCGCCCGCGTTTATCAAGGGCAAGGAAAAGGAGCGCGAGAGCAAGGACGCGGAGGCGGACGAGGAGGCGGCTGAAGAGACGGGCAGGGGGGTACGGAGGAGGCAGGGCAAGGCGGACAAACGCAAGCGCAAGCGCCGGCGCACCGACGGAAGTGACGCGGAAGGAGACGGAGACAGAGTTCTTCCTGACGCTGCGCCGCACCCGTATTTCGACCCGGGACTCCTCAACTCCGGAATCCTCGCTGGCACCTCTCAAGCCGAGCCCCTCTTCTTACCAGAGCCAGGGGAGGAAAATCCCGATATCCAAATTAACCCGGCGCTCTTGGTAGACCGGCCTCCTGCCACGCTATCGCCCTCACAGGTCGTCAACCCAAGCAGCGTCGCCGGTGTCGTGTCCCCACTCGAGGCAGAGGTTAATAACGTTCTTACCGAAGAAGTCGCGGAGTATCTGCTCAACGTGCAAGGCGCACAGCTCAGCGCAGCATTGGACGAGGTGAACGAGCGTCGCATGGCAGGCATTCAGCCTGTGGACGAATTGACCGGACTTGACGAGGAGGAGCTCGATCAGTTCCTTCTAAGTGAGGAAGAGGTCCGAATCAGGGAGCGCGTCTGGGTTGAGATGAACCGGGAATACCTCGAAGCAATCGCAGGTGCGTCTATCGGTAACAGCCATTGAATGTGCAGGTAGATATTTGATGGCTGAACAGCCAAGGGGGACCAGCGAGAGCCGGGCGCGACGTCGGCCAAGCACAAGAAGGTTCGCTCTGCATCCGCTTCTTTTTTACTTACTTGCCTCAGGGCATTCGCTGATCACGAGGGTCGAAGCAGCGCCGGAAACCCGCGGCGAAACCCCGCGACGCCTCGACCCCACATGGCAGCACGGCCGCCGAGTCGGTGCGCACCCTCCTCAAGCAGAACGCGCGCTACAGCAAGCGCATCAATTACGACGCCCTCAAGGACCTCTTCACGGACGAGAAGGCGGAGGAGGACGACGGCGCTCTGTACACGCTCGACGAAAAGGAAGAAGACGCGAGCGTGTTCGTCGAGGAGGGCGGAGGGCGCGTCGGCGGGCACGCTGGTAGCTCGATCGACGCTGGCGATTTATTACAGCCTGAACTCGACGACGCTGACGATGGCGACGGAAGCGACAAGGGGGACGATTACGGCGATGCCGGCTGGGAAGACACGTACGAGCAAGAAGTGTAAAAGTCAGCAAGAAGTCGAAACGTCGTCGCACGTGAGTAGTTCATCTCTCTCATATCTCGGCCACAACATGGTGTAATCGCAAAATCAACGTTCTGTTCTTTCTCGGCCCCATCAAGCCTAGAACATCGATGTGTTGGTTAATCTGATTTAAGGGAGCACAGTCGGGCGCTAAAAATGGGTACTCAGTAGCCTATTGGGTTAGCTTGTGTCTATCGTGGCCGCGGCGTCAAGGGCTGGGTTCGATTCCCCGGTGTGCCAACGGTTCTACCTTTGACACGGCCCTTACCTTGGTCTCTCACAGACAGCAGAGAGGGTTAGGAAGAGGATTTGTACTTTTTTTTGACGCCTGCGCAGAAGCAGAGCATAGAGCTCGGGTTGCCAATCTGATGCCTAAAATAACACTTGATGAAATAAGTATCATAATCATGGATATGCGACATCGACATTTTAAGACTACAGCTCCATTTTCCCTTGCTTACTGCACCCCTCCCAGCGTGATTACCAAGTGTCTTCTCGCCACAACTGCCCTCGCGCCTGGGACAACCACGATTGTCTGGGTATCATCAATCACGACCGCAGGCCCATCTACGGCGTTTCCGACGGCCAGTCTTCCAAGTTCGAAGACCGGCGTGTCCTCTACTCGACCAATCTTGTCAAAATATACTGAATGGCGGGTCGCAGCTCTGTCGGCCTCGACCACTTGCGTCTGTAGCTGCTCAAGCTCGTCGAAAACCGACAGCCCCGACTCGTCAATCGTCGTGCCGACACCGCGAACCTTGACGTCGTCCACCACAACATGTGCCTCTTCTAACAAGAAGCCGAACTCCGCTTTGTACGCACGGCGGAAGGCGCCGAGGTAGTCCTCGTTCTCGCCGGCATCAGGAAGGACCATGAGCGCAGTGTCCGTGCCGTTAAAACGCATATTGAGCATACGCTCGATCCGAATACGCTCGGGAGGGAAGCCCTGCTTCTCGAGCTCCTTCCGCGTTGCGTCGGTGAGCGTGTCCAAGCGTGAAGAGAGCGTCGGCACGTTCTCCGGGGTGTAAAATGTCGATGCGGGTTCCTGGATCTCGTACACGCTTGTGCGGAGTAGTGGAATTGGCTGACGTCGTGGGTTCGAGCAAGAGAGAGGACGTACCGATCTGCCAGTGCGAGCCCGTAAGCGGACAGGATGGAGCTGTACCGATGAATCAAGACGGTTTTGATGCCCAGCAGCAAAGCGATCTCGCAGGCATGCTGTCCGCCCGCGCCACCAAAACTAGCAAGTCTGAGTGTGTGATGTGAGCTATCTGTTGTACGGTTACCATGCTACGCACTTACATGTGTGAGGAAGTGGCATATCCCTTTGCTTCGGTCAGCGCTCGCATAGGACGACACATTGTCTCATTGGCAACCTCGATGAAGCTGTCCGCATTCAGACATGGGGTTTCGGGCGCCACGCATTACGCTGCTCACGCACCCGTAAATGATCTCGTCCAGAGACAACTCGTTTGCAGCGTTTTCGTTGATATTTTTCGCAAGCTTTTCAAACTCCTTGCGGGTCGCATCCACGTCCAAAGGTTCATTTTCCGACTTGCCAAAGATCTTTGGGAAATATTCCGGGATGAGCCGCCCGAGTAACAGGTTAGCGTCTGTTACTGCCAATGGACCGCCTTTTCTATATCGCATCGTAAATTCTAGCTGCAGGGAGTTTTTGAGCGGAAATCCCATTCACCGGTAGCAGGTTGGACCTGGATCTGCTCCCGCACTTTCGGGACCAGCAAGGAACAGACCGTTGCGGAACGTGAGACAAGAGCCACCGCCCGCTGCGACAGTGTTGATATCAAGTTGTGGTGACTGAATCGTGACGCCCGCGGTGGTTGTCTCGTATACGATCTCGTAGCGGCCTGAGAAACGTGATACATCTGTAGATGTACCTCCCACGTCGAGTCTATCACCATGGATCCTGTCAACCAAGGCACATAGTATAGGCTAAACAGAGATACTGACCCTATGATCGGCGTCCTCCGCTTCTCATCCCAGCTTGTGCGCGCATACCCTACCACCCCGCCTGCAGGCCCGCTCAGAATAGTTTTCAGTCCCGAAAAGCCAGAGGCGTCTACAAGCCCGCCATCGCTGCTCATAAACTCAACACGTGGGAGCTGCGCAAAACCTTCAAAGAATCCGTCAAGATATGCACGCAGAATTGGTGTGAGGTAGGCGTCGGCTGTGGCAGATGCACCGCGCGGGACCATTTTTATCATGGGAAGGAGCTGGGATGAAAGGGAAATGTGTTCGAAACCGAGGGAAGAAGCTACTTTTCCAACGAGGAGTTCGTGTTCCGGGAAAGTATATGAATGTGCAAGCACCACAGCAACTGAGCGGTAACCATCGTCATAGAGCTTCTGCAGGTCCTTTCTGATAGCAGTCTCATCTATTGAAGAGTGGGTTAGCGAAGCCGCGTTCAGCGCAGCTTCGAAACATGCACCTGGTTCTTTGAGGATTCTCACAGCTTCTCCCGAGATTCCTTGAACGACTCTGCCGGGACCTTCTGCGTCTCCTTTTCCATCCCACCCCTTTCCTCGATAGCCTCGCTTGACTTGTCCATTTTCATCAAAAAGCACCTTGTGCTCTTCTGCCCAAGGGTCGCTCGTGTAGCCAACAAGCGTGACACGCTCGTCTATTTCTATGACAGTCGAGTATAACGGCGGTGGGCGGCGAATGTTGAGATCAAATATCTTTGGGCGAGACTGGTTGCCGATCAGTAAAAGATCCTTAAACCCTTTGGTGATAAGGAGGGCGTGTTTGCGGCCTTTACGTTCAAGGAGTGCATTGGTGGCGACCGTTGTAGACAGACGGATGTAATCTAATAACGAGTGGTCAATGTCAGTGAACTCGAAAAACTGAAAGCGCACCGATCTTGGCGATGTCAAGCTTTTCGCCTCTTGGTATTGCCTTGCCAGTGACAGACTCCAGTACACGCCGGATGCCTTCCGTGGGAGCATCTCTGTAGTTTGCAGGGTCCTGGGATACTGTATGGAAGTGAGAACTGCGATGGACGTTACGGGACAGTAGCTTAGGGACATACGGAGCTTAACGACAAGTTCCTTTCTCTGAGCCGGGTTATCCGTATCAAGATAACTTCTGCGATGAGATTAAGTTGTTGGATAGACGCAAGATACGCAGTGTCGCACGTACGCGTAAACGTCGCAGAACGTACCTCCACGATCTGCAGAGATTCTAACTGAATGATCTGGGATCATTGTCAAGATGATAATTGATTTCAGTTGGCGCGTCCCCACACACGTGATTTTATCCCGCTCTCACGTGCCACTTACACGCTCAATATTCGATTACGTCATACGAATCGTTCATTCGTGACTACTGACAACTCTTTTCGGCCAGTTCGCCTCCGTCACTAAGAGAACCTCACCGTCCCTTTTCAACCCGTATGAGAATCCATCCTTGTATTTAATCTTGATGAGCTTGGGAATTTGTCACACAACGCAGCCTCATACTCCCAGAAGGGCCAGAACCAGTTGGTTACCAAGGAGCCATTGATCGAAGGCACCTTCCGTACGATTGGGGCTTGGTTCTAACGAGTGAGGCAGTGGTCAGTGGCGGTACCGTTGGAATACTAATACAGTGCAGACCTTCAACCGGTACGGATTTTGTCCCTGACTAGATGATATACCGCATTCCTGGGCGCAGTGTGTTGTCAATAATTACACAACCATTTACAGCAGATCTACGTATTTGAGTAGTGATACATAGGGTTGTGTACTCCAAGGCGTACACAAATGGATTCGAAAAAAAAAATTACACAACCATTATAGTAGGTGGCACACTCGATGAATCTTGCCTGCTCCCATGCGGCTTCAAAGGTCGGGTCCAGTGTCTCGTTGCCTACGCTATCCCAGAAACTCTCAGTCCATCTAATTCAGTTGCGCCACGCTCGGCAAGGAAGCGCCCCTTTATGTCGATCGGCCCTTCGCGCAAGAGGGCTGTTCGCATATCCCCGGTCCGAGTCTTGTAGTCGAACGCGATGTCTGCACCGAGGGTGCGGAGCCAAGCTACTCCCTTGTCCGTGCCAACAGACGCGATTGCACGATACCCCTCCTGCTTTGCGAGCTGGACGACAATAGAACCAACGCCATTCGCGGCTGCTCACAAGCACGTTTTCGCCCTACAGAATCGCTCTAAATCAAGGTCCACCAAAGAACGGCACAGCAAGGCTCTACCTTGGCCCTGGAAAACTCTTTTTAGTAGATGTATGCCGTCTGTCCTGCACCCTATCTGGGCGCGGCGCTTGACCTGAATGGGAAACATACGGATTTCGGGGCTGTACACATGATCTCCTGGCTTGAAAGCATCATTCTCCGAATGTAGGACCATAGCAATTCCAAAGCCGTACAACCTAACCGCGAAACGTTAGAAGAGTGTCACATCGTGACTGGGGCGGTATGGATCGTCCAGCTTCCCGAGCTCAAATACAGGCTAATGGTCACATCAACATAGCAACCTAGTGATGACATGGCCAGTCTAAAAAGGCGGCAAGTGTGGATCAATGCCCAGCAGAAGTGTCTTGGCGAGAACACTGCTGTGGAGTGCTACGGTATCCAGGTCGATCGTGTCGATTGTATCGTACATTACAGCCTTTCCCGGCTTCAGAAGAGCTGAGCGTACAGTAACACCCGAGTCAGAGAGGGGCGTCGTAAAGAGAATGAGGGGCGCAAGAGTGCACGTGCTCGATCAGGTTTGCGGAGGCATTCATGACAGGTGCCATGTGTTAGACTATAGACACTCATTGTCCGCAGGTTTTATGCTCATCAACTCCTCAATAAGTTGAGCCCAAGGGTTCAACCGGGGCGCGACCATCACTCGCTGATGAAAGTTAAGTTCTTCGTCACACCGCCAGTTACCCGGGTACGTTGACGTCATCGCCTCCTGTGGGCCTGTGGCTCGGGGTGAGGGCGGGTCAGCAGCGCCGCCTCTGCTTGGCACAGGATCGACCTCTCTCTGCCCTCAACCAAAGGATTCTGTGTCTATTGTGGGGAGGCGAACAACCCACCAAACCACGCCAAAATCGACTAGTGAAATCAGTCTTGGCTGCTCTGATGCTCGAGGGTATTCCGCCAGCCCTAGAACGGCGTGTGAACCATGTCCTGTTACTTGTCTTAAGATTCTCTACGAGTAGAGCACCAGGTCCCTGGTAGTATATCGGATTAGTACACGCGCCTGTCACTTTGCTGGCCGCGCGAGAGCGGGGTTCGACTCCCCGCCAGGGAGCTACTTTTTTCCTTTATCTCGGTGCATTAAATTCAGCAATATACGAGATCTAAGGTCTCGCCTTTCCATCCGTTGTTGCTGAAACGACCATAGATGAAGTATACATAAGCAGCGTGTTGCAGTGACCAAATCCTGGGGGCCCCTTTACCCCCCACCCGCTCCTTCGCCTTTCACCTTATCCTTCCTCCTCACAATCTTCACACCTTTGAGTCCCGGATTACTCTTGCGTGGTGGAGCGGCGCGTGGCGCAGAGGGTGGTGCAGGTAACGGCGACGGCGGTTTGGGCACACGCGGTAATGGCGGCGGAATGCTGGGGGTTGGCGCGGGTGCTGTCCTGGCAGTTGCCCCCTGCGGACGAGTGCCCGGTTTTGCGGGGAGCGATGGATGCGCAGGCGCCCGAGGTTGGGTGCCGGTCGGTGGCGCTTGCGCAAGCTGCAGTAGCTTTGCTTCCATCTGCGCAATCTTGTCGTCCGTCCTATGAACAAAACAACAACTTTTGGTCAGTACCAAGACGAGGAGGGAGAGGGAGAGGGAAGGATGTAATGCGAAACGTTGGGTTGCGTACTTTGTGCGCGCGGGTGCGCTCTTCAGAAGACTGAGCGTTGTCGGCCGTCCTGCGTCGTGGTGATGTAGATGCGGCGGCTGTTGCTGCTGCTGTTGTTGTTGTTGTTGCTGCGGTTGTGCGTGGGAGGAGGCCCGACGCAATCCAGGGTAGACGTCGAGTGGCGCTTGGTGCGCGTACGTGACGGTGATGTGCCGACCCCTCAGCACCTTCCCGTTCGCGGCTTCGAGCGCAGCGGCCGCGTCCTGCGGTAAGGTTTTTTTGGTTCAGTCCAGAGCCATCATCATCATCATCATCATCACCACGAGCCATCTCCCGCTCCCCTGTCATTGACATTCGTACGCCGGGAAAATGGAAGAGACGAGGTACGGGGGGTTGAGCGAGGATGGAGAGGGGGTTGCACTCGCACTCACCGCTTCGCGCGCGTACTCGACAAAGGCGTACCCGCGGGGCTTGCCGCGCAGCGGGCCCGACTTGTGAAAGAGGTAGTCGAGTCGCGATAGGTTGCCAAACTTGGAGAAGATTTGTATGAGGGTGTACCTAGAGCGCGATAACATGGCTCGGTGCTTCACATCCGGTGCACAGAAAACAGTAAAGGGAGACGCACTCGTCCACGGTTGGATGGAGATTGCCAACGTAAAGACGGTTCTTGAGCAGCTCGCGGGGGGGTGGGGAAGGTGCGAGCAAAGTAGAGGTGGATGCCTCAGCTTCGAGAGAAGGGTAGGTGAGGTGAGAGACCACATTGGATGATCCCAGGATTGGGGAGTCTGGTGACATTAGTTGAGGCAGTCCAAGGAGTCAGTCCAACAGGAACAGGTCGTCGGCAACCATTTATCATACAACACTAATAATTTAGCTGCGGTCCGTTGCGGTCCGAAAACAAATATCCCATTGGTCAGGAACTACACTGCTTGCCAACCAATGTACCTCGATGGATGCATTAATACTAATAATCCGGAACACAAACATGATAGGGCATAGTAAGATGCGAATCGAGGCAACATACGTCTGTCTGGGGTCAGGAGTTGAACGAGCGTGAGCGGCGTCAACGTGGACCCGCCCCCTCAAAGGTTAAACAAACTAAAAGGCGGGACAAGCGTACGAGCCTGAAATACGGATAGAGGATAGAGAGGGGTTGTGATGTGTGGTATGATTAAAGCGATGGGTCGATGAGACGGGGAGTGATATGCAGCAGCAACAGTGGATCGAAACGACGACGAATAATGCAGGAGCAGACACAGGAGGATATATACAGTGGATGCGGCGGACGAACGAGAAGCGACAGGAGGGGGAGGAGACACCGGACGGGTCCATGACCCGGGCACAAGATGGCGTCGCGTCAATATACGGACAACATTGTGTGTGAGTGTATCGTACAGCCGCGGGGATGCAGTGCGCGGAATGGATGAGCTGATTGGTCCGCGCGCGGCGTTCACACGTCAACGTAAAGCAATACGGGCTCGCCGACCCCCTCAATCTCGGGAATGACACATTTCAGGTCGAACGCCTTTGCGAGCACGATTTTGAAGATCTTTTGCACGTTGATGGACGCGGATGTTGAGCAAAAGATGAGAGACGCGTGCATCGCTTTGGCGAAGCGCTTGGCCTGCTTTGTGATCTCCTCCTGTTCGTCGCGTGGGAATGTCGCGAACGTATCGAACTTGGTCCCGATGAGGAATGGGATAGCCGTCTGCAGTCGGAGTCAGCTTCACGGTGAAGAAGAGAGTCGATGGAATATGAGGAAGAGGCGTACCTTGTTGAATCCCCGCGCTTGGCGATACCACTCCTTTACCGAATTGAGCGTCGACTTGCGAGAGAGATCGAACATGAATAAAATGGCCACGGCGTCATTGCAGACGAGTGGGAGCATGTTCACAAACTCGCGCTGCCCGCCCAGGTCCCAGATGGAGAAGGTGATGGTTGTTCGCCGCACTGAGATTGTCTTCTCCATGAAGTTGACGCCTTGATGCGCGGAGATAATTGATTAAGGGGGGCGCGTCGAGGAACAATAAGAGACATACCCAGCGTCTGTATGTAATCCTCATCGAAGCTCCCCTCGACATACTTGACCATCAAGCTTGTCTTTCCGATCTGAGAGTCCCCAACCATGCCCACCTTGATAACGACACTATGGGATGTTAATCGCTTGTCAGCGCCAGAGCGATGACGCGCGTACCTGTTCTTTTCATCGTTGTTGGTGAGCAGCGGGTGAGCGCCATTGGAAGGGCCAGCTGCTGGCGTTGGAGTAGATGATGAAGAGGCACTGGAGGACATGGATTACAGGGTATTAAGTGTGCGATGAGGCAGACGGAGAGAAGGGATGAGGGACCCAATGCAGGGCAAGGGGGGAGGGAATTTAAGAAAAAGAGAAGAGGAAAGAAAAGGGGAAAGGATCAAAGAAAGCAAGGATCAATGAACTAGAGTTTGTCTGGCTGCGGGGGAATATTTGGAGCCAAGCCAGGCTAAGCAAGCGACAGCTTTCTTGCTCTACTAATAGTTCAGTTCAACCTTGACTCGGAATAGACTTATCATCGGCGCACACATAGCAACTCCAACAATTAATTATATTTTATATTATATTTCATACAAATCCAACATCTCCCTGACCCGAATCCAAAACTACCAACTAGCTGCGGTTTGTACAGTCCAACCCTACGCGGGTGTACAGTACAGGTGTCCGTGTCAAGGATGGCACGTCTGTTCGAGTCAACCGACATCCAGGGGTTAACCTGCTCCTTCCCATTACCTGACCAAGCTCGAACTGTTCGATTTAGGATACCTTGCTGACAGGGTGGCGATACAGCCCGAGACAGCTAGCGGCTAGAAGTACAATGAGTCGAATAAATTCCGATTAATATAACTTGTAGTAGTATCGCGCCCAGGCACTTGCTGCGGGAAACGAACGAACGAGAAACGAATCGATCGAATATGAGCGAGTCAGAACGGCAAACGCCGATTAAACTATACAGCTCTAAAGCCACCACTTGGTTAGGCTTCTTCATCAACCCCGAGCTCAAGGCCATCTAGCAAGCAAAATGTCCAAGCGCGGTAGGTTTTCACCCTCGATGTGGCATCTCCTAATCACTCATCTCACTTTTGCTGCTCCACAGGCGCAGGAACTGCCGGCAACAAATTCCGACTGACCCTCGGTCTGCCAGTCGGCGCCGTCCTCAACTGCGCAGACAACAGCGGCGCCAAATCGCTCTATGTCATCGAGCCATTCCGCTCTGGCTCTCATCTTAACCGTCTTCCTGATGCCGGTGTCGGCGACATGGTCGTGGCGTCTGTGAAGAAGGGAAAACCAGAACTTCGTAAAAAGAGTGCGTGTTGTTTTCTTTTTGTTTCACAACCTGTACATTCTGGTCTAATGGGACTTTCACTCGCGTGCAGCCATGCCTGCCGTCGTGATCCGCCAGCGCAAAGCTTGGCGCCGCCGTGACGGTCTCTTCCTCTACTTTGAGGCACGTATCATGACCACCTGGAAAAGCTACTCGCTCCTGATGTATGTTGATTGTTGTGTAGGATAATGCGGGCGTCATCGTAAACCCCAAGGGGGAGATGAAGGGCTCCGCCATCACCGGCCCTGTTGCAAAAGAATGCGTTCGTAGTGGCCTGTATATCCTTTCGTTCGTCCATACTGACCTGCCACACTCCAGGCGGACTTGTGGCCGCGTATTGCATCGAACGCAGGCACAGTGGTCTAGGCTTATAAACCTTTCTCTCGCTGTTCGGTCTATAATTCATGTAACTCTAAATGCATACATGCCCACATGAAGTTGCGCTGTGCAAACCGATCTCCAGTATTTGAAATTATTGCAGTCGATCGTTATAGCGGCACAAGCACAAGAGTTCGTCGTCGCGGCTGTAAGTACATTGATAGGTATGCAGAGGAAAATTGCAAGATAATGCCCAAGTCTTCTGATAATGGGGTTCGCGTCCTACACCGCAATGCCGTGGGCACGCGACCAATCCACCAGGTTTTTCAGTTGTTCCAGCGTGAGGAAGATGAGAATTGTCGTCGGTTGCAGACGGGACCAAGCTGGGAGCCACCCCTTGAACATGAACGCCGGCCCCTCTGTTTGCATCGAGTGGCGGATCACCTTCATTGTGGACTGCAGTTCGAGCCCGTTGATAAGAATTCAAAAGGAGAGGTGATCTGGTACGTACACTCGAGCCTGGCCCAGACGCGTTCATTATGCGACTCTTGAGCACATCTGCAGGTGAACAGACTGTCGTAGCGACCGTTCCCTGGGTCCAGTCAGTCGTTGTACACGCCACACATCTGCCATTAATATCCTTACCGCTGCAAAGCTCGCGGTGAAATGGCAGTAGATGTTATCCTTGAAGTAAGAGGTTTTGAGTAGCTCTGCCTTGAAGAAGTCGTATCTGCAGGGTGTCAACTGCGAGTGATAGACGAGGAACAAACACGTACGACGCGAGCTGACTCGCGTTCATGAGAATTGCACGGAACACGTTTGGCCCCAATCCCCGTCCGAGCGATGATGCACCCTCTTCACGTACCATCTGAACAATTTTGCGTCAGGAATCGGATATATGAGTGTCAAGTATCGCCTACACGGAAAAGTGCATCAAAACAGTGCTTATAATTGAACCGCTTCTCTGGTGGTTTGGCAAAATCGCCTTGTAGGCGGACCTGAGTAAGGTGTGTGTTTTATCAACCACCGAAGGAAGCGGCAATTATGTACCATGACAATTTCTGTAAACGAGGGAACATGTCAGTGCATTATTCCCCGGAGGATCTGTCACGGGCGTACCTCCTGGATTACCAATAAAACCAGCGATCCCACCGGCTGTGAGGAGTATTAGCGGACCATCTTCGGGGGAATCTGGTAGCCGTACCCATGCTTCCCGCAAGTGCAAGTTTCCAGGCCGGTGCGTTAGGCCCTAAAAAGACATGTTAGTTTTATTATAGGGTGCCCATGGGCGTATAAGAAAGTAGGGTGGCAGGACAGTGCGACGCGCAGACAATATCATCGCAAGACAGAATGGACCGTGTAATCGGTTCAGATAAAGCAGGACGCACCAGCACCGATAATCTTCTTGCTCTCGTCGTATGCCCAAAAGCGGCACAACGAATAGCTCATCTGACGCATCCATGTTCCAGTAATGCCGTCAAAGAGGCCGCGGACACCTGGTAGAGGCAATTATCGTGAATGACGTAAGAATATGTGGGGGCAAATGGGGGGAGGTGGACCGGGGAGGGCTCACCCGCGGTGCGCACAGTCTTTTTCATAGACTCTATCATGCGCTTGTCTCCCGAGGCCTGCAGGCGAACTTTGGTGAGATCTAGCGGGCTGGGCCGCAAGGAAGGTAAGGCATTGGAGCTTGGAGGTGGGGGACCGTGGGAAGCTTACTGGGTTATCGATGCAGCGATTGTCGCGGCAACGCCTAGCGGATGAAGATGGTGAGCGTCATTCGTGTGACCAGAATTAATCAAGTCGGAGAGAAGCGAAGTCTAGGAACATGTACCTCCTAGCCAGAAGGGATAAGGCTGCTTCTTGGGCTTTGCAGCGACCTTGTCACCAAGGGGCAGAGGCGGGGCAGCATTCTGTGTGGGTGCGGACATAGCGGAGGGGACGGGGGAGAGGAAAGAGGAATTGGGTGAATGAGAAGGGTCCAATTATAAAAGGGGCCACGGCCGCATACCGCATACAGTCGCTCATGATCACCCACCCCAAGGAAAGGCAAGTCCTTATCATTATCTCATCTTAACTGCCCACCGTTTGCCACCGCTTCTAGTCTAGATCCGTTCAGTATCCTCAATGCCCCCTTAAAGTTCTCTTCAACCTTTAAAACCCATTAAAACCCACGGGTCTGTTCTCCCCCATGTATAGCGAATATACCGCATGTAAGTTATCTTTCTCATCCTGCTGTTTTTCCATATGCGCCTCCCAACCGATTAACCCGAACGAGTAATGTTACTCTGCCCCAAACCCCCAACATTCCCGGTTGTATTTATTTCTCGCCGGTATTTTACCTGTACAGTATTCTGATTGCAATGTCTTTGGTGACTTGGCAATAGAAATACGGATGGTTTTTGTTTCCCGTTGTGCACTTCTGCCGTTCTCTTACGACATATCACCGAGTCTTGGAGCTTGGAGCATCGTCCCGGCGCGAACTTGGGCCGAAATCGCTCAGTGTGAGGACCTCAAACAAGCATGACATCATTCGCCGCTGGGCAAGAATCTCGGCCGAACTGAAAGCAATCCACCGGTGCGAGCGGAGAATGGCGCGTTGACGAATGACTTGTTACGAAAAGGGTTCGGCGCATTTCTGACTAGATGTATATCATGATAACTTGATACACGCAAAGAAGTACTGTAGCTTAGTTACACCTGCCACCTGGCTGCGCAAACCAGGTACGGCGGGCCTTTTCAGGATGGGAAAACAAACGTCTCGGACAGTCTGATAGACGGGTATTATAGGTAAAGGAACCAAATATTTACGGTCACTATAAACATCCTTTGGGACCAACGTGAGTCTGTGACCTGAGGAATGACGTCTGGAGGCAGGTCAAGATCAATTCCCAGGTACAACAAGCGAACTCTTACCGCGGGGTTCGACTGGGTGGCTTAGAGCTCTGCAGTGAACATATGGGGGGCCTTGGTCGATAGCACGGCCGCTCCGACCCCCCGCGCAGATGTCCAATCTTTCTGCTCAGTTCCCGACAGATAATAAACGGTGCGCCGGTAAAGGAACTGGAGGTGATACGGGAGGTATCGGTAGATGCCTGTGATCAGCAAACCCCAAAAGATGGCGATCAACGCCACTAAGACGCATAGTTAGATCCTAGAGAGAGCATATGCCAACGGCAGGCGAGACGTACGGATGAGAATTTTCTCCCAACCCTCAAACATTGACAGCGCAAAGGTTGACTCGAACCAGATCCGCCACCGCCAAATAAATCGTCTAAGAGGAGAACGGGGAGGCTTGTAGAGTAAACCCAAGTCTGTAGAGAACAGTGATGCGCTTGCATCGCCGTTGTTCTGTTTCTCTCTCTGTTTTGTGGCCATAATGGTGTTCAAGGTGTGTGAGCGCAACGGTAACCGGCCCGGGAAAGAGAAAAGCAAAAGCTCCGTCACTGCCGTCGCCATCGAAAAGAAAATACTTGTTAAACGTTGAGGAAATATGTCACAACCTCGAGTAAGTCTCTGGGCCACCGAAGAGATCGACGAAGATCTTCAGGTGGATGTCAATCTCGCAATAGGAAATTATGGCCAGAATGGCCAGTACGATGATGGTGCGCATCCATTTTTTCGATCATTGTTCTGTTTACCTGAACCCGTCTTTTCTCTCTGCACTGCAGCCCAGCCAAGGATAGATGAAGCCACCCTCTTCGCTGTGCAGCATCAGATGGCTCAGCAGGCCGCGTTTGCGCAGATACCTGATGCAGTCAAGCGAGTACGTATCACTTGGGTCAGAACGAATATCACTGCTCACCTCTTTCTAGTTCATCGTCCACTTCCATCAAGCCGTTTTGGAGAACAATCTCGCAGAGATAACAGTGGCATACGAGAGCGGTTGGAACCGACTGACAGAAAAACACTATTCAAAAACTGAGTGGCCCGAGGCGGAGGTCATCGCTCCCCTCGTCAATGACGGTGCGTCACACCTTCATCCCTTGATCTAGTTCTATCACGTTTATGAATACATGCAGACCAGCTATTCCTTATCCTCTACCGCGAGCTATATTACAGACATGTGTACTCTCGTTTACAGCCAGACATCGACGACCGCTTTCACTCCTACGAGAATAGCTGCGAACTCTTCAACTATCTTCTAAGTGAGTTCAACCTTGTACGCACCCTAACTGTCAATATAACTGCATTGCAGATTCCGAGGATGGTCCTGTACCGCTTCAGCTTCCGGAGCAGTGGCTGTGGGACATCGTCGACGAGTTCATCTATCAATTCCAGTCCTTCTACGTTTGGCGCTCAAAAGTGAAAACCAAGACCGAGGAGGAATTGGTCATGCTAGTTGATGGCAGCCAAGTACGTAATTTGGATGCTTCTCACATAGGGGATTGCCGCTTTACCAAGTGCAGGTTTGGAGCGCATACAGCGTCCTCAACGTGCTCTATTCCCTCATCCAAAAGTCCAAGATTAATGAGTTTATCATCGCGAAGCAGCAGGGCAAGTCAGAAGCTGAGATCGCGTAAGCTAGCGCTTCTCCATGCCGGAACCTTGTGTTAATCTATCTCAGCGAAATTGTGGGAGATTATGGCTCGTTGCCTCTCTACCATATGTTAGGCTACTTCAGTCTCATCGGGCTCTTGCGCGTACACGTCTTACTTGGCGATTTTACCCTCGCTCTTAAAGTTGTCGAGAATGTCGAGCTCAACCAAAAAGTGAGCGCGTCCCTCCGGGTTAGGGTGCTAGGATCTCATGCGATTTCTTCTCGTCCACCCATAGAATCCCTTCACTCGCGTTACCGCCTGCCATGTTGCAACGTATTACTACGTGGGGTTCTGCTATATCATGCTGCGCCGCTACCCGGACGCGATCCGGGTCTTTGTGCAAATTTTGAATTTCATCCTTCGAATGCGACAATATCACACACGAAGTTATCAATATGACCAGGTGCGCTGATTCAGTCGGCGCCAAGAGGCAGCAGCTAATGTTAGTCTCTGGGTTCAGATCAATAAGACCGCTGATCGTATGTATGCATTGTTCGCCATCTGCAACGCTCTCTCGCCTAGCCGGTTGGACGATAATATCCTCAACATCGTCAAGGATCGATATGGCGACCAATTTGCCAAGCTGTCCAGAGGGTGCGTGCGCACTTGCGACACTTGGCTCGTCGTCGTGCTGAAAGTAACCCCTTGCATCTAACAGCGACGAAGGCCTCCCTGCCTTTGAAGAACTCTTCCTCTACGCATGCCCAAAGTTCATTTCCGCCAACCCACCGCCGTACGAGGACCAGGATCAGCTGGCGGTGTACGCAGAAAATCTCCCGCCAGAACCTGCCCAGCGTCACCTCGCGCTCTTCCTCGCCGACGTGCGCGCGCAAGCGGCCGTCCCGACGCTCCGCAGCTTCCTCAAACTGTACACTTCGCTCGACGCCGCCAAGCTCGCAAGCTTCCTCGACGCTGACGAAGAGGAGATGGTGCAGCAGATGATGGCCGTCAAGGCCGCTAGCCGGTCCGTCAGCCGCGTTGGCGATGAGAGGAACTTGCTCGATGGGCAGATGATCTCGACGAGCGACATGGATTTCGTTATCAATGAGGTTGGTTCCGCCGTCGCACTTGGGGGTTTTTTTTTTTTTGAACTTTTTGTAGAACATGGTCCACATATCCGAGGTGACTGTCGGCCGCCGCTTTGCGGGCTGGTTCATTCGCAATACGGAGCACGCGCTGCGCGTGCTGGACGGGGTCAAGAACGGCCCACTGCCGCTTGCGCCGAAGGCTGTGACATCGGAGGCGGAGAGCAAGCCCGCACCGGTGCAGCAAAAGAAGGTCGCCTGGGGAGCAGCGGCCAAGGCGTAGGGGCGAAGTGTCGGGGAGGCGTCTCATTCTTGGTGCCGTCGTGTATTTTTCGTTGCCACTGTAGCATGTTTTTTTTTGATGCATCGGACTGCTTCGGCGTTCCAAGAGCTCTCCTGGATTTGCCACGATCATCGTGCATCATGCGCCGATCATGGCATATAATTCGCAATAAAGTTCCAGGTTGAGTTTGGCAACCACTTCATGATATTTACCAGTGAGAAGTGCTGGGAGCTATCAACCGGGAGTCCTCGAACCGAAGGTGCTCACAGGAGCGTATCTTGTCATTTGTTGCCAAGGGCCAGCAGCCGTAGGCCACACAAAAATCGCATCGGATGGATATTGGTTCGGGGGCGATCATTTGTATTTTTTGGTTCGTTTCGCCAAGAATCAAAGACCATTGATGATAGTCCAAGTTTCGCTTCTGTTTCAAGGCAGCATACGAGTAGAGTCAAGTCCTTGTAAGGCTTGAAGATGTGAGCTGGGGGGTTGGTTGGAAGACAGCCTGCTTACGGCCTACTAACCATTTTGTTTGGCTGGCGTTTGCACACTTTGCGATATTACATACGATAATCTCTGCGCGTAGCCCACTCAGCCCCGTAGTATTTAGATAGCAAGAGTAGTACAGCTTCTTGTGTTAGATCCACGCGAGGCAAAAGTGAAGAGGGCGTTGATCTGTGGCAACGCACGAGTTGCCCGGTCGTATAGGGCAGTTGAATATAAGATCGGTAAAACAAATAATCTCAGGTCATTTTCATGTTGATAGCAAAAAACAGGTTCCTTCGGATCCACTGCGCACGGCTTCAAAGACCGGGTCCAGTGTCTCGCTGCCTACGCTATCCCAGAAACTCTCAGTCCACCTAATTCAGTTGCGCCACGGTCGGCAAGGCAGCGCCCCTTTACATGTCGATCGACCCTTCGCGCAAGAGGACACTGTTCGCATATCCCCGGTCCGAGTCTTGTAGTCGGACGCGACGCCTGCACCGAGGCATGCCGTGATAAAGTAAGGGTCACATGACTTTGACAAGTCCTTTCTTCGATGCGTGGGTAGTACAATCGGACAAACCAAGCAGGGCATAGATCGTCTGTGCACGCCGGTACTCGGGCTTTCCATTCCACCGCACAGGTGCAGCGGAGTAGCGCCACAATCGTCTCGGAAATTGACATCTGCGCCGCGATCGAGGAGCCCCTTCCAAATTTCGAGTACTATCCCGGGCGCCTGAAATATCCACATCGGTGAGATGCGCAAGGGGTGACGATGAAACGTCTAAGTGATCTTGCCACAGTGCTGCATGCCATGGGGTTCCCAAATTCACCACCATCGGCATTCACGTCCTGTGGGTGCTTGGTGAGCAGGTATTCCCCTGTGTCACGACGTTCAAATCGTGCGAGATAATATAGGGGGACTACTTCCGGATACAATGTGCGCACGCCAAACAAGAATCCGGGATCCCACCAGAGGCGGTCCTCGTTGTGCGCCCAGCGCCAGGCTGCACCGTGTGGCTTCTCCGCGTCAAGGAGCCGGTTCATACCATTTTTGATGTGTGATTAAGTGTTCATAAACTGGGCATGGCTGACCCCAGCGGGAACCCCTCGATGCTGTCTATGTTTATGTGTTCGTCCAATCCGAGGTTCAACAAGAATCACGTGCAAAGGCCCAGGGAGAGTCTGGTACAGCAGTGTGAAACGCATTCCAAAAAAAAAAAAAAAATCGACCTGATATCCCGGCAAGAATCGGCGAAGCTTTCCTACCTCGCTTTTCGGTGTAATTCTTACTGTATGTAGTGACGGTGACGGTGCGGATAGGAACTGCAGTAAGTGACTGTACTGTACTGACACATCTCCACACGTGGCAAGCCACCTTGAAGTCAAGAACTCGACGGAAAAGTCTGAAAGTAACAACACCCTGGAAGGACCGCAGTTAACTATGGCAAACCAAACTGGAGCATGCCGATAACACGGCTTCTTCATCTTCATAGCGCCAACCTGGATTCAGCTCCGATGTCTGTCCCGAGTTCAAGTCAGCCACTGGCACAAGGACTTCTGCAAGCTCCTCAGCACAAAGAGGGACGGATGGCCGCCGCGAGGCACTGCAACAGTCGATGAGCATTCTCTCGGTTCGCTTTTGGTCTCCATCAGCATACATTCGTATGTCTCGTCCAGATTTTCGGTCAATTCCTCGAGGTGGGAGTCTCGTAGGATAACGTGACAGAGTCTCGGAGCACCTAGCGAAGCCTTATCAGCACCCTTACATTCCGCCGGCCTTTGCTGGCAGGGTCTCGATAACCTTCCTTTTCCTCATCCTGTTATCTCCGCATCCTTTTGTCTGAGTAAACCACAGAGCGGACATACTCGAGGATATCCTTCCTTTGTCCGCTTTTGTCATGACGAGGCCCGGCGTGTCGTGATAAGGGCCCCAGGACAGATCGGATGTCGATCTCTGGGCGATGGTAAAGTAGACACGTAGTTCTAGGCATTCACCAACTCAATGGGGTGCTCCCGTGGAGAGTATATCATAGCCGTGGTCGGGGTCTCAAGCCGTCTGGAGAAACTCTCGATACGCTTGAAGTCTTGGTTACAGTAGCAGTGACATTATTAGCTGCCTGAAAGACAAGACCTGGGTGTCACTAAGCCGTGAAAGGGACCAAAGGAGTCACAGATTAAGAGGTGATGTGGAGGAGTCCGGGACATATTATCTCGTGGGAAGGGGTTGAAAGGAAGGGTGCAGGTCACAATGTGAGTAGTAGTGACGGGTCGGCCTGGCCGGGTGGAACATAGAGGCACACAGAGCCGGAGGAAGTTTTTTTTTTTTTTTCTTTTTCGACTTCATTGACATGCGCCTTGGATACAGCACCCCGCTATCACAGATACAAATGGGCAATGTATCTATTCCATGACCATACATCCGCCCTGTTCGGTTCTTAGAACCCAGCACCCCGGGGCTTGTCAAGGCCGGCGTCACGTTGTGCCCGAGTCCGTGGAGAATGTGTGTGTATGGGTGGTGTGCCGTAACTGGATGTTGCGTTGGTGTGGTTACTATCGTGTAGCATTCCTTGGAACTGCCAGAGCGTTTGTTGGAGCCTCCTCTGCTTCTTCACTCCGCTTCCTTCTGTTCCTCCACGGGCCTCGCTTCCCCGTGTCTTGGTGAGACCGCCGGAGGATGAGATTTTCCGCCGATAGTGCCATCCTGCCAAAGCACATTCATTCTCAGAGCCTACCTAGATACAGCACATATATCCCTTCAGGTGTCACCTCCTCCGCATGTGGCGTTGCTTCGGCACATTACTTTACAGCGGACCATCATCGGGAGGAGGGAAATACCTCCCAGGAGCAATCTTAGATGACCCAGATAATCTAACGGTCACGCTAAAATAGCTCGATTATCGCAGGTCATTTCCGCCGATTAGCGCCGATATCACTCTACCAGGCCACGGGAGAGTATGCCCAACTTCTGAGTTCGCCGAGGGTTTACATGGTCCACTGGCGGACCTGCTCACTACCATAGCAACTAATCGTCACGACCGTTGATCGCTCGTTGTACTGTACAAGACGTAAAATACAGGAATAGTAGGAATAGTAAATACACATGTTACATGTATGACCCCGTCAAAGTCTTTGTACCGTGACTTCGTACCGTCTGCTAGATTGTAGGAAATATGATATCATTGTGGGTGTGAATTTCTCTGGTGTATATAATACGTACACTGTACGTACAAGAATGTATCGTCTTGAAATTGTACTGCGATGAGGTCCTAGGGACTATAAACAAGTCATCCGCCACGAACCACTTCTAGGTACATACCATCAATAAGACAAAGATGGATGGGCCAAGAGACCCGCCTACGACCCTCAACTTAAAATACGGTGGAACAATAATTAGGACGCCTCGTCCCTTATTTACCCAAAGAAAACCTTGGAGTCCATCAAAATTCAAGGCTGTCCAGCAACGTCTGGGAGGAATAAAAATAAGAAAAAAAAACTTTATGAACTTCACCACCCAAACACCCTGTCAACGGAACTCGTTGAGCACATGACCAATGACAACGAGAGGGGTAGGAGAACAAGCGTACTCTTCGATACTCTCAACGCCGCCGACGGCCTTCCATTCCACCCAGCTCACCCGTCCTACAGCCCGGGCGGCATCGTCTATGAGTGCCGTTGGTCCGCACGAACCAATAACGACGCCACTCGGCCCGTCTGAACTACCGCCTCGGCGGTTCTTCCAGTGGACAGAGCGCACACCGGCGATCACACCTCTCAGCGTTTCATAGATGTCGGGACGTCCAGCGCGGAGGACCATGCCCGGAGGCAACGCCGTGCGTGGCACGCGGTGTGGACGAGCAGAAGCTCGAGTCCAGTGGACGTTGAATCGGAGGGATATGGCGGCATGCGGGGATGCGCGCGGCTGCATGAGCGGCATGAGTTCTGGAAGAAGCGAGTAGAGAGAATCTGGTGTGTAGCACCCCATTAGCTCGCACGAATGCTGGAAGATGGAATCATGGCTCGCTCCCTTACCCGAATCCGTGATCGACCATATGACTTCTATTACGCGCAAATGACTCTTGCCGCTAGCATGCCTGTGCAGCATGTCATCCAGTACGCTCATTACGTATGAAATGCCACTGCCCCCAGCGACGAGGACAGCTCCTGAATAGGCACTGTAAAGTGTGTACCCAGGACCGCCTTGAACGCATATCAGCGTTGTCGCAAAACAGGAACACCCAGTGCTTACTGTACGGGCCCTCGACGATAACACGGACTTCTCGTGCGGGTCCTCGCCCGCGTTCGGTATCCATAGACCTCCCTCCGGGGCGTGCATCGGCAGCTTCACTGGCCATGCTCAGCAAGTTGCGCGTCCACGACCCGTTTGCCTTGACCGGAATAATCATGCCACGGGAGCCCGATCCCGTCGCGATAGTGAACGGTCGCGCGCGACCGAGCCAGGCCGCCCACCAACCCAACCACGCATTGCTGACCACACGAAGGCGAACATGCTGGCCTGCGCGCCAGCCAGCACCAAGAGAAGGCACATGAACGAGCGTTGTGCCTCCGTTTAGCGCGGGTTCAGCGGTGAGCCATGCCGTGGTGTACCGTGTCCGGGCAAGGCGAGCGAGGTGATCGAACACGTAAACGCCCACTGCGGCCAGTAAAAAGGGAAAAGTAGTAGGGGCGTGAAAGTATGTCTGGGGCAATCAGTGTTTGAGAAAAAGAATTTTATGAAAAGGCCTACCCCGAACAAGAAAATAATAGCGCCGAAGACATGGACCATAAAGAACAAGGTGTACATCCTATTCCGCACGAAGGAAAGACTACAGGCAAATAACAGGTCGAGAGCGCCCACCGCAACGAGACCCCATACGAAATTGGGATCGCGCAGCCTTTGTAGCACGGTGTTATCCAGAGACCATTTATAGACTGTCATGCAGAATTGAGATTAACGGCATGACCAATGAGGACAGACACACTGTAACCAAGGGCATGGACATTAGTCATAACGACGACGGCGCGCCCTGCAAAGCGGTGGATGTAGTTCAACTATAGATTGACTTCAGAGAAAATAAACAAGGCCGAGAGAGGCGCGATCGAGAATATACCTTCTCGTAACCGACACCGCTCACCCAGCTCAGCCAGTTCGTCTTCCCCGCCAGAGCTATGACGATGGGGATCTGTGACACTGCGACGTAGCCCGTGCGAAGGGGATCGGTGAACGGATCGGAGCCGAGCCAGCAGGCGTAGAGCACGACGATGGCGTACGTGAGGAGGACGACCAGCTTCCCAAAGGAGAACCCGGGAGAGACGCGAAAGTTGAGCGCGTAGGCGAGCGTGGGATGTACGATCGTCGTCCAGCGGGGGACGCGAGTGGGCGCGCCCCATTTCGACTTCTGGAAGCCACGGGCGCGCGGGACGACCAGGGCCTGGAAGTTCTCCGGCGACTTGGGGTCCTCGGACGCGCCGATGAGCGTGCGCGTGCTGTGATTGGTACGCGTACTCGCGGAGCGCATCAGGTCAGGGTTGGCGAGCGTGTGTGGTGCGCGCGATGGGCCGGAGCGCAGGAAGAGCCCATTGAGGAACTCGGAGGGATGAAACAAACGTACGAGGGCGCGAGGGAGTGTGGAGGCAACATAGAGTGCGAAAAGGATAAACAATAGGACATCTATATGAAAGACAAAGAGAAGGACGTTTATCTGGTGGTGGGAAGTGGCAGTAAACGACTGTAAGAGAGACATGGTGGAAAAAGAAGGCGTGGAGTGCGCGGCTCCACCTTAGGGGTCACAAGCGAGACAAGCGGGGCAAAAGCAATGAGGCAGGCCATTGTACACCGGGCAGAGTATATGAAGGGCTGGATAGAAGGCCTCATGGCAACGGTGTGCATATACCATCGACAGACCAACCTTATCCTAAGTCGCTTCAAAAAACAAAGTTTTCCCATCATGATGGCGAATATGTAGATGTCTCTTCCCGGTGAGGTCGCGGGGTGGTTCCATAAAGTGACAAGGATGCCAGCTCCGAGGAGTTCCCGAAATTTTCAGAGTTCGTCAAAATTTTTTCTTTTTCGGGGTTAAGCAAATGCCATACAGGAACGACCTCGCGAAGTCAACAGAGAGAAAAGCAGGTACGTGCCGAGGCTAGCCGAAGCACTGTGTAGTATTTTATCCATGAACGGCGAGCCTGATCGGTGAAAAGAGTGCTGCGAGGCTGCCGCAGCCCTAATCGTGGATATGGCATGGTGGTTCATACCCCCACGCTTTCACCACGCCACAAGTACGTGACCACGTAATACGTGACGCAACCCGGCAAAGTCACGTGCAAGCTCGGTAAAAACTGCGGCAAGTTTGCCCCATGTGGTCACGCGATCACCACGAGCAGTGAAAGCAACGGCTCAATCGACCGTTCGCTCCGGGTCACCTGTCCTCGTGCATGACTCTACAGAGCAGTTTTTTTGGTTCGATGTCCAACTCCACAATTGACAACGTACAAACATCAGTTCGATAGAATCTAATGGGTATACATGCTCCAAGACTGTGAATGCTGCATAAAGCACGTCCTATGTCGTGTGAGGACAAGTCAAGGGTAAATACAGTCATCAAGGTGAGCATAAAGTCCAGCACATCATCATCAGTGCGAAAAAAAAAAAACGTCAGTCATGTTATCTAAGCGTTAGTGGCGAGAGAAAATGTGGTGAATAAACATTCCCAATAGCAAAGTGAGAAGCAAGCAGACGGGTCAGTAGGAAAGAGTGAAAATAATGTCCGGAGGTCGTGTCAAGGGACAGTGTCAAACGTGTCCCGTTCAGTATGAAAAGATCATCAGCCAAGGGTTGAGGACAATCTATTGTCAGAGTGAGCAACAGACCTCAAATCAGTTCAAGCTGGAAAGGAACTTACCGGAAAGAGGATATGACAGCCAGCGACGACGCTGAATTAAAAGGGATTAGCCGTTCAGCTCTCTGCAAGACGTAAAATGCCGTACCTGAGCGGAAAAATGACAGCCCAGGCAGAGCCGTCAACCCGCCACTCAAATGGCACGAGGGGCGTAGCACAAACAATCATGCCAATAATAATCACTACGGAGACGAGGATGGGGAACCAAAATCTAGATTACGTTGATACGCATGTTAGGATATAAGGTGCGCGAAATGCCAAACAAGTCGCGCACCGTTTCATAATTTTGGGGACTTCCTTGAAAAAGTTGGAAAGTTCGACTTCTTTTTTCGTTGCACCCCATATCATGTTGTACGAGAACAGGTGCGCAAGAATAGCTTGGCTCATGGGAATGCTAAGCCCACCAAAGAAGAAGAAGCTGAAACGGAGAATTCAGTTTGGATTACGGTTATGTCGAAGGTTAAGACAACAACTCACAAGAATGGTATCCAGGATATGTTTGTCAAGAGCGATGTCAGCTTAATGTCGCCGTTTAATACGAGTATGGAGACAGGGATCATGTGCAACACACCAAGTCCTTCTCCCCGAGTCGATACTCAAGGAGTGTGAAGCCTATATTTCCTGAACCAAAAAAGACGACCGATGTTGCCAGCCAAATCTCGAAGCTGTGCAGATAGAAGGCATCTACGGGAAACTGGAAGCCGAGTAGAACGTAGTTGATGACCGCAATTGTGACGGAGGCGGCGATACCATCTGAGTCGAAGACACACAATAAATATCAGACATCTCGTAACAGAAGCCCCAAAATCTCACAATACGAAAACATGTCTGTACGCGAATAAATTGAGTATCAGCAGGGCAAATGAACGGGAGGTGTTCAAACTCACAGGCCAGCATGGATATCTTGTAATGAAATGGCGCCTTGGACCACAAAAATTTGCGAATCTCGTATGCAATCGGCCCCCGACGCAACCATTGCACTAGTGGATTGAATAACAATCTTTGATAACAGTTAGTATGCGATGTCAAATGAATCAACATATCCACGAACTCGTTACAGCCTGCGCATCCATGCATCGTCGATCAAAACAGCCGAAAATGAGAACGTGAAGCACGTACCATATGCATATTTCTGCCAGCGATTGAGTTCGTCGTCGACAGTGAGAGAAACACCCTCCTTGAAGCCACCCTTTGAGTACGTGGCCCATCTGATGATGTAGCCACGCATCTGGAGCCGCATGGCCAAGTCGAAATCTTCAGAGACATGAGACTCAGACCAGATCTTCTCCTTGCCATCACCATCGATAAAGGCAGCATCTTGAACGGCCTGCCACCTCAGGAAGCTGCATGGGGGCCAAAAAAACATCAGCCCGCATATTTTAATAGCATGAAACGTTGACGTACGCGTTATGACCAACGAATGGGGCAACTTCTCCATTAGCGCAGGCTGTAAGCAGCAGACAAAGGATCAGAAGTTTCCCTAGTCAGTGACGACTTGGGACGCACCTAGGGAAATGGTTTTGTTGATGCGGCGCGTGAGGTAAGCGATTCCATTCTCAAAATAGTGGTGGGCAACCTGCATGACATCTTCATATGATGGTGAGCGTGACCCGATACCTCGACTGCAACCAAGTCTTACCGGATTCGTGTTGAATAATCGCGACGGTGGGACACTCTGCCATCTCCCGGGCGGCATCCCGCAGGCAGTCCTGTGAGAAGGCCGCATCAGAGCCTGCAAACTTAAGGGTAGAGTTCAGGCAGCCTGACCTCAGGCACAAGAGTGTCGGAATCGACGAGAAGAACGATCTCGCCGATGCGGCAGGCTCTGCCATTCTTCGCCCATGGCTTCCAGCGCTTGCCGCTCTCCTCCCACGTCTCTTCAACGGCACGCAGAAGGGCACGGTCCTCGAGCGATGCCGAGAGCGCCTGGTCACTCTCGCTCGACCCCGAGCCTTCGCCAGAGAGCGAGACACGTCCACTCATGGCAGTGCTAGTCTCCCCTGCAGCAGCCATGTCCTTGAGGTGCCTCTCGGCCCTTCGGGAAAGTTCCAGTGCGTAGTTCATGTTTGAGGCTTTCTTGAAGCGACCGGCACGTGTGAACTTCGTGCTATCACCGTTCGCGCTTGGTTCGCCGTCAGCAGGCCGTGCGACCCATCCGATACCATTGGCTTCGTAGAAAGCAAGGCGCGCAGCGCGTTCGCTGTCAGGGAGCGTCTACCGATGAGAGTTGAGACTGAATGGCTCTCATTCAAAGCGTAGGGAGACTTACCTGTATGCCATCATCGTTGATGAAGATATTTGACCTTCCCCCTTGGCGTGCGTATGTCTGCATCGCCTTTTTCAATGATGCAATTGAAGGAGCGCTAAACACCAGAAGGGCGGACAACTTGAGGAAAGAAAGGGAGGAATTGAAAACGGACGCACAGCACGGCCTCTAGGCCTTCCTTGTATACGGGCATCTGAATCGTGATGTGCGGGAGGTTGCTGTCGACATGTTTAATGGGACGTGGAGGACGAGCCGAGTAATATTTTGAATTCTGATGGTATTGAAAAATGGGACCAATCGCCATCGCGGCGTTCTGGATAAGTTGGAGGCAGAAGAACTAATAACCCTTTTAGTGATTACAAACAATCGGGCTGACAACCAAGGACGCACTAGCGATACGCAGAAGAGGAGAGGGATGACCGCACACAGTATAAAATGTGAATATTTGCCGTCTTGACGCCATTGGATTAACAAAATTTCTGCATCGAATAATCAGGTGGCAGTTGAGGCAAGTTCAAGACTAAATACTCACTGACGCCATTGCCGACGAAAACTGCAGATATAGAAAGGAAAAAAGGTGTTGAGCGTAGCGAGATTGTTCGAAGCGAGGATGCTTACAGAGTGAAAGGCCGGCAGCGAGGCCATTGTAGAGTGGAGCGTAGAGGATCGGAGGCCGTTTCTCTGGGCCATAGCCGAGCTCGGGCTCATCTCCAGAAGCTAGGAATCGCTTTTCTTCGACGACTCGTCCGTACCACCGACGCTTCGTAGTGGGGGGTTCGGTGGAAGCTTCAGCTAAAGCCTTCTCGACACCTTCCCTGGTCGCGTCAGGAGCAGGAGTGCTCCGTCCAAATGGCACGCGATGCTCGCTGAGCGCTTCTGAAGCTCTAGGAGTAGTAGAGACGGAATCGGCGTAGGAAGATGAGCTTGTGCCGAATCCCGGTCGTGCGCGCCACAAAAGCTTAATTAGGCGCTCTTCAAAGTCGTTGCAAGTCGGTATGATCGTGTCCGGCCCGTCGGCCCATACCACGAGTACCCGCTCGTCGCGCTAATTATGGTTATCATTTGTCCAAAAATGGTTAATACGTTATAGTAGCTCACAATAAACGCCGCGTTTTGCTCCTTTTCAGCGTGGGGCAACATCATCATGGTGTCGACGATCTGGATTCGCGTATTCGCATCGAGATAGACGCTCTTCTCGTTGGGTCCACTGTTTCATGGAATATCAACAATTAGCAAATACTCAAAAACAGACAATAGCGAGAAAGAGAAAATAAATGGGAATGGGCAGTCCCATCCGTGGAGATATCTATTCCCTGTCACAATGATAAGCCTGGCTAGACCTGGCTGCATTGCTTTCACATATCACATCGGCTCATATCTCCTGATATGAATGACACTGTCACTTGAGAACCACATTGTCACTAATCCTTCTTGCTGCTTCGAATCCCACGCCAAATAATTTCCGATTATGAACATGTCATGCTTGGCATTCGGTGGAGATGGGATGGCAGGAGGATGACAGCACGACACTAGGCAGTCGCTTTGCAGGAACGAGAGACATGCCAACAGGGAACATGATGTTACAAGAGGCTGCTGCGAGGCATTCTCTTTCTCGCCCTATATGAACGCCGGGCCTAGAAGGGCGAACAAGAATAGCAGGAGCCCAATGTCTTATCTGGACGCGTCGCAGAGGCCCCCACTAGACTGGAAAAGGAAGAAAGGAAGAGAAACTCACAGTTCGCTAATAGCCGCATGCGCAACTGCGCTACGGATCTTGACCGCGACAATTAACTCCATGGCGCGTACTGCGCACTCGAAAGGTTCGAGAGCGATATCCTCGTACGGAAACACGCGGTAGGAACCTGCATCATCGCGCAGACATACACCAGCTGAAATGTCGCGCGCGTCGGGGCGGAACCACGCGTCACCCTGAGTTTGCTTGAAGATGTAGTGCAGCAGCGCGTCATAACGGTCGTAATCCATAGCGTCTGACCAAAGACTGCCTACGTGTGCTGAGAGGGCAGGGCTCGCTTTGGGGAGGGCGGCGGAGGGAGAAGAGGGGGTGAAGCGAAGAAATGAATCTGAATCGAAGGAACGACCCTTTTACGACAAACGACAGAACAGTGTAGGACGCCTTGCGAGCGCCACGCTATGCGTTAATAGGCCCATGCCCATCAATTAGGAACAGGAACCCGAGTTGCCACTCGCCGGAGCACTCCGAAGTGAACGAGGGTCGATGTGAACGGTGAATGAAAGAAGCCGAATCCCCGGGGTCCCAACGGTTATTGCCATAGGCATCGGCAAAAGCACTTTCCGGGAGCGCCTTGTATACAAGATGGTAATCGTTATCGGACACCATGGGCAGTCCCGCCGTGGTAGTCAGTAAGTCCATTTGAGTAGGTCACGAACTACGCGTCACCTCAGTATCTCGCACTCTCAAGGGAGCTTTAGCCGGCGGGAGTGTCATGTGTTGACGGCTACGACGGCTGGTGAGAGGTGACATGAATTTCATATGTACTGTGCATAGTGCGCTAGCAGACGTCTAAAGAGCGCTTGAAGTGACACAGATGCAAAAGTTCTGCACCTTCCCAAATTGGTTTAGCGTCCGCCCTGGGACCGACAGGTGCTGAGAGCAATCAGAGAATCAGCAATGACAGGTGGAGACTGCATAACTACCGAGAGGGGCATCGCATGAACATACAGAGCATATCACGGACCGCCATACCTGTGAGCATCGGCGAAGCATCAGGGAATGATAAGACGGGCGGTTGGACGATAACAAGTCAAGGATCGCATCGTGAATACGTTTTCGACGAACCACTTGGACGCGAGTAGTTGCTAGTTGGCTGTTATTAGTGGCTCGGGCCTTATCATTATTCAAATGGCAGATGGACATCCATATGAGGTGTAAGTAGGATTGCAGCCGAATGGGCACGAGGCGGCCGCCGACGGCTCCTGCCTGCTATGATTAAGATTAAGGTCTCTAGGGTCCTGAGTTACCCACCTGTTGTGTGAGTGTCAATGTCATGTCAAGCTAGCTCCAATAATCGAGAGGCACCTATGTTCAGGTTTATAAGACTATTCGAAGTGGATCCCCCCTTTTGAGGGTGCGTAGGCCATGTCCCTTCCTCATCGTCCGCGCCATAGAGGTACCACAAGCAAAGGTTCGGATGCGGGGTCTTATGTCTCTTCAAGCCCAACATTGCCATTAGCCTCTCCCCGGTCTTCCTCTTCCTTGTACCCTCCTCCTCCTCCTCCGAGCCGCCCGTCTCTCCTCTCCAATGCAAACAGACGTTCGTGGTCTGCAGTGCCATCTCGAGACACCCCACCAGACATTCCTCCTTCCGACTCTTGGCGTGCTCCTACTCCCCCGGTGGGGCCAGCACGTGCTATCAGCCTCCCGTCCCGCGCCCGTTCTCGTTCTCGTACTCAGTCGATCGGATCCAAGTTCACATCTGCGGAGTCTTCCCGTGCTTCTACACCCACCGCCAGTCAGACCCAAATAGCCCCTGCGCCTTATTCCCCTGACGATGGTTCTCCATCCCCTGACCCGACGACCGAGCAAAAATCTCTACGAGCACCTCCCTCCGCCTTTCATTTCCCATTTCAGGCTTACCCAGGCAACCCAGATCCTGGCCTCGCTATCCCCGGCGCGGGTTACCATTCACGCCGCGCTTCAATGGAGTCCTTCCATGCAGCTTCGGGCTCGTTCCCTCGCCGCTTTGCCCGGTCTCCATCTCCCTATGGTTCGCACCCCAGTGCAGAACCCGGCTCTTGGGTGGACCACGACCTTGGCCCTCCTCACCCCCCCTTCATGGCCCAAGGCAATGGTTCTCAGCCATCCCGCAACGGTCATTCACCCACTCCCTCGTTTCGCGCCCCCTTCTTGAGCCCTTCTTCGCGGCGGTCCTCCGTATGGTTTCCTCCCTCGCACGTGACTAATACCCCCAACTCTGTCACTGCTACAAACCCTTCGTACGCTGCATCAGAAGTCCTTAAAGCCCCGCGCGCATCGACGCTTCTCTCCGAGAAACTCACAAAGGAAGATAAACCATGGCTCAGTCAGCCCCCAGATGCACGCACTCGCGCTAGTCGTTGGATTACTCTTCTCATGATCTTCCTTGGTGCCTGCGGTGCTGGTATAGTCTGCTGGGCTGGGTACAGGGACGCAGGAAACACGATGATCCCACCCAATCGGTTGTGTCTAGCTATGGAGGATAAGTTTGACAACTTTGACGTTGATAATGGCGGCACCTGGACGCGCGATGTGGAGATGAGTGGTTTTGGGTATGAATCCTAATTTTTGTGGGGATGAGAATACCGAGTTGGTTTCTGTTACAGGAATGGCGAGTTCGAAATGGCCACCGCCCTGTCCGACAACTCATTCGTGCGCAACGGCCAGCTATACATTAAGCCGACACTCACTTCCAATGCACTGTCAAACCCGCAGCAAATATTCGACGGAGGTAATTACACGCTTCAGGGTTGCACAACCGCCAAAACCAATGCTTCGGCTTGCTCCGCATCCTCCAGTGATGTGACTGGCGCGACTATCCCGCCCGTGATGAGTGCCCGCCTCACCACCCGGGGCAGCCACAGCATTCGTTTCGGCAAAGTCGAAGTCGTCGCAAAGCTTCCGCGTGGAGACTGGCTCTGGCCTGCAATATGGATGGCCCCTCTTGACTCGGTGTATGGCCCATGGCCCCTTAGCGGCGAGATTGACGTGCGTCCCGATATCTATTTGACGGTAGCTCGCCAAGACACTGACATCACACAGATCATGGAGGCGCGAGGAAATGGTCCCTCATACTCCGGACAAGGCGTAAATTTCGTCCGCTCAACCCTGAACTGGGGCCCCCTCCCGAAAGTTATTGCGCGCTTGTATGGTTGGCAGTCGCTCAAGCGGACGAACTACGCGCAAGGTTTCCATACATACACGCTTGAATGGACTGAAAACTTCATCAAGATGTACGTCGACTCGCGACTGAGGAACATGGTCCAACTTCAAGTTAACGACAAACAGCGGAGCAACGGTGGCTTTTTCTGGAAGCGTGGGAATTTCCCTCTCACGGCACACAACAACACGGCGGAAGAAATCGTCGTTCCGAATCCCTGGACGACCGCGACGGCTAAAAGCGCGACCAACGCCGCACCTTTCGACCAGTGTACGTCCCCGCGTCTAGCGTACCAATTGGGCGACTAAAGGTTACCTACTGACTGGACACTTGTTTGATGTAGCGTTCTATCTAGTTCTCGATCTGGCTGTCGGTGGAACGAGCGGTTGGTTCCCAGACAAAGTGGGCAACAAGCCTTGGTTCGATGGCTCTGCTTCTGCGATGCGGGACTTTGCCAGCCAGCAAAGTACCTGGAGTGCCACCTGGCCTCGCAACGATGACGACCTATCATTTAGAATGTAGGTGCCGGGCTGTTCTCCCCCTCCTCCCTTCACTGACGGGTTGCGCAGTGACTCTGTACGCATGTGGAACCTCTGTTGAACACTTGACTCGTCATCGAGGACAGTTTAACGTGCTTATACTGGACATTGACGGACATTGACGGACTGATGTGAATTCGCACTCCTGTTCCTTGCTTGCGTGATCACTCTCACGTTCTGGCTCTTTCACGACCCTGATTATATACATAACTCAGATGACTCAAGGACTGTTTCTGATATACCATTATTATGACACAAACACGAAAAAGCCCCCTGCTTTTGCGGAGGTACTAAGTAAACACCCTGATCGGTGCGCCGCTTTTTGTTTCAAATGTCTTTCTTTTCAGATATAGTATGGCCATGATGATTCAAACAACGTGTGCGGGAAACATTTTTCCTTGACAGCACATCAAGCCACTCAGTGCGGCTGTCACGTTATTTATAGAACAACGCTCGAGTCGACACGTGATTTCCACGTTGAGGGTCCTCAACAACGGGTCGGAACTTGAGACTTGAGAAAAACTTGAAGTTCATCGCGACGAGCGGGGCGCTCTGGATCACCCAGGCCTGAGCCCTGACATCCCCTGGTGATGCAGTGACGGCTGACAGCTCGATGGTCATTTTTAATTGTATGTCCATGAGCGGGCCCATGTCCAAAACCACTCGTTCAACCCCAGTGCCACAGTCTAGAGGACTTCGGATGCCTTGTTAGCGCCAACACCGCAGTTGCCCGCATACTCCCACTTCAAAGGTGTGGGAAACCATTCCTTGACTCCTTAGAGACACTGTGACCTTTGAATTGGGGAGGGGTACCATTAGCTCACTCGGTGCCTTTCTCCATACCCACCCTACACGTGTTCGCTTCTCTACAGTAAGTTATCCCCCTCAACCGTCCAGATCATGTCAATCCACATGCTGGTTAACCCCTTTCACTTTCGCGTGACAGCGGACCAAGATCCTCGCTACTAAACAAGGCTTTGATTATGAGTGTCTGCCGGCCGTGTCCACCATGATATGACAAGAAACTGACAGGACTTGCATCCGGTATCGATGTACACGTCACTCTACTGCCACCACTATCACAGCCCTTATCACCCAACCGCCACGAGCGCCGCACAATTTCCAACTGCCGTCAATCGTTCCATGCAGCCGCCACTATGACATGGGCATCTCGCTTGGCATGCTTCCTCCTGGCAATCTCGGCATCATGAGGCCCCTTAGCTCAGGCACAGTACCTTTGGCGATCTCCCGCCGCTAGCGATTATCTAGAAGAAGGGTGCCGTGTCGGAAATGAACTTGAACTTGAACAAGGACCCGAGCCGGCCCGCGGTCAGCGTCTTAGTGCCTTTTTTGGTAGTTATATGTCCTGCTTTGGAGAGTTCGTCCCGGGGATCCAAGTAGCTGTAATTGCGGCGCAGAATCAGCCCAGGTCCTTCAGGCCGTCTCTCACACTCTCCACCACTCTCCGTGCTACCATGGGGCTCGGGTGGATACCTTCGATTAATTGGCAATGACCTCTCCCTCTCTGTCCTCTTGGGAACCAAGCAAGGTGGGTCAGCTATGTGCGAATCCGTATGGGTCCCCCAGGCGTGTGCACGCACAAGGAGACTAGTGGATCCAGGATGAGCCCTCGGCGCCTGGTCAGATCTTTCCCTTTTCCTACTGCTTCGTCTTCTCAGCCAAGTCTTTGCTACGGCTGGTCTAAGCAATCATGCCAACCTTCTCATGCTTCTAACTCTCGTTGTGTTTCAGGGTCCGCAACTTGGATTACTTCTTGCCGCGGAATGCAGATGCGGATTTAGAACACAATCGAAGCTGGCAATATGACCTACTGTACTCTGCGTGCTAACCTGTCCGTCACGAATATCCATCATCTATCCACATGTGCTGTCAGCAACTTCCAGCTCTACTGTGACGGTGTCATCCATCAACCAATCTTCCCCTCCTTGTGTCGGCCAGCGCCATGTTGTCTTTCTTGGTACCAAGTACCATCGTCATACCATACGTGGGGATTACTCGGTACTCAGGACTGAGTGCCTCCCGGCCCAGTATCGCGAGGTCCATAGTCGTCGTGCGTACCCCGGGCCAGTGACAGTGTGGCCAGGTTGCGGGAGTGGGTCGACCACCGGCGGGTTACCACGACCGTGGGAACGTGACTCGGATGGTACCAGTAGTGCTAACCTTGGGCCGGGGCCGGTATCGTGCGTGCGCAATACCGGGTACAGTAGCTTTAGAATCCTGCTGTAATACCGGCTTCTCCCGTTTTCGCGTTTCGCGCCGCCTAGGTAGTATATACGACCGTACCCCACAGTCCTGGGGCGACTGAGTGATGACCAGTCAAACTGGCTTAACGATATGCGATGCCTCCAGTATCTCCTGAGGCTCTCGCTTGCTATCAGGCTGTCTGTCATCTAATGGTTGGGGGCTATGGTCTGATGCCTACTCCATACAGTACGTCTCACAGAACGAGGGGCGCGTCTTTCGTTGACCGAATCTGATTCATACTGCATATTACACAAAGGTAGTACTAGGCTAGTTCTATGACTTCAAAACAGACGCCCCCACAAAACCCGCAGATAGTTTACTCTAAGATGAGCCTGCTGTAGCCGCACACAAAACCAGTATTATATCACTCCGAGTGCGAACAAAACAGATGCTGGCTGTTCCCGGCATCCCCTGAGAACGTCAAGCACGTACTATATGCATATTTCTGCCAGCGATTGAGTTCGTCGTCGACGGTGAGAGAAACACCCTCCTTGAAGCCACCCTCTGAGTACGTGGCCCATCTGATGATGTAACCACGCATCTGGAGCCGCATGGCCAAGTCGAAATCTTCAGAGACATGAGACTCAGACCAGATCTTCTCCTTGCCGTCACCAATGATAAAGGCAGCATCTTGAACCGCTTGCCACCTCAAGAAGCTGCATAGGGGCCAAAAAACATCAGCGCGCATATTTTAATAACATGAAACTTTGACGCACGCATTGTGATCAACAAATGGGGCAACTTCTCCATTAGCGCGGATGTAGGCAGCAGACAAAGAATCAGAAGATTCCCTAGTCAGTGACGACTTGGGACGCACCTAGGGAAATGGTTTTGTTGATGCGGCGCGTGAGGTAAGCGGTTCCATTCTCAAAGTAATGGTGAGCAAGCTGCATGACATCTTCATATGATGGCAAGCGTGACCCAATACCCCGACTGCAACCAAGTCTTACCGGATTCGTGTTAAATAATTGCGATGGTGGGACACTCTGCCATCTCCCGGGCGCCATCCCACAAGCAGTCCTGTGAGAAGGCCGCATCAGAGCCTGGAAATTTAATGGTAGAGTTCAGGCAGCCTGACCTCAGGCACAAGGGTGTCGGAATCAACGAGAAGAACGATCTCGCCGATGCGGCAGGCTTTACCATTCTTTGCCCATGGCTTCCAGCGCTTGCCGCTCTCCTCCCACGTCTCTTCAACGGCACGCAGAAGGGCGCGGTCCTCGAGCGAGGCTGAGAGCGCCTGGTCATTCTCACTCGACCCCGAGCCTTCGCCAGAGAGCGAGCCATGTCCACTCATGGCAGTGCTAGTCTCCCCTGCAACAGCCATGTCCCTGAGGTGCCGCTCGGGCCTTCGGGAAAGTTCTAGTGCGTAGTTCATGTTTGAGGTTTTCTTGAAGCGACCGGCACGCATGAACTTCGTGCTATCACCGTTCGCGCTTGGTTCGCCGTCAGCAGGTCGTGCAAGCCATCTGATACCATTGGCTTCGTAGAAAGCGAGGTGCAAAGCGCGTTCGCTGTCAGGGAGCGTCTACCAATGAGAGTTGAGACTGGATGACTCTCATCCAAAGCGTAGGGAGACCTACCTGTCTGCCATCGTCGTTGATGAAGATATTTGACCTTCCCCCTCGGCATACGTATGTCTGCATCGCCTTTTTCAATGGTGCAACTGAAGGGGCGCCAAATACCAGAAGGACGGACAGCTTGAGGAAAGAAAGGGAGGAATTGAGATCACTCTACCAGTATGCCCACACCCAACTTGAAGTAGCAATAAACGGAGTCCTCCGACCCCTTCCCAGTCACGCGCGGAGTAAGACAGGGAGACCCCCTGTCATGCCCCCTCTTCGACCTAGCGATTGAGCCCCTTGCGTGCACGATACGAAACACCACCCTGTTCCTCAGTGAGCACAACAAATTCGACGACACCCAAAGACCCCTAGATAACTGGTGCAGAGCATCAGGAGCGAAGTTCAACATTGAAAAGACTGAAGTCATACCGATTGGAACCGCAGAACACAGGTCCACAATCATTACAACTTGAAAAATCAACCCTCTCGACCAAAACCCACTCAGCGAACAGATACACATTGCAAAAGATGGAAATGCCACACGATCCCTTGGTGCCTGGATAGGGAACCATGTTAACGACTCACGCCCTGGGAACCTATCCTTGACAACATACACAAGCGCTAGCAAGGTGGAGCAGAACCCGCCCGACTCGGACGGTCCATGGAAGAAGACTAATAATGCAATCTGTCATTGGCAGTCACACACAATTCCTCACAAATGCACAAGGAATGCCTACCAGAATTGAGGGGGCGCTAACCAAAATCACGCGCAATTTCCTCTGGGAAGACAACTCTTCCCCCAGAATTGCCCTGGGAACCCTATACCGCTCAAAAGGAGGCCTGAACCTATTAGACATTAAATCCTGAAACGAAGCCATTGATATCACCTGGCTAAAAGCATACCTGGACCTCTCTCCACCATGCCCGGCGTGGGCCTATGTCACTGACCTCATAATCAATGCCACTGCCCCTCACCCCTCGCGCGAACCAATACCTTCCTTCAATCCTGGGACCCCCCAACCAAAGGCCATCGCTTTGCATCCCTGAACAACGACATTGTCAGAATGCTGCACACAAGGAAATAGTAAAATACCATGCGAACCTCACGGCCATATGCCTATCCCCACACCTACGCGCCCAACTACCTGCATGGTACCACTCACACACCGAGACAACCCCCCTAACCACAACCACTGCCAAATGCTTCCTCAAGAAACATACCATTACCACTGTAGCAGACCTCATCTCAACATCAGCCCCCCAATCCCATGCACGGACTGCTCCAATGACCACACCAAAGGATGCAGGAACTCCCATGCCTGCACAGCAGAAGCCATGGCTCAAACCCATCTGGTCGCTCCAAAATTAAACCCCCTAGAAATCGGAGAACCCTAACACCCTCCAGAAAGGCCAGGAACCGTGAAGCACAAAAGGCTGGTGGAGAAATCCGCTTCGACCTCTCAATCTCCTGCAAGAGTCAGAACAACCTCGCTGAATTCTTTATTTTCTTCACTAACCCCGACAAAATATCAACCATACCTGCACGCCGGCCCTACACCCAAGGAATAAACCACCGCCACCAAGGGATTACTGTATACAAGGATGGCGCCTGCATCAACAACGGTAAACTCAATTCCGGATGTGGCAGTGGCATATGGATCAGCCCCAACCACAAGCGCAACGCTGCGATACACATCCAAGGCCCATGACAGTCAAACCAAGCAAGTTGGGGAGATCGCCACCATTGTAGCAGCCATTGCCTCATTTCCACGCGTCTGGCCCCTAAAGTTGTATCGACTTCAAGTACGCCATCAAAGGCCTCACCACCCACCTCCAATCCTGTGAGGACAAAGGTTGGATTGGAGTGGAAAACGTGGAACTGTTCAAAAGAGCAGCCTACCTGCTTCGCAGCCGCATCGCAATTACCGATTTCTTGTGGGTCAAGGGACACGACGGGACCTAGGCAATGAACAAAGTGACCGCCTCGTGAAGGAAGGAGTGAACAAACCTAACCCGGATATCCTCCCCCTCGAAATCCCTGAGGAGTTCGACCTACAGGGCGCAAAACTCGCCACCATAACACAAGCCATTGCCCACCAAGGAATTCGAGAACAACACACGCACCCCCCTATCCCACCACCGTAAGAAACTTCCAGACCGTCAGGAACACAATCTGTGGTTACAATGAGTTACTAGAGACGGAGGAGAGTCCCTGTGGAAAGGAACCTGAAATCACACCATACGCACCCGAATTCAACATTCCTATACAAGTCCCTGCACGGAACCCAGAAGATCGGTGAGTTCTGGAGGAACATCCCAGGTCACGAAGTGCACCAAATCTGCACCACATGCAATGTTACAGAGTCCATGGAGCACTGGCACATCCTAGTCCACTGCAATGCAACGCCGACAAGGGTAATCTGGGAGCTGGCCAAAAACACACGACCACACGACCACCACCTATGGCCCGAAATCACCATCGGGATCATCCTGGGGTGCGGGAGCATCAACGCATCCACCAGAGACATACAACCTAGAGGTGCGGGAACGCACGGCGAAAGGAGCGACGAGACTCCTCCAGATTCTCATATCTAAATCTGCCTACCTCATCTAGGTCCTGAGATGTGAGAGGGTGATCCAGGAACGCCCCCACTCAATAAACGAAGTAAACCACAGATGGCTTCACACCATCAACATAAGACTCACCGACGATAAGATGCTTGCCACAAAACTCAAAAGGGACAAGAAGTCCATCCAGGCTGTTAAAAGAACTTGGGGACGTATCCTCGGGAAACATAAGGACCTCCCAGAAGACTGGATCACCAGTCGAGAGGTTTTAGTGGGTAGGAGGACATGACGCACCGTAGGACGCATGCCCGGAGTCCCACACTATCCCCCACTGGGATGTGCGTAACTTGAAATGCATTTCACTTCACCTGTCCCCATTGGTCCAGCTACAGCATGTTAGGTAGGGCTGCTCCTGGCAATCTCCTGCTACCCAACATTTATTTTCGGTAGATAACGGTAGATAGCTAACTACGAAAATAAAATACTTTCCAAAAAAAAAAAAGAAAGAGAGGAGCTCAAAAGGGACGCACAGCACGGCCTCTAGGCCTTCCTTGTTACGGGCATCTGAATCGTGATGTGCGGGAGGTTGCTGTTGACTTGTTTAATGGGACGCGGAGGACGAGCCGAGTAATATTTTGAATTCTGATGGTATCACCATCGCGGCGTTATGGACTCGGATGGGCCGACTCTTGGCGTGCCCCAGTGGGGCCAGCACGTGCCACTAGCCTCCCGTCCCGCGCCCGTTCTCGTTCTCGTACTCAGTCAGTCGGATCCAAGTTCACATCTGCAGTCTTCCCGTGCTTCTACACCCACCGCCAGTCAGACTCAAATACCCACTGCGCCTTATTCCCCTGACCATGCCTCTCCACCCCCTGACCCGACGACAGAGCAGAGATCTCTCCGAGCACTTCCCTCCGCTTTTCATTTCCATTTCAGGCTTACCCAGGCAACCCAGATCCTGGCCTATCCCCGGCGCGGGTTACCATTCACGCCGCGCCTCAATGGAGTCCTTCCATGCAGCTTCGGGCTCGTTCCCTCGCCGCTTTGCCCGGTCCCCATCTCCCTATGGTTCGCACCCCAGTGCAGAACCCGGCTCTTGGGTGGACCACGACCTCGGCCCTCCTCACCCCCCCTTCATGGCCCAAGGCAATGGTTCTCAGCCATCCCGCAACGGTCATTCACCCACTCCCTCGTTTCGCGCTCCCTTCTCGACCCCTTCTTCGCGGTGGTCCTCCGTATGGTTTCCTCCCTCGCACGTGACTAATACCCCCAACTCTCTCACTGCTGCAAACCCTTCGTACGTTGCATCAGAAGTCCTCTCGCGCGTATCGACGCTTCTCTCCGAGAAACTCACATGGCTCAATCAGCCCCCAGATGCACGCACCTGCGCTAGTCGTTGGATTACTCTTCTCATGATCTTCCTTGGTGCCTGCAGTGTTGATATAGTCTGCTGGTCTGGGTACAGGGACGCAAGAAACACGATGATCCCACCCAATCGGTTGTGTCTAGCTATGGAGGATAACTTTGACAACTTTGACGTTGATAATGGCGGGATCTGGACGCGCGATGTGGAGATGAGCGGTTTTGGGTATGAATCCTAATTTTTCGTGGGGATGAGAGTACCAAGTTGATTTCTGTTACAGGAATGGCGAGTTCGAAATGGCCACCGCCCTGTCCGACAACTCGTTCGTGCGCAACGGTCAGCTACACATTAAGCCAGCACTCACTTCCAATGCACTGTCAAACCCACAGCAAATATTTGACGGAGGTTTCAGGGTTGCACAACGTGATGAGTGCCCGCCTTACCACCCGGGGCAGCCACAGCATTCGTTTCGGCGAAGTCGAAGTTGTGTTGTTGCAAAGCTTCCACGTGGAGACTGGCTCTGGCCTGCAATATGGATGGCCCCTCTTGACTCGGTGTATGGCCCATGGCCCCTTAGCGGCGAGATTGACGTGCGTCCCGATATCTATTTGACGGTAGCATGCCAAGACACTGACGTCACACAGATCATGGAAGCGCGAGGAAATGCTCCCTCATACCCCGGACAAGGCGTAAACTTCGTCCGCTCAACCCTGAACTGGGCCCCTCCCGAAAGTTATTGCGCGCTTGTATGGTTGGCAGTCGCTCAAGCGGACCAACTACGCGCAAGGTTTCCATACATACACGCTTGAATGGACTGAAAACATCAAGATCTACGTCGACTCGCGACTGAGGAATGTGGTCCAACTTCATTAACCGAACAGCAGAGCGGTGGCTTTTTCTGGAAGCGTGGGAATTTCCCGCTCACCGCGCACAACACGGCGGAAGAAATCGTCGTTCCGAATCCCTGGACGATCGCGACGGCTAAAAGCGCGACTAACGCCACACCTTTCGACCAGTTTACCAATTGGACGGTTAAAAGTTACGAACTGACTGGATACTTGTTTCATGTAGCGTTCTATCTAATTCTCGATCTGGCTGTCGGTGGAACGAGCGGTTGGTTCCCAGACAAAGTGGGCAACAAGCCTTGGTTCGATGGCTCTGCTTCTGCGATGCGGGACTTTGCCAGCCAGCAAAGTACCTGGAGCGCCACCTGGCCAAGCAACGATGACGACCTATATTTAGAATGTAGGTGCCGGGTTGTTATTCCCCTCCTCCCTTTACTGACGGGTTTCGCAGTGACTCTGTACGCATGTAGAACTTCTGTTGAACACTTGACTCGTCATCGAGGACAGTTGGACGCGCTTATACTGGACATTGACGGACACTGACGGACTGATGCGAATTCGCACTCCTGTTCCTTACTCGCGTGCTTAATCTCACGTTCTGGCTCTTTCACGACCCTGATTATATACATAACTCAGATGACTCAAGGGTTCTGATATACCATTATTATGACACGAAACGAAAAGGCCCCCTGCTTTCGCGGAGGCGCTAAGTACCCACCCTGATCGGTGCGCCGCTTTTTTGTTTCAAATTCCATTTCAAATACAGTGTGGCCATGATGATTCGAACAATGCGTGTGCGGGAAACATTTTTCCGTGACAGCATCAAGCCACTCAGTGCGGCTGTACCATTATAGAATAACACCAAGAGCATTTGCATTCGCTCGAGTCGACACGTGACTGCCATTGAGGGTCTTCAACGGGTCGTAACTTGAGACTTGAGAAAAACTTGAAGTTTCATCGCGACGAGCGGGCGCTATGGATCACCCAGGCCCGAGCCCTGACATCTCATGGTGACGCAGTGACGGCTGACAGCTCGATGGTCAATTTCACTTGCAGATTCATGTGTTCAAGCCATCCGTCCACCAACCCCAGTCTAGAGGACGTCGGATGCCTTGTTGGTGCCAACACCGCAGTTGCCCGCATACTCCACTTCAAAGGTGTGGGAAACCATCCCTTGGCTCCTTAGAGACACCATGTGACCTTTGGATTAGGGGGGGTACCATTAGCTCACTCAGCGCCGTCTTTCTACATACCCACCCCACGTGTTCTCTTCTCTACAGAAAGTTATTTCCCTCAACCGTCCAGATCATGTCAACCCACATGCTGGACAACACCTTTCACTTTCGCGTGACAGCTGACCAAGATCCTCTAAACAAGGCTTTAATATGAGTGTCTGCCGGTGTCCACCATGACATGTGATCAGACGAAAAAGTGGGGCCCCCGCCATACGGTCCCGAATCTCGGTTTGAACGTGACTTATGAGAGCTGAACGCGACGTCCACTTGGGCGTTTAGTAGGTGGTTAATAGTGGTAGGAAGGCCCGTCCGAAATGCACTTGGACCCGAGGGTAAACTTGGGTGGTTACACATTCTCCTATGGACTCCTGAGATAGCGGGGATCCCTCATCAGCAAATTGGTCAGAAAATCATGAACCTTCATGAAGTGTTATGAAGTCCAAAAGAGGCAAAATGCCCTGGAATCCCGACCCACCTTCGTGACACTTTCTAAGAAAACACTTTTTTGACAATTTCCCAAAATAGTTTATGGACCTTGTGATGAATTTCTGGGTTTATAATGGTTTTTGGCTGTCATGAGGGATTATAGGTGTTCATAATATATTTGGGGGTTTATGAGACTTTTTGGGATTTATGAGGCATTTCAGGACTTATGAGGCATTTCGAGCATTTTGAGGTGTTTTCAGGACTTATGAAGCATTTCAAGGCTTATGAGCCTTTTCGAGACTTGTGAGGCATTATATTCATAAACAGTAGCACTATGGACAAAATAAACTAATACCCAGTGTTTCTCATGCATACAGCATGTGCCACACTCTCGCAATCTCTCACGCGCTGTGTGCGCACCCTCACCTCCACCACCACCGCCGAACGGGGCTCCTGTTGAGCAACATCACCCTTGAATATTGCTGTAGGGAAGTCGTCATCGCTTCCGTGCCCGTCATCCTCCTTAGTCAAGGAGGACACCGCCTCCTTTTCACAAATGCCCTCTGCCGTGCCTTCGCCAACTGCCACAGCCACCGCTGAGCGGGGCTCCTGTTCAGCGACTCCACTCTTGAAATGTGCCATAGGGGAGTTGTCATCAGCCATACCGGAGAACATGTCGGCTTGCGCGGCTTCTATAAGGCGAGGGATCTTGGCCAAGTCAACTGGAAGCGGGTCGTTATGGATATCCTCCCACCAGTATCTTATAATATGACAGGACCACATGCATGACACGCATGCACAGAGGCCTCAACACGATCAGGGACCACCAAGCGTGAGTCCTGTTGAGCTCGTCACACTATCCATTGAGCTCAATTGTACACGACGTCAGTGCGCCGAACATCCTCAAAGTGAACTTGAGCAGCGGTGTGCCCTCTTCGCGCCTGACTTACTGGGTGAGTGGCCACAAGCACGACGTCCTCGATACTCATTTGAGGGCCTCCTTCAGGGTAACAGGCATCGCCCTTGTACACAGCGCAGATAAGGCAGGAAGAACCCAATTGTCCACTGCGTAGGCGCATGTGAGAAGGAGTTGATCGTATGGGGTTGGGGGTTTAATCGACTTCATAGCCAGCTTGCGCAGCGAAGCAAATTCCCAGCGCGTGGACAGGTGAAGAACTGATTTCCACTGTTCATACGAGAGATCGTGTCCTTCGAAATCCCTGTAACGAAGTGTGTATGCTTCAATAAACAAGCCATAGGGCAACCGGGCGTAAGAACTTACTCGGGATATAGGACCAAGAGGAAAGCTTCGAAGTCCTTGCGGTATGTTTCCCCTTTCCGGTGTGGTCGCGGGTCAGCATTGTGTGTATTGGCAAGCTCGGTGACGGTGAGGATGGCAGGGGAGGGCGTGTTGGGGTCCACGGGCTCGCTGACAAGGTTGCCAGGTTTAGGGGCCTTTTCGGTGATTTTGGCTAGCACCTTGTCCATAGTCGTCCACGACCCACCGTCCATCTGCAAATAATAATTTTGAAAGTTTTAGCGAAAGACGGGGAGAGAGACGGTACAACAACACACCAATGAGCGCTGTTGTGCCATGGGATTTAAACACGTTGCATGCAATGATGAGCGTAATGCTGCGTGTGCGCAGGTGAACAGAACTATGCAGAAAGCACGTTCCCCGCTCCACCTTCTCCAGTGATGAACATGCCCAGCCTGAACAGCGTGCGAGTGGGACTAGAACGTATCTAGAGATTAAGTATATGCATGGCGGCACCCCCTGGTGAGCAACGAAGGAAACAGGGAAGTACTGTATTGGGAACACGCGATTACTAATACGCACCCAGTCGCATACACCCGCCTCGAGGTCGATCTGAACACTGCGCGGTCAACGGCCAAGTGTGAGCCAAGTTTCCTGACCTCCGAGTCGATGAGGAACTCTTTTTTGGGTTGAGCTTGTGTCGCTGCATCGTGTTGTAATCACTGTAGCTATTACAATAGAAAAAAGAAAACGTTAGCAAAAGAAAAAAGAAAAAAAAAAGCACACCGGAAGCTTGGGAGGCATTACCTCCCAAGCCTCTACCTGTTTGTTTCATTCCCTTGTGTTTGACCACTGTTTGTCGCCGTCACTGGAGGTCGCGATGGATATATGCGGTGTCATTGTGACTTGAAGGTTCTGAGCCCAAAAAGGCAGGCAGGTCACGTTGTCACTGTCACAGGTTGGCCCAAGCCAGACCCATGCACTCACAGTCGAAGGTATGTGGTGGAGGAAGGGGAAAGAGAAGTGCGATTATCCTGTGATCAATAGTTATACCTGGCCACTCCGCTCCCGTCTCTGAGGCACGTGCTCTGGGATTGTCAGCAGCGTGCTGAGACCGGTCCGGCACGGTATTCCCACGGCACGTGCTTACCTCAGAGACGGGAGCGGAGTGGCTAGGTTTTTCTATGTCCCCGGAAACACCCGAGCACTCCTTTTCCTTTTCACTTGTCGAACCGTCTCATGTCTTCTAAATAGTGTGCAGGACTGATGGATCTTTCGAGCCCTGGGTCTCTGGCCTAATGCATGCCCTGCTGAGACTGTTTCTACTGCCCCCGCATCTTTTCTTCTTGCCGGCAGAACAGCTACCGACGCCTCATCCTCATATAGTTCTCCTCTTAGGCTGTTGTGTGGGTCAACGCTCTCTGGTCTCTGAGCTTGGTCATCAGCATCGCTTGTACGCTCTTTGCAACGCTGCTGCAACAATGGGCACGCAGATACAAGATCGACGTAAATTGCAAATTCTCAGGTGCGTGGCGTCTACTCTCCTTCTGATCGCAACTCGCCACCTGACCACCTGTATGCAAGAACACTCACACTTACCAACGTGCACACCATCACCAAGCCCTCCTTCCACCCCTGCATCCGGTTCGCACGTGCCATCATATGCACCGAGCTGCCCTGACCACAACGCCCGCACATCTCACAGACTAAACCGTTTTTCCCAATCCAAAGCGCTCTCTATTGTCCCGCCCGACGGACGCTTCACCCTGATGGAGTACCGCTTCAGTCCCCCCGCGAGCAAGCCAGGTGCAGCGCCAGCGCTCACAGCGACAGCAGCAGCGCAGCTCCAAGTACAAGTACCCTTCATCCTCCGCTCCACGCTCTCCATCACCGATCACGGCGGTCCGTCCCTCCTCCTGTCCCTCCCATCTATCAATCCTCCCCTCACCCAACTTTTTTTTTTCTTTCTCCCCACAGGAGCATTCAAACTAACGTTCATCCCGCGCATCAGCGCCCTGGACGACGTCGCCGTCGAGCTATACCTCGGCGCGGGCGCCTCGAGTGCCACGTGCAGCCAAGCGACCGGCGGCAGCGAATGGACATACGTGCCGGCGCGGCGCACGCTGCGCTGGTTGCTGCCGCCGGTCGCAGCGCAGTCCTCCGGAGGGCGTGGCGCGTCGGCTGCGACGACGACGACGCTGCAGGGCACGTTTGTGAGCATGGACGCGCACCCGCGCCCCGGCAGCGGCGGCAACGACGACAACCGCAGCGACAGCGGCGACGGCGCGAGCTCCTTGAGAAAGTCGAGCATCTCGGTTGTCTCAATTGCGTGCTTCCTGGGCAAGAGCGGAAGTGTGTGTGTGTGGCGCCATGGAAAGGATGCCTAGGTGTATATCTCTGGGTGCGTTCCTACTCTCAATTCCGCATGCTTGCAGGTGTTGACTGTTGATAGGTCGTCAAATAAAATGTCCGCAGGCGTGCGGGCTGCGTTAGTTCACATCGCACGGGAGGAGGGCGCGATGGGGGAGGAAGAGGTGCGTGATTATATTGGACGTATGGAGGAGATGCTTTACAAGGAGTGCTGGAGTTAACGGGAGGGGGTGTTCCAAGGGCGTCAATGGCCCACCCAAGCGCATCAGCGAAGTGGGCACACTACGCCTTGACGTACCTGTGGACCACTGTATGCTATCCCTCCTATTGTATCCCACCTCCTATCGCGGGCTTCGTGCCCCACTGACATCGCCTTCGGTATGACCCATCCACTCTGCACAGCCTCGATATCTCCGGACGGTTGCACACTTCTCTCTGTCGGCGACTCACCGCAAGTCTACCTGTACGGCATGACCGGTGGCGCGTGCATCACGTTCACTCCACTCGCTCAGCTGACCCTTCCACCCTTCACCTCACCCCCAAGCGTGCACCCACTACATGCAGTCGGCACGCTCCCCGCGCCATTCTGTACCGCGTTCTCTACAAGTACCCTTCATCCCCCGCTCCACGCTCTCCATCACCGATCACCCGGTCTGTCCCTCCTCCCGCCCCTTCCATCCGTCAATCCTCCCCACACCCGACTTTTTTCTTTCTTTCTCCCCACAGGAGTATTTGAATTCACGTTCACCCCGCGCCCTGGACGACGTCGCCGTTGGGCTCTACCTTGGTGCGGGTGCCTCGAGCGCCACGTGCAGCTGAGCGACCGGTGGCAGTGAATGGACGTACGTGCTGGCACGGCGCACGCTACGCTGGTCGCTGCCGCCGGCCGCAGCACAGTCCTCCGGAGGGCGCGGCGCGTCGGCTGCGGCGACAACGACGCTGCAGGGCACATTTGTGAGTGCGGACGTGTGCCTGCGCCCCGGCAGCGGCGGCAACGACGATGACAGCTGCAGGGACAGCGGCGACTGCGCGGCGACAGCAGCAGTGGGGAGGATTTAAAGTATTCATTCCATACTCTGTCTCGTGGCTACAAGTCAATATAATTTTTGTGCTATGACTTTTGCCATAAAGCCTGCAACTGCAGGACCTGATTCTGAATTGTGGCTTCGAGTCTGAGTCTGACATTATAATGCTTCATGAAGCTTCATAATCTCTCATAGTGTCCATTATAATGGTTTATAGTGATTCATAATCTCTCATAATGTCTATTAATGTGGTTCATGATTCTTTATGCTGTCTCATAAATGCCTGTAAAGCATTGTAACGCACGGAAAATGTTTTTGGCTCCGGCAATGCCCGAAAAATGCCCAAAATATTTTGACCAATTTGCTGATGCTACATTTGCATATCCCCCACTTCCTTCAGAGTCGGGGGCTGGGGATCAGAGGCTCAATCCATGTAAAATAGACTCTACAGTTACATTGACGGCATATTCAACAGTGTCCATGAAGATTCCTTTGTGCTTGGTACTGAAAGACACAATGGTCATTAGCTCATAACTGTGCTTGGCGGTGGGTGAACTGACCATCATGACTGCTGTGAAGTAACGAATTTCTGTTTCCTATTTCTTAGGAGTTGTAACGACCTCTATTCGCCTTCAGGATATCCAATAACATGACAACATCCTCCTCGGTGATAGAACATTCTTTCCCTATGACAGACATCAAATTGGGAGATGACGACGCATCTGTGCAGAAGTCAACAGCCTTCGGAAAGTTTTTATGGGATTGTGACAGTGGGGTGAACAAGCAAAGATCTGCGACGGCTATGGTCACTAAAAGAATAAATTCAGGCAGAAATGCAGGGGGAATGGTTACAAAACGCACCAATGCCAATCCAAAGAGCTTGACATTGACGAGAGGTCTAAGAGAAATTGAATGATAACGTGACCAGAGGTTGCGATGGGTTAGTGACACACCTCTGATGGCATAGATGGCGAAAGTGTCTTATACGACTGCTGCAAATGTTGCTCCTGAAAAGGCGCACCAAAACACTGACTTAGAGCAGATACGAGGGAGAAGGAGGACAAAGTGCAAATCAAAAACGGACAACACCTACATTCTGAATTTCAAATGAATGATGTCAAAGTGCAAAAGCAATCAGATGATGAATTTGTGTATGGACTCTAGAAACTCACAAGCTGTGAAGAGCATGCCGACGGAAGGCAGGGAGGTGAGCTGTGAAGGGCTGGTCACGAGGGAAAACTCAGAAACTCACTCGCTGTGAAGAGCACGCCGACGGAGGGCAGGGAGGTGAGCCGTGAAGGGCTGATCACGAGGGAAAACTCAGAAACTCACTCGCTGTGAAGAGCACGCCGACGGAGGGCAGGGAGGTGAGCTGTGAAGGGCTAATCACGAGGGAAAACTCAGAAACTCACGAGCTGTGAAGAGCACGCCGACGGAAGGCAGGGAGGTGAGCTGTGAAGGGCTAATCACGAGGGAAAACTCAGAAACTCACGAGCTGTGAAGAGCACGCCGACGGAGGGCAGGGAGGTGAGCTGTGAAGGGCGGATCACGAGGGAAAACCCAGAAACTCACGAGCTGTGAAGAGCACGCCGACGGAGGGCAGGGAGGTGAGCTGTGAAGGGCTGATCACGAGGGAAAACTCAGAAACTCACGAGCTGTGAAGAGCACGCCGACGGAGGGCAGGGAGGTGAGCTGTGAAGGGCTGATCACGAGGGAAAACTCAGAAACTCACTTCCTGTAAAGAGTACGCCGACGGAGGGCAGGGAGGTGAGCTGTGAAGGGCTGATCACGAGATCAGAAACTCACAGGCTGTGAAGAGCACGCCGACGGAGGGCAGGGAGGTGAGCTGTGAAGGACTGATCACGAGGGAAAACTCAGAAACTCACTCGCTGTGAAGAGCACGCCGACGGAGGGCAGGGAGGTGAGCTGTGAAGGGCGGATCACGAGGGAAAACTCAGAAACTCACGAGCTGTGAAGAGCACGCCGACGGAGGGCAGGGAGGTGAGCTGTGAAGGGCTGATCACAAGGGAAAACTCAGAAACTCACTCGCTGTGAAGAGCACGCCGACGGAGGGCAGGGAGGTGAGCTGTGAAGGGCTGATCATGAGGGAAAACTCAGAAACTCACGAGCTGTGAAGAGCACGCCGACGGAGGGCAGGGAGGTGAGCTGTGAAGGGCTGATCACGAGGGAAAACTCAGAAACTCACGAGCTGCGAAGAGCACGCCGACGGAGGGCAGGGAGGTGAGCTGTGAAGGGCTGATCACGAGGGAAAACTCAGAAACTCACTCCCTGTGAAGAGCACGCCGACGGAGGGCAGGGAGGTGAGCTGTGAAGGGCTGATCACGAGGAAAAACTCAGAAACTCACGAGCTGTGAAGAGCACGCCGACGGAGGGCAGGGAGGTGAGCTGTGAAGGGCTGATCACGAGGGAAAACTCAGAAACTCACGAGCTGTGAAGAGCACGCCGACGGAGGGCAGGGAGGTGAGCTGTGAAGGGCTGATCACGAGGGAAAACTCAGAAACTCACTCGCTGTGAAGAGCACGCCGACGGAAGGCAGGGAGGTGAGCTGTGAAGGGCTAATCACGAGGGAAAACTCAGAAACTCACGAGCTGTGAAGAGCACGCCGACGGAGGGCAGGGAGGTGAGCTGTGAAGGGCTAATCACGAGGGAAAACTCAGAAACTCACTCGCTGTGAAGAGCACGCCGACGGAGGGCAGGGAGGTGAGCTGTGAAGGGCTGATCACGAGGGAAAACTCAGAAACTCACTCGCTGTGAAGAGCACGCAGACGGAGGGCAGGGAGGTGAACTGTGAAGGGCTGATCACGAGGGAAAACTCAGAAACTCACAGACTGTGAAGAGCACGCCGACGGAGGGCAGGGAGGTGAGCTGTGAAGGGCTGATCACGAGGGAAAACTCAGAAACTCACTCGCTGTGAAGAGCACGCCGACGGAGGGCAGGGAGGTGAGCTGTGAAGGGCTGATCACGAGGGAAAACTCAGAAACTCACAGACTGTGAAGAGCACGCCGACGGAGGGCAGGGAGGTGAGTTGTAAGGGGCTGGTACGAGGGGAAAGACGGATACCCGCCTCCTGTCAAGAGCACGCCGATGGTGCAAAGCAAGTATGTGAGTTACACCAAAAGCAGATATGTTGAGTGTAGTTGCTAGCGGTAAAGCAAACTCACGATCTGTAAGACAAACTGTTAATCTTTCTGCTCTGCGACTCAACAAAAACAACCTTACGGCCTGACATCCATCATATTGGTGTAGTATTAATGCGATGCAGCAAACCCGGCGATGAATTAATCACTGACCTCCTACGATATATGTTGAGCAACCAAATTAGCGAGCGGGTATCATGGAACAAACTTACTGTCTGTAGTGCCGAGCATTGGTTTATGGGTTTATCGGTGCAAAAGGCTATGAGTAGTAGAAGGTACGTACGGCCTGCCAATTAGACAGACCATCTATTTAGTGCGTTCGAAATTGTTGATGTGCAATACATACACCCTTCGAATCCACTTGTCAATCAGTCAGGTAAGAGAGCAACGACCTGAAACTCACTTTAGCCTGTTGAACGGTTGTAGCGAAGGCATCAGCATGCCGCTGTGATTGGATGAATCTACATATCACGGCTTACAGCCTGACATGTGTACAAACATAGACGATGGTCTTAAGTGAAAAATATATGCAGTCAAAGTTCAAAATACCGTTCACATTCTAGTGATCGTAAACCAATGAGTTAACCCCCATTTAACAACACAAGTACACGCACTTTCTGTACGGTTTGGATCATGTTTTGGTGTAACGTTAGAGGGCAGAAACGATTTGCGGCAAAGGTGAACCCTCACGTCCTGAATATTTGCCGCATCCTAGGGTCAGACGTAAGTGCGACAGCGTTGAGAATTACTCACCATCTGGAGATATGAAGAAATTCATTCCGACACATCATGAACCGGAATATGCAATGACGAGAGTGACACCCACATCCTAATGGTGACGTATCCAATGATCACGCTGAATGAGGCATGTGCTGCTCGAAGAGGTTTGCCAGAGCTCACATTCTGTCAACCGCGTCACTTGCTTTAGTAATGCATACTAGAATCTGGAACATCCATCACGCTTACAATCTACATGCGAGGAATGGGAAACAGTCTAGTTGAGCGCCATCGGGTCGTCGAATGCTTCAAAACTCACTAGCTGCAAAATGCAATCAACGTTGATAAGAACGAGCTAGTTAATTAGGTACGCACTTTCTATGCAGAGGAATAACAAAGAGGATGGTATCAGTGATAACCATGTTGCGGGGGAATGTAGAGACCCACTTCCTGTTTGTGTTACGTATGAGTAACCACAGTGATGCGAAGAGCATTCATATCAAGGACGGTGATAGACTCACAAACTGAGAGCAAGTGAAAAGGTAATATGATTAATGTCTTAATGTCGTCGATATTTGCATAGACGCTCACAGTCTGCCGAAAAACATTAAGACACAACATATTGAGACTCGAGGTTACTCACGGGCTGTGGCGTGGTTGACATTCGTAAACGCATAGAGGACAAACTACAATTACAGAAGAGCACGTGCGTACCAACATATATGGAAAGCAATGCATCACATCGCAGAACAAGGATTTTGCTTCTTCATCCGGAAACGACCCTGATTCGCGAGCCTCTAAGGGAGAGCGATGGTTACTGATCGGAGATATAGGCGACGTTATCCTCACCTTGCGCCTTTGGCATGATCATCCTGCGGCATCAATTTAGCTATTGGTTATCGGAAAGGAAGAAGGTTGGCTCACTGGGTAATAACATCTTTGATACAAGATTCCGCATCATTCCGAAGTATCGACAGACAGAACAATCTTAGAGTCTTGGAGTCGAGGGCGCGTGACGTTTCCACGAGCAGATCGTCACAGTTGGTATCCGGTTTATGCATGTCTGGTAAGCGAATGGTTGAGTGAGTCATTGGTGTTGCCGGGGTAAAACAACATACCGCGTAGTTCTACGGTAGAATGTGGCATGTGCGTCACCGCTTGAAGTGGCTCCAGGTAGTTGCGTTTGAATTTAGCGGCTGCCTCGGCTTTGACCTTCTCTTCGTCGAAAATGTCCTGCATTGCTAGCTCGTTAAACGCCCTTTCTTCGAGGCCATCCATTTTCGTGAAGACCGCAATGATAGGAACTTAAATCAGAATAAGCAATGCATTTAGCAGAGGTGAGAGAGGGATTCGCTCACCATTTCCGGTGTCAATCTCAAATAATTTCTTGCCCGCGTCTGTCATCGGTCTATCATTGCTAGTTGGAATGCAATACCTGAGTAGCAGCAAAAATAAGAAAATTGCAATATGTCGCAGGTCTTAGCCGCACCAAATTGCATGAAGCCGATCCTTCAATTCCTGTCTCTCAGCTCGTTTGTTGATGAAGTCTTTAACTTTATCCAGTTCACCAGCGGCACCTGCTTCGAATCCGCGGGAATCGTGAAAAACAAAGCCGTGAGCTGTTGGATATTGAAAAGTGTCTTCTATATCGTGTTCTCCGCGCTGCGAAATTACATTGAGTTTGCTATCAAAGAAGGATACAGGTGCGCCTTATACACACCGAGGTATCCGGTTTCAACTCTGCAGTAATCTAAACAAGGGCGAATGAATACCAAGGGCGACGGTCAGAAAGGCAGGTAACACACCGGCTTGCTATCTCTATCGAAACAATCTGGATCGCGACCCTTGGCATGGCACACCTTCTTCAGAATAGTTGTCTTCCCTGCGTTGGCGTTGCCGATGACCAAGATTCGAAAGCGCTCAATACCCTGTTCGAGTATCAGAGAAGAAACATGTGAGAGTCATATGCTGAGTCCCTACAAGATTAGCGTTTGCAGGTTTCTGCTGCGACATGATGCTCGTGCGGGGGAGTTGCAAACGGATAAAGATGGCCTCGGAGCTAGACGTTATATAGTAGTAGTTTACCCCGATTGGTAATACTTACAATAACGTCTAGTAGAACTTACAGCCCTTTGCATAATTTCGTGAAACAACAGATTTCATTTCTTCGCCCGATTTGGCGGTGGCGCTAAGTCAAGTGACCATCGTCACGCCCACCCAAACACCGTGACGCCCACTTGTTCCCAGAGAAAGGCCAAGAACCTCTCCTTGTTCACTGAGTCTTAGCAGGCAGAGGTTACTTAGACATGGGGAAAGGTGGACGGGACCAGAGACTCTCTTCCGCCCCTATACATGGGCATGCTCCTTAAGAGCTTTCCTACGTGTTACATAATAATCAATGACTATCTTATCTTATCTGAGCTAGGTTGTTGGCTATATCCCAACACTGAGCCTTCAAAAATATCCATCACAATGATCCCATTGCATGATAGAGCCAGTAGGATGGAGTATTGAATACCCCATACAAAGCTGGTACAACATACACAAGGTGTATTAATTGCAGACCAGCCAGATGAATGCTCAGCAGTTGAAGGATCAATTGCACTCTCATCCAGAAAAACAAAGAGATCAGGGTCTGTGTAATGTGTATTCAGCCATATCAGCCTCCCACAGCATCCAAAGTTCCTCATCTCTCTGTGCAGCAACTCTTGTTGTTGATTTGCAAGTGAGATCAAGTTTTTGAAGGGTGCAAGTGATGGTAGCAATTGAGATGTGTAGATTCCTCACATGTGCCAGTTTGTCCTGGATCTTGTCAAGTTACAACCCAGGACTGGCATCAAGGATGGCAGAAAGGTATTCCAGGTCATCATGCTCGAGAAATGAAGGACACCCAGCATGACCCACAAAAAGGATCAGTGACTTGGCCATAAATTCAGTGAAGGTAGAGGACTTTTGAAACAAGGCCAATCGAGACCTGCTGTTTTGTGGCAATCTCTGGCATGGTGAGATGATCAGCCTCATAATTGAGTACAATCCGGTGTTTAAGATCATTGCTGATGGTTCTGCCCATGGTTGCGAAGAGAGTCCTCAAAGCGTGACAGAAGTCACATATTCCCGCGCCACACAGTTGCAAAAAAATCTGTTGTTTCACGAAATTATGCAAAGGGCTGTATTCTGGACGGAGCAAAGGGGATTTTGAACTCCGATATTCCCTGTTACAGCGGTTTTCAAAATTACAGCACGTTTCAAAACGATACTACCAGTCTCCATAGGTACAGTATACTAGTCCGCGCCTCACACATATCCCTTTCCGCTCCTCAGATCAAATATTGTGTATTCCCTCGGATTAAATAGTACCGTTGGGCGACTGGACTCAAGTCTAGGATAAAGAGTTAAGAATGCACTCACGTCATCGTATTCCCAATCTGTGGGAACATCAGAAATCCAAGAAAACGTGGTGATAAGCCCATTCCGATCATAGAAAATCAAGGCACTGAAACTTCCATCTGGGTCAATCGATAAACGCCTTTCGTGACAGGGAAGCATGAAGACCCTTAGGAAAAGTGATGGGTAGATTGGAAAGGGCCGCAGTTGTCACGTTTAACGTTGACAAACAAAAGAACGTCCTCATGTGGATGTCAGTTAGAGGTCATGGATGGCCCATGATCCAAAGAAATTCGTGAGGAAACTTCTATTCGGCTCATGGCAAGGGAGAATCAACTAACTATGGAAGGTACTTCTGTTCCTACCGGTTCCGTTTCCCAGATCCATTACCAGCTACCCATAAAGTGTCGGTACGACGGTACTTCCAAACCAAACCGCTCTTTCACTATGGTCCCTAACGATGGTACAACTATCGATGATCCCCCTCTACGTTCCACTGTCGAAGACATCACATCTGAGTGCTCTCGGTGCGCGTCGCTGCCACCTCCACAATTTCTTCAGCGTTGACGACGTCCATCTCTCACAGATTTCGCATATTGGTCGTGGGAAAGGTATCGAATATTGTCCATTTCTTAGAGATCCGAGATATATTTAGGCAATATCCCACTTGCCGTAGACGGGATGTGGGAAGTCATCCTTGATCAACCATGTATTTGGTGCCGAAATAGCCGTGCGTACTTGCATTGTTGTTCTAGAATATCCCGATGCTGATCAGCCCTCCAGCAAGTCTCTCACGATGGTCCAGGAAAATCAGACATTAATTTTGAATTTCGTCACCCTAGCAATGACCGAATTATTTTGCACGACTCAGAAGGCTTCGAACCTGGCGAGGTTGTCAAGTTCGATGCCGTGAAGCGTTTCATTGAAGAACGTGGGCAGATGCCCGACCTCAAAGACAAACTTCATGCCATCTGGTGAGTAACTGAGCACTGATCATAATGCTTCAATGCGAGACAGCATACTTTCAGGATTTGTATCTCAGTACCTGTTGCTGGCGACCGCGTTGTAGAAACAGGTGTAGAGCAACTCGTTAACCTTGTACGTGGAAGCGGTGAGTCTCACGGCACACAGTTATCCACGCTCTCCTAACAAGCGACAATGCAGTCCCTGTTATTGTAGCATTCACCAAGTACGATATACTTGTTACGTCGGAAATTCGGAAATCTTCTGGAGACGGGAGTACAGAGCAGGTTTGGCTAGATGGCGATGAGAAAGCGAAGGGGACTTTCAAAGAATTGTGCGTTGACCCATTGACAAGAGCCATTGGTGAAGTGCCGATCATGCGGGTGTCTGGTGGGTGGCAACCCTCTTTAGAGTTGGCTGCACAGTTAACGCTTCCCGTTACTTCTTTGCAGCTGGATCGAGATACAAAGATACTATCAAGGAATTGATACAAGCCACCGACGAGGAAATACAGCAACAAACAGGCGTTTCATCGCACACGGAGCCTCGTTCTCTCAACTTCTCCTCTGCTCAAAGAGCAGATAATGGCCTGAAAATCAAGGCGTCCATTGAGTGGGTACTTGAACCGAACTACATAAAGATAGCGCGCGTGTACTTAATCACTGTTATTGTCCAATAGTGTTGGCCGTCGAAGTAAGTATCTTTGTCGGTTTGTTGTCGAGTTTTGTTCAAGACCATACCTATTCAGAATACTGGAGCGGGCTCATCTCAAGCACTGACTTTACGGGAAAGAAACTCCATCAATGCCTCGACGTGATCCATCGCGATATCTTTTCCGTTTGGAATATACCTAACTCAAACGTGGACGTTTCTTTTATCGGGTGTACTCTCGCGATGCTGATCTTCGCTTACTGTAGTACCTGGTGAGCGACGATTTTAAGACGAAGATGTTGGTACTTGTCGAAGATTTAGTCACAAATCCCAACACGCCAACGTAGGTATAGGCCATGCAACAGTACTTCTTCCACCTCACTTTGGCATGTAGCCCTGGCGATGGCCTGGCAGTGGAAACGGTGGCGGCTCTGGCCAGTGCTGCAACAACGCCGGCAGGCATTGCTATTATTGCATTGGGGTTAGCAGGTCGGGTTTTGAAATGGATTTTCGATGTCTACCAGGACACGTACGTGCCCTACTTTGGGGTCAGGGTTGGCTTGGGGCCTAAATACAGAGCTCGTCTTCAGTCCAGGGAAGGTGGCCTGTATAATGGGTTACATCGTTGATCTCACCATCGTCATGCACCGACTGTCTACAGTCGAGGTATCGAAGGAACGCGTCGTATCTATCCTCGAAGATTACGTCATGTCGGGCAATAAAATACAAGTTCACAATGACATCCGCAAATTTGTCAGTGACATCCCTACCTTGCGTTTGGGGGACAAAGACCATACCTTGAATGAAATCATCCGCCTGATCGAAAAGCATCGCGTTTAGGTTCCCCAGATGTATATCAATACTTACCTTAGGTTGTAACTTGTACGTTTGTTGATTATACAGTAGTTTTTTTTTTTTTTTTTTGAGTCAGCATTTGTGTTCCGCAACATACACGGTAAAGACGCGGTCCCGGATCGGGCCGGTTTTAAACTAAAGACAAAGTGGACTGTAACTGGCTAGCGGGGTCTAGCGCATGGTATCATTCGATGGCTCTTGCCGCTATGAGGTTCCCGGCTAGCTCGGTGCTGATTAGTCTCTTGCTATGGTGAACTTCCAGTCCCTGGTGATAGGCGACTGCCGATGTAGCGTGCCATTGGGTTGGAGCGTTGGGCTCTCCTCGCGTGGCTGCACCATCCGTGGCAAAGATGAGTAGGGTGTGTGCTGACACCGCAAGGGTGCGGATTTCCTTAGAGAGGACGCGGCGGGCATCCCCTTCCCCTTTGCACGTGGCGGAGTCGAGCTGTAAACGGTCGCCCCATTTTGGGAGGCCCCAGGGTGGGGTTGCGTGGATTGAATCTGCGTGCGATTCCAGTCAGCATGGTGGTAAAGTTCGTCCGCCACGTTACCGGTACTGGGAGGGGGAGGTCGGACTCATAATTATACAGTAGTTCTAACCCTTGGGCCGGAGCCGGTATTGAACCCTGCCGTAATGCCGGCTAATCCCGTTTTCGCGTTTCGCGCCGCCTAGGTACTGTAGTTTATCTGATCGTACCCCACAGTCCTGGGGCGACTGAGTAATGACCAGTCAAACTGGCTTAACGATGTGCGATGCCTCCAGTATCTCCCGAGGCTCTCATTTGCTATCGGGCTGTCTGTCATCTAATGGTTGGAGGCCACTCCATACAGTACGTCTTACGGAGCGAGGGACGCGTCTTTCATTGACCGAATCTGATTCATACCGTGACTGCGTGTTACACAAAGGTAGTAGTTCTATGACTTCAGACGCCCCCACGAAACCCGCAGATAATTTATTCTAAGATGAGCCTGCTGTAGCTGCACACAACACCAGTATCATATCACTCCGAGTACGAACAAAACAGATGCTGGCCGTTCCCAGCCACACCCCTCGACAAAAGAGAAAATAGCTCACGCAGATGAGTGGTACGCCTCCAAAACTGTCTTGGCCACTGCGCTCCTCGGGCACCTTCTGCCCGTCCACAACTCAAATTGCCTGTAACCCTGCTCGAGAAGCACTTCTATGCCCATGACCGAGTGCCACTTCCGGATCGCGGGGACGGCCTTGGCCAGTCTCAGGAGTGGCGTCTCCGCGGGCTTATAGGCCATATCGACAACGACGCCAGCCTCCGCGCTGAAGAGGGACGAGGGGAGGAAGAGGGCATTCGGGGTGCCCTCTTCTATCGTCGTTGCTGAGGCTGGAACAGTAGAGATGATGACGCTCGGGGCTGGTCTCTGTATGGATGCCACGTCGAGGGTATCTAGCAGCTCTACATGAGCGCCGGGGATAGCGTGGACTAATTCTTCCGCGCTCGGCCTTGTGCGGTTGAACAGGTAAATACATGTTGCGCCGAGAGAGTGTAGGGCATAAATCGCCGCACGCGCCGTACCTCCCGCGCCAATGACGAGGCAGCTGTCAATTTTGCGTACAGAAGGCGGTAAGCGAGCTTGGATGACGTTCCGGATCCCTATCCAGTCGGTATTGTCACCAAACAGGACCTGAGAACCATCTGCGTTCCTACGGGGAATGACGGTGTTTACAGCACCAATAGCCTCGGCCTCGGGGGAGAGCTGGTCAAGGTGAGCAATGATGTCGCGCTTGAATGGAATCGTGACAGATGCACCGCCAAAGTCGGGGAGCGTAAGAGTCTGGCGCACTTCATGATCAACGTCCTCGGTTTCGAGGCGCTCGTACGAGTGTGGGAGGCCGAGAAGTTGGAAGGCGGTGTTATGCAAAGTCGGCGACATAGAATGCGCGATTGGCCTTCCGAAAATATAGAAGTTCTTTGCGGGAAGCTGGCCAATCAGATTTAGGGCTGTCTGAATTTCGACGAAGGATAGCTGGCCAGGAGCTGCCTTCGTCGGAAGGAGAGGGTGTGTGACGGGAGTGAAGGTCGTGTTGAGTATTCTAGACAACTGACCCTCCAGTCCCATATTGATAGCAATGATTGGCTTGGCATCCCCTGCTGAGCTCGCCCGCGTCACGAACCGGTGAAGTGCGAGGTTGTCGTCTAGCGAGTTCGCTTTGCCAACGATCTTCACGATGTCCCCGAACGCTTTCGCTACCTCAGCAGCGGCATCCACAGATGGTGAATCCCACTTCAAGTTTCCACTCCAATCGTGCCAAGATGCCACGATCTTCGCATTCCCTTTGCGTGAGACCAAGTCGCGAATGTCCTTCTCTGGCCACGAGATTTCAACATCTACATACTCGACGCCCAGCCTCAGGGCCAAGCGGAATAGGTCGAAAGCTTCCTTAACAGACTTGTCGGGGAAGGCTCCTCCCTGGGATACTGTCCGCACGGTGTAGACAATCGGCAGGGAGGATACACGACGGATTGCTGCGACTTGCTCAGCGACGTAGCTGAGGGGCGCAATGTGTGGGCCCGCGGTGTCGAACTGGCTCCGAGTGCGCAGGAGGTCAACACGAAGTTCGATGGCGTCTACACCGGCGCTAAGCTCCTCAAAGTTGGCTAATGAAGGGATAACGTCGGAGAATGTCAATGAAAGGAAATACGAGCGATGTCCGCGCGCGAGGCTTGGGGCAACGTTCGCCTTTTGGCCGGTAATGTGGCCAAAGAAACGAGCGATTTCGTCCCGAATGTTATTGGTGTGGACCGGGGGTCGTGGCAAACCTTCACTTGGGGAGTTTGCTTCAGTTTGCGTAGATACGGTGGTGGCGTTAGGGAACTCGTGGCTGGAGCATTCTGTGAACCACCTTTCGCGTCGCTTGAATACGTCAATGATAGGCTCGCCATACGCTGGCCGGCTAGACTCTGCCTCCAAGTACGCAACTATTTCATCCACCGGACGCGCAACGTGGACCACGGGGTGGTCTTTAGCATAAGCAGAGAGAATATCACGTGCCGCAGGGGTCTCAACAATACCCCCGCCAAGGCTAATGATATGACGGGAAGGGAATTGTGCGAGCAGCTCCTTGAGAATGTCGAGCTCAGCAGTACGAAATGCGGACCAGCCGTGCTGCTGGACATAGTCACGGAGTCCAGTGGGGAATTTCTCTTCGAAGAAAGCGTCCGCATCGATGAAGGACCATCCCAGTGTCGCAGCAGCAAGCTCCCCTACGAAGGTCTTTCCCGAACCGCGCATTCCGATGACAAGCACGGACGGAGCTGCATCTTGCTTGGCAGAAGCGTGATCTGCAGTTTGACCAAGCTCGACGCCCACGACCTTGAGGCCAATCTGCAGCAAAGTCAGCGTACGCCCTACAGGACGGAGACTGGGCACACCTTGTTTTCTAGGTCATCCCACCAGTTTGGCCATGTCTTTTCTACACAGCGCTTTTCTTCAATGACTGTCTCATTGACGACGGAACCGAGTACGCTGAATGCCATCGCGACGCGGTGGTCATCATAGCAATGGACGCTGACGCCGGGTTTGAGTTCACTTATAGGTTTGCCATATACCTCGAGACCATCATCCAATTCCCTAGTTTCGACACCGAACTTCGCTGCACACCCCCGAGGTCACAACGTGAAAGAGTTGACTGCATAGGGGCAACGTACCAAGCTGATCTATCATGGCTCGAATCCGATTGCACTCCTTGACCCTCTGGTTGGCAATGCCCACAATCCTGGTTGTTCTCGGCCTGCTGCCATCACCGAGTTCCCTCCCCTTCGCCGGTGAAGCAGCAGCCACAGCAGCAAGCACGGAGGCCGTGAGGAACGCATCTGTCATTGGCTCCATGTCGATCAGGCCGAGAGCTTTAAGCTGGTCAATTGGCGGCCCCTGCACTGTCGTCTCTGTCGCAGTCTGGGTGACCGTGCATCCCATCGGTTCGAGGACTTCCTTCGCAAAACGCGCATCACCTTGTAGCGAGGCGGATCCGATATTTGCGATGGTACAGGTGGTGCCAGTGATAGCCGCGATCGCGAGAGGGTATGTCGCGCTGCTGGCGTCGGATTCGATATTGTACTCCTGGGGGTTGCGATACACTGCCTTGGGAATGTTGTATACGTCCAAGACGCGGCCAGTCGCAGGATCAACCTCTCGCGCGACCTCGACTCCGAAAGTGCGCATCATCGCGATTGTCATGTCAATGTAGGGCTGTGATATAACTTGACCGCCAGTAAGCTCGAGGATGACTGGCTCCTCAGCATAGGGTGCGCAGAGCAGGATTGATGAAACATATTGACTAGATACGCTCGCAGCCAACTTGATCCGCCCACCCTTGAGGCCGGCGGGTGCGATCGAGAGGGGAAGACAGCCTTCCGACTCGAGGTACTTGATCTGGCTGCCATTGGCGCTGAGCGCGTTAACGAGGGCACCGATGGGGCGTTGTTTCATCCTCGCATTACCAGTGATGACGGTTGCAGCGGGACCGGTCTCGGAGGGTTGGACAAGCGTGCAAACTGTGGTCAAGAACCGAGCAGCAGTACCCGCATTTCCGAGGTATATCTCCTTTCCCTTGGGTGGCACTGAGAGAGCTCCTTGTCCGCCGTGGACAACGAGCGTTTCCCCACCATCTTCCCACTCGAAACGCGCACCCTGTCGAGACAAAGAAACCTGAGATCATGCGAGCGCGTGGGAGAGCTAATTACGGACCTTGAGCTCATGAAGAGCTGTCATCATGACTTGCGTGTCATCAGAGTGCAGCAAATTTCTTAGTCTACAGGTGCCGCTCCCAAGGGCAGCCAACACAAGAGCACGGTTGGATAAGCTCTTCGAGCCAGGCGTAGCCATGCGAACTGGGCTCTTCGTCGGCACCCCAGGGATAACCTTGGCGGCCTCGGCGAGAGTTTTAGCGATAACGACGTCCGGAACGACGCTGGCCTTTTGCTCCACCGTCTTGCCAATGGTGGCGAGGAGTACGATCTTCTTCTCAGGCCCGGTGTTTTTCTTGTCGATTCGCATGATGTCGAGCAGGCGGTCGACGGTGAGGAGCTTCGAGGTAGGAAGTCCCATAATACGCGGATCCGACAATGAGACGGGAAGGTTATAACTTTTCAAGCAGCGCGTAAGGCGCCCGACGCCAACTTGGCCGAGATGGCCAAGCTGACGGGCCACCTCGGCCTCGAGGATTATCCCAACGCTGATGCATTCGCCGTGCAGCATACTAGGCGTCAATACGGCTTCGATCGCGTGCCCGATCGTGTGGCCGAAATTGACAAGGTTGCGTAGCCCGGTTGTTTCGCGTTCGTCATTGGTGACTATATGCGCCTTGACGGAAATAGACCCGACAATGACGGAGAGCAACAGCTTTTGGGCAGCGGAGCGCGTTGCCTTTGTGCGTCCAGAGTAATTGATACTGGGGGTCTGAATTGCAGCAACGATCTCTGCCGGTCGCGATTCGAGAGCAGCAAAGTCAGCCTCGTTCCAGATGGCAGCGGTCTTTGAGAACGGTAGTCAGTGATCTCGCTGCGGTGATAAGGGGGCAACGCGAGACGTACCTTCACTACTTCAGCCATGCCATTCGAAAATTCACGTGCAGGAAGGGTTTCGAGGAGCGCGACATCTATGAATATGTACTCGGGTTGCCAGAACACGCCGATGAGGTTTTTCCCGTGAGGGGTGTCGATCGCGGTCTTTCCGCCCACACTGGAGTCGACCATGGCCAAGAGAGTCGTCGGGATCTGTACGAAACGCACACCGCGCATGCTGCGATGCCAAACGTTAACAACTGCCCATGAACGGAAGGAGCGAGCAGGGACGCACAACGTCGCTGCGACGAATCCAACTAAATCGCCGATAACACCTCCGCCAAGCGCAAGAATCACGGTGTCTCGCGTACATTTGTTCAGCAGGAGGAAGTCTTCGATCGCTGCTTTACCCTCACGACTCTTTGAAGTTTCGCCGGGAGGTATCGTGTGGGTTAGGAAACGCGAGCGTTTCCCCAAACGGGAAATTTCATCCTTGAATCCATGCTCGAAAGAATCGAGATGTAGGCGTGCTATATTCGTATCCGTGACAAGGACATAGGCCGACGCGGGGAGTGTGTCGATAACGGTACGTGCGATGTAGGGAACGAGATGAAATCCACAATAGATAGAATCTTTGCCAAGGATGGAGACCCTGTAGATGTCTGTCTCCGCCATAGCAAGAACGGAGGATGATAATAAAATTGATGATTACTAGCCATTCCAACTGTAAATACTCTGCAGTGCCCGTGGGAATCGGGATGCTTTGGGGATGCTGTCCCGGCCATTCTTAACGTAAGACATCGGACGATCCAAGAGGGCCATGGTCATCGGGAATTTCATTGTGGATAGACGCCCGGATCAATAGTCAATCAGCAAGTCTATAGTACTACGCCCAACTGCATGCATGTCCTTAGTGTATTGTATCATGAAAAATTGTAGGGTCTATGGTCATTAAAGAGAAATCAAAAACTCAGAGGTGGGTGACACCGCCTTGGCTGTCTACGATCCCGGGGCGGCGAGTTGTCTAGTCCCGGACAAGATCACTGAAACCTCATCAGTCGGACACAACGAAGGTGACACATCAGTCACGCACCGTCCAAAAAGCTTCACTTTCAACCAATCAGTAGCGACTAACACACGATTCCGTAGGGAGAAAAGCGTGCTCAAGTAAGCACTCCGCCAGAACAGGAACGTCGCAACGCCCCCCGAGGAGAACTATCAACATGGTCAGAACTGGTGGAGATCACAAACATAGCAGTCGTACCTTGTGATGGAAAAATTCCAAATCCGCGATCGCTTTCTCTGAGCCAATATATGCGAGTGAACCCTGGTGCGAGTAGTGGAACGGCCGCAAGTTCTCTATTTTTGCGAGTTGCTTCTCTAGGCTCTCAGTGTTCGTTCCCTCCTGTTTAGCAACCGAAATCTGCTCCAGTAGTGTGTCGCGCTTCGCGAGCTGTTTCAACACGCGTGCAAGATACACCCTTGCTGCGAAGCGACTTGCGCTGTGGGCGCGTACTGCGAAGAGGTGCAGTCACCCAGGGCGAAGATGGTGCCGTCTGTGCCGGCCATACGGAGGTGGTCTTTTACGGGCGAATCAATGAGTCAGACAGCGGCTCACGAAGACGGGAGAACGGACTTACCGTCAACGGTAATACCGCGTTTGTTCTTCTGAGCATCAGGCAGGCGCGACATGAGGTCAACAGACACGTTCCGCGCCTTGTTTCCTCCAGCCCACACAACCAGGCCAACTGGCACTTCCTTGATGCTCTTGTCTGGCATTTGTAGTACAACACTTTTCTCCTTGACCTCTTTACCATCGTACCCGTCAAGATGTCTATCTTTGACTCTTTGAAGGTTGATACAGTATAGTCAATTAGTTCCCTGCTGAACATGGACAATACCGAGGGCAGGGCCTCGATAAGAGTGATCTTGATCTTGTTGGAGAGTTCAGGATACCAAGATTTGAGGTCATCCTACGATGTATGAGACGAAGAATCTGAATGGCTAGAAAAAGGCTGACTTCAAGGAAATCATGCAATTCTCCGCTAGGAAGATGTTAGAGGCAGATGGTTGAGGGCGCTGCATAACCAACCAACCTGACTTCAATGCCGGTTGGCCCACCGCCAACGACAACCTGGAATTGTCAGCAGCTGGTCGCGGAACCCCGTGACAGCCTTACCATGTGGAGCAAACGCTCGATTTCTCCCTCGCTTTGGCCAGGGAAGCCAGCTGACTCCACGCCTAGGGAAGTGATGAGAGTTTGATAGGAGAACCACCTTGTTATGACGTACAATCCATAAATCGACGCTTGAACTAGAGAACAGTTAGAATATCCCCACTCCTTCGTACCCGAGGAGATGCGAGCCTACCTTCTCGGCATCCTGAATTTCCTTCATGAAGCATGCGTGTTCCTTGACACCCGGGATGCCAAACGTTTGAGTCTCCGCGCCAACAGCGTAGACGAGATAGTCAAATGGTATGGTAGTTGATGAAACCTCACCCTGAACTTCCGTCTCATCTGCGTGGCGGGGTAAGGGACGCATATGTTAGTCTGAAGAACCCGCACCGGCAAAAGTGATAGTTTTTGCTGTAGGCTAGAGTTCGAATGAGGATGACGACTATCTGAATGATGATTTAGACTGACATCGACGGACTTTGCCTCGGCCTCAATGACGGTGATTTTTCGATCCTTGTGACGAGTCAGGTAACGAATAGCTTGGCGTTCTCATGAGCCAGAAGTTTGACAAGTAGGAGACTCCGACCTACGTTGTAAGATAGAGCTGCTGGACAGTGTACCGACCGCGACACTTGGCAATAGCGGAGTGAAGAGGAAGAAATTGCGGGGACTGATGACAGTCACGTTGTATTCCGACGTATCAAGATTCTTGAGAAACGCGGTTGAGGCCCATCCACTACCGACGACAACAACGTTCTTTTTCGAGGGGTCGTATGGCAGCTGTGGACCGGGATGCCGATCCTTCTGGGTTGTATAGTAAAAGACACCGCCGGAAGTCACAATGGTGATGAGGGTAACTCTTCCAATAGTTTGAAGGGCGCGACGCCATCTAGAGAGCTCCGGGTGGGGTGGTGGTGGTGGTGGTGGTGGTGGGGTCTATTAAAACGATAGGTGATTGAGAAGGGGACTATGGTCAAACACCAGGCTTTAGAATATCCACCGAAGTACCCGAAGGAGTGGAGAGCGGTCTACGAAAGACCTGGGCCTGCCTAACTCCCAATACGAACTGCCTCGGAATGGGACGTGCCAATGATACAGATGCGGTCGTCGGGCGAACTGAGAAAAATGATGTTAAGGGGGAAATGGCGCATACAAAAATGAGCGAGTGGGATGCAGGGAACGTACAGCAAATATAAGACATGTCAGCAAGAGTCTGAACCGTGTTCAAGACGAGGTGAAATTAGATTAGAACGAACGGAAGTTTTAGTATGACGTCTGCCGCTGCCGGTTCTCCGGTTCTCACTTTTCCGGTTTTCACCTTGACTCGGAATCATTAGCAATCACCCGGCGATTCAATCACAAGTCACTGACCCCCTTTCCTCCGCATCGTGCAGTGCGAGCACAGACCATGCTGCTCATGCGTGCGATTCGATCACCTCTTGCGTGACCCGGACGCCTTCTGGGATATGGCCAGCAACATAGCGCTTGATCACCTTCACCAACGAGAGACCGAATCTCTGATACCAGATGGACAGCAAAACTAGAAAGATGGAGAGGCAGCCCTTAGATCATCTCGAAACTCGACGTCCGAGTCTCGTTCGTGCGTGCTGAGATTCCAAACTCTGCAGAGCATGTCCGAGCCTGAGCCTCCGTTCGTCCCCCGGATCTCCTGTACCAGCGATTGCCAATCCTGTTCATTAAGAACTCCTGATAGTCAAGAGTGTCGAATTTGCCTTTGATCTCCAGCTCAGCAGTGGGCGTTGAAACGGCATTTCTATCCATATTTTCGCACATTTTCGTCTCCGGAAATTTCGCCACCTTCCACATTACTCGTTGCTACTCGCATCCGCCACAATACCATCACCTATGTAGACACCCACCAGATGTCGTCCATACTACCGAAAGTCATATATATTGAGCAACTACACCATCACCTACGCATGAATTTTTACAAGGGCAATATTACGCTCTCTTTCCTCTTCTCGACGGATTTCGGATTTCGAAAGGTTATTCGGCTGAATGAGTTTACTGTAAAGCGCCGCCCAGCAAGGAAGTCAAAAGTCAGCCGTAACCGTCACCAAGTGTTGTACTGTACTGTACTGTATGTAGGGAGGAATTTGAACGGAAACGCTTTCGTGGCTCTCCCCTGCGTTTGTCCACAGTTGGTCTGACGAGCGATTCACCTAAGCTCAAACCCACGATGCCTCAAGTGACCTCACGAAGTGGCATTTCTGTCGTCCTCAAGATAATTGGTAACTCAAACGAGCGTCGATTGTTGCAATACCTTAGTGGTATCAAGGTGCCATCGAATCGTACCATCCCATTGCTTGAAGTCATCGGCGTCAGTATTGGCAAAACGACCTGGATCAACAAAGCGAAGATCAGCAGGAAGTCAGCTCGAGCCCGCCGAAACGTCATGCGGTGAATCGGTGCGATTATTACCCCAATCATCCCGCCTGATCGATTGATTCCTGCATGGAGGGCTCAAGGTACAGGTGACTAAGGCACGTTGGAGGATGATCTGCATGCTCTGGCTGTGTGTGAGCTGTGAGTTGTGAGCTGGGTCCACCTGACGACTTCGACGGTCTAACCTGTCACTGATCGGGCCTTTTGACGGACCATTCCAAAAGAGGAGGGATCGGCGTCAATAGGTTCACGCAAGGATCGTGACGGGTCTTACTGCGCCGTTTACACTCGGCGCCCAGCGTTCCGCTCGAACATGTGGTCGCATATGGGCCGAGCTGCGGCTGCGGTCGCCCATATTCACAGCTATCGCCATGCCGAGTGATCCGCATCCGCATTCGTGTCACAGAGGCCCTTCGTCAATTATCAAGTAAGCATTGTAGGGACATTTCTTCGTGGAACAACAGTCTCCAGTCGTATACGTTCAAGTTATGTATGTGCGTACGCAATCGATCTTTCATCCTCTGGACGTATCCAGAGCATGTGCCTTTTGTTGTTTGAGAACCTTTGTACGTGGAGAAGGCCATGCGCTCTTGACGTTAACCACATGCTAATGGGGCGCCCATAGATTACGCTGATTACTGTACGACGCCAGGTGTGGAGCATCGCTTCTTCCTGAACGTTTACGCGCCTCCACCCCACTATACCTACAGGAGCTCTCCACCCGAAGCCATTCGGGTACTAGTTTAGACTCCTGGTACTGGGCCAACCTTAAGTTACTGGGCGGCGATCACCACTTTGACCCTTGGAGTATGTCTCCGCGGCGCGATTTCCCCGAGCCGAAGGATCAGGAGGAGGCCTATAAAAGGGCCCTGCCTAACCCCCGCTCAGGTAGGCACCGTTATTCCATCATGCATATCATGATTAAGTCTATGGCTATCCTTTTCATTCTTGCAGTCCAGGCACTGTCTCATACCATCGTCGTCAATACCACCTCCGGCAGATTATCAGGCGTTCAAGCCGACGGAGGTATGCGTTACCTCCATTTCTTGTTGTCTCCTGTGCCCAAAGTAACTCATTGAACCAGTGGCATCCTTCAAAGGCATTGTAAGATTCCCTACATTCATTCTCTGGGAGGAGGGTAACGGAGATGGCCCTGGTTAGCGCTTTGCAAACTCACCCACTGGCGATCTGCGCTGGGAACCTCCAGTGGCATTTGTTTCTCCGGACGCCTGGAATGCAACTTCCTTTGGTCCCTCGTGTGTTCAACAAATTCAGTTTCAAGGACAAGCCCTCATCGAGCAAATTTATGATACCCCTGCCCCAACTGAAGACGAGGACTGCCTCTTCCTGTATGCTCGGCTGTGAAGTTGTATTCAAAAGCTGATTTCCCATAGGAATGTTTGGGCCCCAGAACCCTTATCGGGCCCTTTGAAACCAGTCATCGTCTGGTTCTATGGCGGGTGAGACCCCTTTCTAAGTTGGCTAGCTTGACCTTAGCATGTAGTTCATATACATTCGGCACGTCATCGCTTCCAATATACGATGGCACATCCTTTGCGAAAAATCAAGACGTTATCTTTGTCTCGTTGAACTACCGTACGAACGTGTTCGGCTTTCCAACGGCACCAGATCTTCCTGCCTCCGGTAACAACCTTGGCTTCCTCGATCAGGAGCTGGCCCTCTCCTGGGTGCAAGATAACATTGCCCAGTTTGGAGGAGACAAAAGTAAGGTCACAATCATGGTGCGTGCAATCTCACTCGACACATTCCAACCCATGAACCTGATGTTTGCGCTGGCAGGGCCAGTCTGCAGGGTCCGGATCCGTCTCACGCGCTATCACCCGCCGGAATTCGTCCGAGTCCCCACCATTCCGTGCAGGCATCATGCTCTCGCTTGCACAGATTTCCACCCCTCCCGAACTCGACTTTTCGAATTTCAACGCACTCGCGACTGCAGTAGGATGTACCCAGGGTCCAGGCTCATCGCGGCTACAATGCCTGCGTAATGTTTCCGCATCTACCATACGCGCGTATACAAACGGGCCCAACAGCGGTTCCTTTACTCCGGGAGTCGACAAGTACGTGTTTTATTCTGCTTGCAAGGAGACACCCACGTGACGATTGGGGTTGGTAGTGTGACGATGTTCGACGACCCTCTGCAGCGTATTCGTACCGGCCAGATTGCGCGTGTGCCCATCCTACTTGGAAGCATGGAAGATGACGGTACAGCATTTGCATTGGTTGCACAACAAAATCTTTCCGCTACTATCGCACTGTTGATTGGCTCATCTGGCAATCTCTTATCGCCCACTATCGTGCGGGGGTTGTATCCTGGATTGAGCGATCCACAAGTCATCGCTGCTATGTGGCGTGATCTTCTATTCCGTTGGTACGTTCCTTTCTTGGCTTGGGTAGGAAAAATACCAAGTCTAACAAATACGTGCTAAACAAGCCCAGCAAAATTGTGGAGTGACGCGTTTGTGTCAAGCGGAATCAAGAGCGTATACCGGTACACATACGGTACGCCCTGCGACGCTTCCTTCCACCTCCGAGAGTGTCAATTCACTTTATCTTCCTATTTATCTAGGAGCAGTCTTCGCCGATATGCAACCCTTTTCCAATGCTGGCGCATGGCATGGCTCAGAATGTAAGTTGATCAGTACTCCGGCGTCTTCGTTTGGTTTGTACTACGACACCCACGCCCTTACCATTCCATAGTGCCTATTCTTTTCGGAACATTCAACAGATCGACAGCAACTGCCGCAGAAGCCGAGCTATCTCATACCCTCCAGACGACATTTGCAAACTTCGCCAAGGACCCAGTGAACGCGTCTCCCGCGCCCAACTGGCCCGCATACAAACCTGACTTGCCTGGGGTCACGGTGGCTCCTACACTTGCCAAAATCGCGTACCACGGAAACGTATGCATGGATGATTTTATTGAGCTCGTTCAACCTAATTCCACGGTGAGCATGCGAGTCTTCGGTGAAAAACGGATTACTCATCACTGCGCATGTCGCTGGTGCATAAAAACAGGATGCACCGTGCGCTGTGTGGGACAAGTTCCTGGATTTCCGCCCTTGAGAAATCCTTAACGTCTGCAGACTATGTGCGGAAGTCTAGCTATCAAACCTTAAAAACTAATACGTTCTACTAGTAAATCCCTAGTGATGACCTCATTGCCACTCGTACTAAGAATTAGACGTGTCAAGTGGATATACTAGTAACTTCGCAGCGCAATATATTTGGTTCCTTCCTCAATCAGGTGCCAAAATAATTGTACAACTAATGGAGGCGGCTCACGAACCACATACTTTACAAAGAATACATTCTTACAACTCCCCTTGACGCTCTTCTTCGCGTGATCGTAACGATCTTCTAGCCAACGTAAGGGGGACAACTCCGCCGGAACCAACAACTCCCAGTGACAGTTGGGAGGCGGGACGTATCCCAACACTCCATGGCCAGGAAAAGAATCCCTGGCATGGCTGGCGTTGCTAGGGTGGCTAGCATTGCTGAGGTGTAGCGCGCCAACGCACGCGCAGGTGGGCTCGAGGATAAGGAAAGGAGAGAGGAGAGGGAAACAGATGAGGCGAAGGAAAGATAGGGGAGCGATTGCCCAGGCGAAGACGACCAAGGCGAGCCGACGGGTGAGGCACAAGAGAAATTCCGAGAACAGAAACGCAAACAGGTTCCGGCACGAAGACTTCTCGACGACGTATGACGGCACGGCGGCTCGGTTCAACGTCGACGAGTCGAGCGAGCGAGAACGGACGGCAGAGATTCAAGAGAATCGCACGAGAACCTTGGAGGAGAAGAAAATGCTCCAGGCGCGAGCTTGCCTTCGAGGAGGCCGTCTGGGAGGCCTTTATATCCGGAGATGAGTATCTAATCTATCGGCGATATGTTACCATATAATCTGTTTCGTCAGCAGGGAGTAGTAACCGTTTTCTATCGTATGATACGATGGTGAACACCGGGGACCTTGCCAGCGTGGCAAGGGACGACGATAGCGACTAAGAAGGGCGAGACCGACGAACTGAGTGGCTGTCAGCCTTTCGCGTGTCGGGAAGAGGTATAGTATGTCTAGTGAGTGGTGTCTGTCAATTATGGAGGGCTTTGGAGCGAAATGAGAACAAAGGGAATGTAGGGGTTGGTAGTGTTAGTGTGGCGAGTGCAGGCGGGTACTACTAGGCTAGTTCATGTAAGTAGATCGAGACTCTTGAAATTAAGTACATAGAACGTAAAGCAATGGACGATTGGAGTGCTAGGAGGGGGCGTCCAACATCGGCAGAGCTAAGAGGGGTTCAGGTACAGCTTTAGGAGGGAGATTGGCGCGTAGATGACTTGATAGGGAGTGATGCAAGCAGATAAGATCAGCTCGGATCAGTATCGAGGGCGCTCCGAAGTGCTTATTCCGAGCGCGACGGGCATGCCCACCTTACAGAGCCTCGTTTCGCCAGGCAAAGCTCAATGATGATTGATGTATCCTTTACCCTCAAACCACCTGTGATAGCATTGTGTAGCCTATTGAAACTTTTGTGTAGCATAACTAATGGAGAGGGCTGCAAATAGTGGAGAAATTAGCAGACTCACGATTAATAGGTAATAGTATCGCCGGGAGAACCGACAGATGTCACATGAGGAAGTCGCGGAACTAGTAGTAAGTATCCTGTACGTAACCTTGGTCTACGACTCCTTCTGATGTTCAGGTTGCCTAATCCTATGTGCCGGTTCCTTTTACCTTGTGGTCAAAACACCCGATGAAATTTTCAAGTACACTCCCCAGAGTGACTTCCACATGCATATCCGGGACTTCAAGCTTCCGCTCCTCCTTAAGTTACCTCCGAAGTGAATGAAGGTGATCGATAAAGGACGCTTTTGCAAGCTTCTTGCCTTGCTCGATTAGCCTCGACGTCCGAAGAACCGATTATTATCGTGACCATCTACATTGACAAGTTTTTTGGGGCTTCTCAGTGGTATCCTCTGTACCAGCCTGCGGTACTGTAACGTCCACCGAGGTATTGTGCTCAACTAGCCGACAGGATTATTAATAGTTACGTTGACAGTCTAACCTGGCCTTTGAGACATTTCCAAAAAAAGAATGGCAGTAAGTATGGCCTCCATACCTCCACAATATTCGGGGGACGGGCACTCAGCGCTCCGCTTGCGAACATACATCAAGTGTCTCGCGTGTTGTTTGAGCATGCCGAGTGATCCGCATTCTTGTCATAGGCCTTTGTCAATTACCAAGTAAGCGTTTGCTTCATGAAACAAAAGTCTCCAGCCTGAGTCGTATACGTTATCTATGCGTGTACGGAATTCCTTCCTCTGGACTTATTCAGTGCTCTTGTTTGAGAACCTTCGCACGTGGGGAAGGCAATGCGCCCTTGACGTTGACCACATGCTAATAGGGTGCCCAATAGATAACCCCCATCACGAGGCTAGGTGTGCGTCTGTACCTCTTCCTGAACGTTTATGCATCCGCACCCACTGCACGTACGTACTGTACAGATTCCACCCAAAGCCATTCGTGTACTAGTTTAGATTCGCTTCTTGCTGGGCGACGGTCACCACTTTGGCCTTTGGAGTAATATGGCTCCGAGGTGTGTTATCCCCAAGCCGCGCTAGAAGCCCTACCTTATAAAAGGGCCCCACCTAATCCCCGCTCAGGTAGGCACCGTTATCCCACCATGCGTACCACAATTGTGTCCATGGCTATCCCCTTCATTCTTGCCGCCCAGGCACTGTCTCATACCACCACCGTCAATACCACCTCCGGCAGATTATCAGGCGTTCAAGCCGACGGAGGTAAGGTTGACTTCTATTTCTTGTTGTCTCCCTCGCACAAAGTAACTCATTGAACCAGTGGCATCCTTCAAAGGCATTGTAAGGTTCCCCACGTTTATTCATTGGGAGGGATGACGGAGATGGCCCTGGTTAGCGCTTTGCAAACTCACCCGCTGGCGATCTGCGCTGGGAACCGCCAGTGGCATTTGTTTCTTCTGACGCCTGGAATGCAACTTCCTTTGGTCCCTCGTGTGTTCAACAAATTCAGTTTCAAGGACAAGCCCTCACCGAACAGCTTTATGATACCCCTGCCCCAACTGAAGACGAGGACTGCCTCTTTCTGTATGTTCGGCTGTGAAATCGTTATTCAAAAGCTGATTTCCCATAGGAATGTTTGGGCTCCAGCACCTTTATTGGGCCCTTTGAAACCAGTCATTGTTTGGTTCTATGGCGGGTGAGACTCCTTTCTCTTGCCCAGGTTATCCAGCTTGACCTTAGCATGCAGTGGGTATAAATTCGGCACGTCATCGCTTCCAGTATATGATGGCACATCCTTTGCGAAAAATCAAGACGTTATCTTTGTCTCGTTGAACTACCGTACGAATGTGTTCGGCTTTCCAACGGCTCCAGATCTTCCTGCCTCCGGTAACAACCTTGGCTTCCTTGATCAGGAGCTTGCCCTCTCCTGGGTGCAAGATAACATTGCCCAGTTTGGAGGAGACAAAAGTAAGGTCACAATAATGGTGCGTGCAATCTCACTCGACACATCCCAACCCATGAACCTGATGTTTGCGCTGGCAGGGCCACTCCGCAGGGTCCGGATCCGTCTCACTCGCTATCGCCCGCCGGAATTCGTCCGAGTCCCCACCATTCCGTGCAGGCATCATGCTCTCGCTTGCACAGGTTTCCACCCTTCCCGAACTCGACTTTTCGAATTTCAACGCGTTTGCGGCTGCAGTAGGATGTAGCCAAGGTCCAGGCTCATCGCGGCTACAATGCCTGCGTAATGTTCCCGCATCTACTATACGCGCGTATACAAACGGACCCGACAGCGGCCCCTTTACTCCGAGAGTCGACAAGTACGTGTTTTATTCTGCTTGCGAGGAGACACTCACCTGACGGTTGGGTTGGTAGTGTGACGATGTTCGACGACCCTCTGCAGCGTATTCGTACTGGCCAGATTGCGCGAGTGCCCATCCTACTTGGAAGCATGGAAGATGACGGCACGGTATTTGCATTGGCTCCACAAAATCTTTCCGCCACTATCGCACTTCTGGGCCCATCTGCCGATGCCTTATCGCCCACTATCGTGCGGGGGTTGTATCCTGGATTGAGCGATCCACAAGTCATCGCTGCTATGTGGCGTGATGTTCCATTCCGTTGGTGCGTTCCCTACTTGGCTTGGGTAGAAAAAATAACAAATCTAACAAATACGTGCTAAACAAGCCCAGCAAAATTGTGGAGTGACGCGTTTGTGTCAAGCGGAATCAAGAGTGTATACCGGTACACATACGGTACGCCTTGCGACGCTTCCTTCCACCTCCAAGAGTGTCAATTCACTTTATCTTCCCATTTATCTAGGAGCAGTCTTCGCCGATATGCAACCCTTTTCCAATGCGGGCGCATGGCATGGCTCAGAATGTAAGTTGACCAATATTCCAGCGTCTTCATTTGGTGTGTACTACGACACCCATGTCCTTACCATTCCATAGTGCCTATTCTTTTCGGAACATTCAACAGATCGACAGCAACTGCCGCAGAAGTCGAACTATCTCATACCCTCCAGATGGCATTTGCAAACTTCGCCAAGGACCCAGTGAACGCGTCTCCCGCGCCCAACTGGCCCGCATACAAACCTGACTTGCCTGGGGTCACGGTGGCTCCTACACTTGCCAAAATCGCATACCACGGAAATGTGTGCATGAATGATTTCATTGAGCCCGTTCAACCTAATTCTACGGTGAGCATGCGAATCCTCGGTGAAAAACGGATTATTCATCACTGAGCATCTCGCTGGTGCATAAAAACAGGATGCACCGTGCGCTGTGTGGGACCAGTTCCTGGATTTCCGCCCTTGAGAAATCCTTAACGTCTGCGGACTATGTGCGGAAGTCCTAGCTATCAAACTTTTTAAAAACCAATCCGCTCCAAATTCCTATGATGATCCCATTGCAATTCGTACTAAGAATTAGACGTGTCAAGATGATATATTAGCAATTTCACATATTAAGACAGCCCCGCTCCGAGTCGCTGCCGACTGCCTCGGGTTCACCTTGTGGATGCGGCAGCCTCCGAAATTCGCACAGCAAGGTCTCCGCCAACGAAGTTGACGCTTCTATTTTTCAAAGTCAGTGACTAGTCACGGTCTTGTGACTATAACTATGACCGGCACAACACTGTCGCGAGGGGTGTACAGATGGCGAAATGTACTACATTTCGCCATCTATGCACCTCTCGCGATCACCCAACCTTACCCGTCTTCGCGATAAGTGGATAGATGACTTGCAGACGCTCATGCAATCCTTCCACGACAACGGCTTGGTTCACGGAGATCTACGCGAGCTAAACATCCTTTGCGATGGAGAAAAGGTGATGCTGATCGACTTTGATTGGAGTAGCAAAGTCCGATTGCACAGCTTTGTTCCGAGTTGACGGATGGACGAGATGGCACTGACCCGAAGATCACGAAATATGATGATAGACGGGTCTTGCCGAATACGCTTGAAATTTTTAAAAAGATGTAGCCATTCGTGGGACGAGTAGCATGGCTTCTGTTTTCGCCCTCATCGTGATCGGAATCGACCGATATAAATCAAGCCAGATTTAGAACTTGAATGTGTCGTCGTGTCTGTTCGATGACGCGTTCAAAATGAAGCTGTTATCCTTCTTGGTGGTGGTTTGTCTCCAGTCCTTGTCTAATAACCCGGACACGACGGCACTTACTACTACGCCGGCGCCTTCCGGCCCAATCGGGAGACTTAGCAGGTTTGCGTATCGTATATTGAATTGAAGAACCGCGCGGTCGGATATAGAAGCAAGTGTCGAGTGCAGGTGCGGGGGTTCCCAAAGGCGACAAGCACGATGATAATCCGGGGGTCTTGGGCCCTCAAAAGAAAAATTGGCGGAAACCTAACGCTCGCCGCACTCCTCGCGAACGAGAAAGCGGCGATCCCGCTAGCCAACTACATCGACGCCACCCACCGCTTTTCAAACAAGGTGAGTCAAATAAACACGCAATAAACACGCTACGCGATAAGATACCCGATAGACACCCCTATCGTGAAGTTAAATACTGACCCCTCCAACACCCTCCCTGTAACGTAGACCGCGGACGCGCAAGACCGGCACCCCGCAACACCAAGCCTATCGGATCGGACAACCCGAGGAAGAAGCTAACGGCTTAGAGCAGGCCAACACACACCCCCACACCAAGGCCCGCCAGTCACACCCGCTGTGACCCGCATTCCCCCCCAACTTCCCCCGCGCGAATTGCTACGCGCATGACTCCACTAAAGCCCTACGATACGCCACGATTGCCCATAAAAAAGGCATGGGAGAAGGTTTCATAGGCAGCAGAAATCATTGCAAAGGAGCAGAGTATACTAGATCCACGGACATGTATAGTGCTACATAGAGTTCTGTACCCCAAGGCGCACACTATATCCGGAGAAGGTGGTTGGCGCATAAAGAAGACCAACCCCTGGCGAGGTAACCCGGGCGAGGCGCAACCCCATGGTATACTCTATATAGCACCGCTAATCAGCTGCGAGCGAACGATCGCACTCTTGCTAAGGTCGTTTATTGTACCCTCCCCCTACGCCGCGGCTTAGCAGGTATGCAGTTGACATGGCACCCCCCAAGGCCGCGGTTTGGGTTATACGGATCCGAATCAGAGCCGATACTAAAATGGTGAGGGCAGCGGCCGCGAGCGCACGATCTAGTAGCACCGCCCCGTGCAAGGAATGTGTAACGTGGCGTTGAAGAAATTTGCGTAACTTACTACGATGCGATCAGACGGTGCTACCCTGTGATAATGTCTGGGGGCAGTGTAAGAACCAATACGCGTGAGAACGAACAGAGTACAAGGTTGCAAGACACGAACCGAACTCGGTAAAGAATTACGGAAGAAAGTGGCTGCGACTCGGAGCACACGAGTAGCCCGACTAGGGGCCCGGTGGGTGACAATGCTCTAATTGGGCTTACGGTGAGGACAGCCACACTGAGGTCGCGGGACTCCACCCACAGGTTGCTTCAGGTAATGGGAGGGAGTGGCTTTGAGATTTCGAGGTAGTCATCTGATATGTGCATGTCAGCTGCTTCCTCAAGCACCCTCAGGCTGCTGTCTATGATGCTGGGTGCCGCAGCTCACGGATGTCCTTCAAAAACGGCGCTAACCACACAGTCGTGCCACAGCCGATAGCACACTAAGCAGGCTTATGACATAGTCCAATCATCCGTCCAATTATTGACCCTGCTCCAGTCCCGATTGCACAGAGTGGAGATACCAGCGTGTCGCGCACTCGCATTTCTCCTCGCGCAAGATGACGAACAGCGCCAGACGAGGAAATACTGACCGTAGGAGCAGGGACACGCGCATATAAGAAAGACCAGAAGGAGAAACGAGGGATGATCAACTAGTTCAGAGATCACTTGACAGAACTTTCTCCGAGAGTCCGTAGAAAAGGTGCACGCAACTGGTCGCCGCAAGCCCTATTCGTAACCACTGTTTCTTGGGTCCTTATAATGATCGCCTGTGATCACTTTTAGAAGAAATGTCATCCTGTAATGTGCTTCGATATTTCAACGCCTGGATAGGAGACTTTGGTCGTAAAGGGGACATGTGATAGGCCACCCTCTACCAAGGGGCCATGCGTTCGACGTTCGACGACCACATTTACCCCGGGATCAACACAGGGTTGAACCGATAAGACACCCGGAGCAAGAACATATTAGACCAGCATCTCGAAGCCACCCGGCAAAAGCTGTCAGTCCTGTGCACGTGACAAGTTCCGGTATCATGATGGAAACATGTGGCAACGACGACCTCTCTTCGGTTGGACTACATGTGAAAGCTCTTGAAGGCTGGTGATCTGCAAATCGACACGGCGGTGGTCTAAAAGGAATGCTATGAAACCCAGAAGGAAGGGTGTCCACAGCGCATGATGATGACCGCGATGAATGAAACCAATCCACGTGGTCGTAAACCAAATGTTTTATCAAGGCCGGAGTGACTTCGACATGCATATCCGGGACTTTCCGCACCTCCGCAAGCCTCCTGCCTTGCTCGATTAGCCTCGACGCCCGAAGAACCGATCATTATCATGGCCATCTACATTGACAAGCTTTTTGGGGCTTCACAGTATCTTCTGTACCTGCTTGCGGTAACGTCCACCGAGGTATTTCGATTTGACAGTTCCCCAAGCTGCATTCGAGTTCATCTTTGAACTAGAAAACTTCGTCGCTGCAGCAAAGCTGACAACGACGATTTCCATGATCCAGAAGCGCAGTTGGCACTTGTGAAGAAATCGGTGACCAAGAAAAGATATCGGACTCTTGCACCAAAGCGAAAACCTGAAGCCGCCGCCGAAAATTCCTCCATTCCCTCTCGCCTTCGACCCTCTCCTGGGGCGGCGTAAGACAGTTTCGGCAATCCATCAGTACAGGAAGATCCTGTGACAGCGGGATATACGCTCGGAGAATACCAGAGGAACTCACGCTACTGGCTCCTGTAAGTCATAATTCACGCCGCTGTGCCAGCTAGTTGGTCTGACGAGCGATTAACCAAAGCTCAAACCCACGATGCCTCAAGCGACCTCACAAAGTGCATTTCTGTCGTCCTCAAGATAATTGGTGACTCAAACGAGTGTCGATTGTTGCAGTACCTTAGCGGTATCAAGGTGCCATCGAACCATACCATCCCATTGCCTGGTCTCATCGGCCTCAGTATTGGCAAAACGACCACCGTGTTGCCCTGGAAATCACTCCTTGATGAGGTCCTGCAATTCCGTGACCGTCCTGACGACGTTGTGTCCCGTTGCATCCAATTCATTGTCCCTTGAGCCCTTCATGCAGGAATCAATCAGGCGGGATGACTAAAACAAAATTTGGTAATGACCACACCGGTTCACTGCATGACGTTTCGGCACGGGCTCGACTTCTTCCTGATCTTCGCTTTGTTGGTCCATTGATAGCTCGCAGCTGGTTCAATGGTGGCCTTGATTAACGCCGAGGAGCTGTTGGGCGAATGCCAGCAAATCTTGCTTATTCTCCTAAATAAGTGAGAATGTACTCTGCGAAGTATTTGATCATCCTCTCGCAACCTCACCGATCAGCCAGGATTTGGGCTGTACCACTGGGTCAGACCGTCTCTTAATCCAAGCTCGGAAGCGATCCACGGCGGCGTCCCACACCAACCTCCCACCGTTGTTTCTCGCTCTCGACAAACTGGCGAGGCCAAAATCGATGATGAACAATCGCGGCGATGTTTCCGACTCATGTCTGGTATCAACGACTACGTTCCTGGGTTTGAGGTCACAGTGCGCAACGTTGTGCTGATGCAAAAAGGCCACGCCTCCAGACGAAGGCACGTTCGAGGATGATCTGCATGTGAGCGATGTCAATTGCCTGTATGGTAGCAGTGGGTTATATGCAATCCCGATCTTTCTGTGGTTTATTCTAGAAAAGCTCTGGCTGATTATATAGTATTCCTATAAATAATAGGGTGTAGTCTGAGCTGGGTCTACCTTATGATTTTGACGGTCTAACTTGGCTTTTGAGACATTTCCAAAAAAAAGAAAGGCAGTACGGTGCCAGTGGGAATTGCTAATCGGCGTCCATACAGTACCTCAATACTGTATTCGGGGTACTTACTGCGCTGGTTTACACTCGGCACTCAGCGCTCCACTCGCGAACATCTGGTCACATCCATCAAGTGTCTCGCGTGTTGTTTGAGCATCCGCATCCGCATTCTTGTCACACTGGTAGGCCCTTCGGAGTCGTCAATTATCAAGTAAGCATTGTAGGGACACTGCTTCGTGGAACAACAGTCTCCAGTCGTATACTATGCGCGTATGCAATTGCTTCCTCTGGCACGATAGGCAAGAACGGATAAGCAGAGTCCGCTTATAGTCCACTGTGAGATCAATTAATGTCCAATATATTGACCACTAAGTAGATTCAGTTGTTGTCGCAAATTATATTAAGACAATTGAATGATCTGTCGACCCATCCTTATACGTCACATGATTTAAAATAAGAATACGCAAATAATTGAATATTAGTCATGTGCTTAAGAGAGAGCCCTTTACACTGTGGGCATATTACAATGTAATCCAATTCAGTCGGCAAAATCCTGAAATGCGATTGGTGTATATTGCCGACTGAATTGGATTACATTCTAATATGCCCGCAGTGTTATTTCCTGACGTATGTAAACTAAATTGTTATCTCACCCAACGCGCATCATCGATAAGATTATATAAACTTATTTCACTCTATTGTTTTAGTCTTAACAGGCTCTGATTAGCTTAACGCAGCGGGGCATGGAAAGGCATCCGTTTATACTGAATAAGATGAGACATAAATAATGTCTACAAATCAGGCTACAAATTTTAAATTAGAATAGTCTGCTAATTTGCTAGCGATTATCGGCTGATGGAGATCGATTGGCCCGATAATTTCCAGCTAATGAGCAGACTATTCTAATTTAAAATTTGTAGCCTGATTTGTAGACATTATTTATGTCTCATCTTATTCAATATAAACAGATGCCTTTCCACGCCCCGCTGCGTTAAGCTAATCAGAGCCTGTTAAGACTAAAACAATAGAGTGAAATAAGTTTATATAATCTTATCGATGATTCGCATCGGGTGAGATAACAATTTAGTTTACATATGTCAGGAAATAAAGGGCTCTCTCTTAAGCACATGACTAATATTCAATTGTTTGCGTATTCTTATTTTAAATCATGTGACGTATAAGGATGGGTCGACAGATCATTCAATTGTCTTAATATAATTTGCGACAACAACTGAATCTACTTAGTGGTCAATATATTGGACATTAATTGATCTCACAGTGGACTATAAGCGGACTCTGCTTATCCGTTCTTGCCTGTCGTGTGGATGTAGTACTCAGAGCAAGTGCCTTTGCTGTTGTTTGAGAACCTTCGCACGTGGGGAAAGCCATGCGCTCTTGACCACATACAGGAATAATGATGCGCCCATAGATGATCCGAGTCACCGTGGCGCCCATCACGAGGCTAGTAGGTACTGAGTCATTGGGATCGGAACGTCCGGCAAGCTGACAATACCAAATACGGCAGGGTAGATAGACAAAGTGGAGCGCCCACTGCCATGTGTATACGCGCAGCGATAGGAGCAGATAATAGAGACTGACCCAGTTCTCTTCCCCGGGCCCACTGCACCTTCTCGGTGTGCACGCACAGTAAGCTACTAGACTAGGTGTGCGTCTGCACTTCTTCCTGAACGTTTACGTACTACCCCCACTACACGTACGTACAGATTAGTGTTGCCGCAAGTCGGTGCAAACCAGTTCGAGTTGGGAACTCTTGCCAACTTTCGAGTTCACACCCCGGCCCCGGCCCGGGTCAGTGCAACTAGCAAGCGCGGACTCGGACCGATTGCTCCACCAATCACAATATTAGAATTTCCATCCTTTTCCGCAACTGGGCCGAGTCCGCAGCATTAATATTGTGACAACACTACAGCAGGATTATTTGTTACTTGAGATAGTTACACGCAAATTAAAAGATACTAGATACCGTGACATTATGTGCTAAAACCAAAGGATGACTACTATGAGGAGTGAGCATTAATATTGTCCATATTTCGTAGCAAGTCCAATAGCTCATCAGTTTCGGCAGCTGAGACTAACTCCTGTATGTGCTCAGAGAACTCGCGAGATGTTATATTTTACTGTGGTAGACATGCAGCCCCTGAGGAAGTGCAAGTAAGTATCTAGAGGAACCTACACCAGTGTCACGTGTGAAGCGTGTGGTTCCAGTCCAAGCCAAGTTAAGCCAAGTTACGGAAAAGACTTGGCAGGCAACACTACACCACTTGACAGCAACACTACACCCAAAGTCACTCGTGTACTGGGCGGCGATCGTGGCGCCACCAAATATGACTCCGAGGTGCGTTGTCCCCAAAGCCTGGTTAGAAGCCCTATAAAAGGGCCGCACATAACCCCCACTCAGGTAGGCACCGTTATTCCACCATGCGTACCATGATTGTGTCTATGGCTATCCCTTTCATTCTTGCCGTCCAGGCACTGTCTCATACCATCGTCGTCAATACCACCTCCGGCAGATTATCAGGCGTTCAAGCCGACGGAGGTATGCTTTACTTCTATTTCTTATTGTCTCCCTCCCTCGCACAAAGTAACTCATTGGACCAGTGGCATCCTTCAAAGGCATTGTAAGATTCCCCGCGTTCATTCTCTGGGAGGAGGATGACGGAGATGGCCCTGGTTAGCGCTTTGCAAACTCACCCACTGGCGATCTGCGCTGGGAACCGCCAGTGGCATTTGTTTCTTCTGGCGCCCAGAATGCAACTTCCTTTGGTCCCTCGTGTGTTCAACAAATTCAAGGAGGCCAACTTTTTAATACCCCTGCCCCAACCGAAGACGAGGACTGCCTCTTTCTGTAGGCTCGGCTGTGGAATCGTATTCAAAAGCTGATTTCCCATAGGAATGTTTGGGCTCCAGCACCTTTATCGGGCCCTTTGAAACCAGTCATTGTCTGGTTCTATGGCGGGTGAGACCCCTTTCTCTTACTCAAGCTGTCCAGCTTGACCTTAGCATGCAGTGGGTATACATTCGGCACGTCATCGCTTCCAGTATACAATGGCACATCCTTTGCAAAAAATCAAGACGTTATCTTTGTCTCGTTGAACTACCGTACGAATGTGTTCGGCTTTCCAAAGGCACCAGATCTTCCTGCCTCCGGTAACAACCTTGGCTTCCTCGATCAGGAGCTGGCCCTCTCCTGGGTGCAAGATAACATTGCCCAGTTTGGAGGAGACAAAAGTAAGGTCACGATCATGGTGCGTGCAATCTCACTTGACACATTCCAACCCATGAACGTGACGTTTGCGCTGGCAGGGCCACTCCGCAGGGTCCGGATCCGTCTCACTCGCTATCGCCCGCCGGAATTCGTCCGAGTCCCCACCATTCCGTGCAGGCATCATGCTCTCGCTTGCGCATGTTTCCACCCCTCCCAAACTTGACTTTTCGAATTTCAACGCGTTCGCAACTGCAGTAGGATGTACCCAGGGTCCAGGCTCATCGCGGCTACAATGCCTGCGTAATGTTCCCGCATCTACTATACGCGCGTATACAAACGGACCCAACAGCGGCCCCTTTACTCCGGGAGTCGACAAGTACGTGTTTTATTCTGCTTGCAAGGAGGCACTCGCGTGACGGTTGGGGTTGTTAGTGTGACGGCGTTCGACGACCCTCTGCAGCGTATTCGTACTGGCCAGATTGCGCGTGTGCCCATCCTACTTGGAAGCATGGAAGATGACGGCACAATATTTGCATCGGCTGCACAACAAAATCTTTCCGCCACTATCGCACTGCTGATTGGCCCATCTGGCGATCTCTTATCGCCCACTGTCGTGCGGGGATTGTATCCTGGATTGAGCGATCCACAAGTCATCGCTGCTATGTGGCGTGATCTTCTATTCCGTTGGTGCGTTCCTTACTTGGGTAGAAAAAATAACAAATCTAACAAATACGTGCTAAACAAGCCCAGCAAAATTGTGGAGTGACGCGTTTGTGTTAAGCGGGATCAACAGTGTGTACCGGTACACATACGGTACGCACTGCAACGCTTCCTTCCACTTCCGAGTGTCAATTCACCTTATTTTCCTACTTATCTAGGAGCAGTCTTCGCTGATTTGCAACCCATTCCCAATACGGGCGCATGGCATGGCTCAGAATGTAAGTTGCCATGTGTTATTGTATACATTGTATCAGTACTCCGGCGTCTTCGTTTGGTTTGTACTACGACATCCACGCCCTTACCATTTCATAGTGGGTATTCTTTTCGGAACATTCAACAGATCGACAGCAACTGCCGCAGAAGCCGAGCTGTCTCATAGCCTCCAGACGGCATTTGCAAACTTCGCCAAGGACCCAGTGAACGCGTCTCCCGCGCCCAACTGGCCCGCATACAAACCTGACTTGCCTGGGGTCACGGTGGCTCCTACACTTGCCAAAATCGCATACCACGGAAATGTGTGCATGAATGATTTCATTGAGCCCGTTCAACCTAATTCTACGGTGAGCATGCGAATCCTCGGTGAAAAACGGATTATTCATCACTGAGCATCTCGCTGGTGCATAAAAACAGGATGCACCGTGCGCTGTGTGGGACCAGTTCCTGGATTTCCGCCCTTGACAAATCTTATCGTCTGCAGACTACGGAAATCTAGCTATCGAACCTTTAAAAACTAATACATTCCAAATCTCATTGCAATTCGTACTAAGAATTAGTCGTGTCAAGTGGATATACTAGCAATTTCACAACGCAATATATTTGGTTCCTTCCCCAATCAGGTGCCAAAATAATTGTACAACAATGGAGGCGGCTCACGAACCACGTACTATGCAAAGAGTACATTCTTACAACTCCCCTACTTCACGCGATCGTAACAGTCTTCTGGCCAACGTAAGCCCTCAGGGGGGCAGCCTTGCTGGAAGGTGCAACCTTAAGCCGCTGCACAGGTGGCGCGCCTAATAATATAGCTTTGGGGATGGCGTCTGAGAGACCCTAATCTACGGCAGCAAAAAAGGCGACCGAAATAGTGTCAACGCTTGTTTGATAAAATTGGATGAATGAACGAAGACTTATACGGTCACGCTTTGACCTCTGCCCTGCTACCCAATTGAAGCCAATCGAAGTCCGAGTGGGGTGGTGGTAGTAGAGGTGGGAGAGTCTGTAAGAGGGATACTAGTAAGTACTTGAGAAGTGATTATGTTCAACGTAGGACTACACTGGAAACAGATATTCACTAGAGTGCTTGAAGGAGTGGAGGGGATTTCACAAAAGATTTGGGCGTGTCCAACACACAGTGCAAACCACCTTCAAGTTGGTGGAGAACGAGTCGAACTGAGATCATGCTGTCGTGCGAACTGCGAAAAATGGCGTTGAGGGCACAAAAAAATTTAGGCCGTGTTCAAGAGGCAAGACAGGATGGAAATCGGAGGATACAGTACCGTGACCATATGGAGTTAAAAGTATACAAAGGAGCAGAAAAACAAAGCCGTTCGATGACCACAGTTTATCGATTCTGCCGCGGTTCTCACTCAAGTCTCAAGCTGGCACTTCTCCCGAACCAGGTTCAATCACTTAACGAAATCAATCTGAATAAACTGGTCAAACTTGTCAAAGTGACTCCCTGACCGTCTTAGCGGAGCACATTTAAACCAGATTCGTATCCAGGGCGACTAGCATTGAGCGAGTGTGCAAAACCAAGCATCGACCTGGGACCATTACAGTTGTACAATGATTGACTGAAGTTGCCAGTGGACGCCTGATCTACGCCGTGACTGGGGCTCTTACACACCTTACACATACATTCGTACAGCGCCACCATCGAGACCATGATAGCCACGTTGCACCAGCAAGATCGACGGTGCTGTGCGCGCTGGTGTATGAGCCGATGGGTTCGAAGGGAGCAGGAGGGAAAGAAGGAGGCGCTATGGCGATCCTGAGCGACTGGGCGATCTCGCAGGAGGCAGAGGCACTCAGCGAAAGATCACGCAAGTTGAAAAGGGGATGCAAGCGGGGTTCGCAAAAGCTTTAAAACGCTTTCTGCTTGCACTTCTATTCCACAGAACGCAGAGCTTAAATACATCAGAGTGGTAGCTACGCGTGGCCTGCAGGACGTAGAGCACGAAGAAGTAATGTTACGAACCTAGCGGGCACAAAGACTACGGGTGGGATTGTAAGAAGTGGATATCGGAAGTGAGATACCGGGAAAGACAGAGACACAAGAGGGTGCGATGCCCTCACAGGAGGTTAGGATTGCTCAGGAAAATCGAGACGAGGGCTCAAGACCGAGAAACCAGGCAAAGTACGTATCGCAAAAATTTAGGTTGGGGGTGCACCCTCAGTAGATCATCGGACGCTGCAGCAACCTGTACACAGGGCACGATAGAAGAATGAAAGGGCACATACCATAAAAGGACGAGGACAACGAGAACACGAGGCACGTAGCTGGACGAAGCGCAATGACCTAAAAGCGGTGCACGAGGCAGCAGAGCAAGGTATCTAAGAGAATCAACGAAACAAATGGTGGTGTTGGGAGACGCGAGCCGGGCAGAGGATGAGGCAATGGTCTTGGTGGCGCACCGAGGTGCCGGATCGTTGCGACATCACCGAAGTTAGCGGTTTTGAGGGCAGAGGGTGCGAAACGGGCGTCTACAGGGGCAGCGGGACGCGCTGACCTTACAGTGCCCCTGGTGATTCCCCTGCCCTTATCAGCTGCTCATTCGTCTCCGTCGTCTCCGTCCCCAGAGCCTTGGCCGTCGTCGTCGTCGTCGTCGTCGCGGTTATCATCGTCTCCGGAATCCCGGCCGTCGTCATCGTTGTCGCGGGTATCATAATCTTCAGAACCTCGACCGACCTCGTCCCCGCCGTTGTGGGTTATGTACTCTTCAGAATATTGACCATTGTCGTCGTTGTGGTCGCGGGAATCATAGGCTTCAGAACCATCACCGTCCTCGTCTTCGTCTACATGTTCGCGGCCAGGGTAACGATGCCCCTCGTCAGGCTCCCAGGGACCTGGTTCTTCCTCTTGCGCTTCTTCGCCATCTCTCGAAGGTCGATACGATGCTACTCCATATCCCCTTCCTTCGTCATCATTGTAGTTGCGCGCGACATCTCGGTACTCGCCGTAACCCTGAACTCCGTGGTATGTGGCGATTTCAGGCGGTGGTTGGCCCTGGTGCCATCCATATTGTTGGTTATGACCGTTCCCGTGGGTTGGGCCCATCTGTTGTGGTGCCGAAATGTACCCATGGGGAGGGATTGGCCTGCCGGGGGCTGCCAAGACGAAAGGCCAAATGAGCATATCGATATATCGGGCTACAAGATTGATTACTTGCCATGCCCCTGAGCTCCGTGGGACGCAGCGATGCCCTGTAGATGGTCCTGGCCCTGTCTTGGTGGCTTCGGTCGTCCATGAGGGGGGCCCGCCTGTTGAGGCCCCGAAGCAGAGGTTGAATTGCTAGAAAGTTTCGATAGGGCCAAATTCAACAACATATTAGACAGCTGGGTCAGTGGTCCGCTTCCATGCCCCTGAGCTCCATTGGGTGCAGTGACGCCAGGCTGGCCTTGTCCGTGTTGATTTCCATGGGGTGGGCCCATCTGTTGAGGCAATGAGGGAGGTTTCAACTTGTTAGGGGCTGCTTGGTTTAGAGCAGAGGCTACGTGAGCATATCGCTATATCGAGCTGCCAAGCTGATCGCTCACCTCCCTGAGCTCCGTGGGATGCTGTGGTGGCAGGCTGGCCTTGTGCATGGAAATTTTGTTGACTTCCATGGGGAGGGCCCATTTGTTGAGGCACCGAAGCAGGTTTTAACTTGCTAGAGGCTGCTTGGTTGAGCCGCAAAGGCTTAGTGAGCATATCGTTACCAGATTGCTGGACCAATCACTCACCACCATATCCTTGTGCTCTGTGGGGTGCCGTGGTGGCAGGTGGCAGGTCCTGGCCTTGTCTTGGTGCCTCCTGTCGTCTATAAGGTGGGCCCGAGTGTTGAGGCACCGAAGCAGGCTTTGACTGGCTAGAGGCTGCTTAATTAGACGCAAAAGCTAAATGAGCATATCGATATCTCGGGTTGCTGGATCAATTGCTTACTGCCATGTCCCTGAGCTCCATGGGAGGCGGTGTTGCTCAGTGGCTGATCCTGGCCCTGTCTCCGTACCTTCTGTCGTCCATAGGGTGGGCCCGTGCGTTGAGGCACCGAAGGAGGGGTTGCCTGGGATTCTGGGTACATGGTTGTGTTGTCTGGGTATCCAGACGCCATCTCAGTGGTCGATAGTGGTAGTATGTCTGACGGTCAGGGAACTGTCGAGTCGGAGTCACTATCGTCGACTGCGGTGTTATAACAGAATGTCTGGGTGTTTCGGGTGATGGGGAGTTGGGCTGAGTCGTGCCTTCTATTAAAATACATCCTGGTCCCACCATAGACGCCGATGAAGGTTTCGATGTATAACTGTTACTAAGGTTACTTACTAAGGTTTCTGCACAGGTATTGACAATGGAGTGGATCCTCGACATCTTCGGATCCTACATATTATTATCCCCGTATGTAGGGCTCCGCACCGTGACCGTCTGACGGCGATATCTACGGCCGTAACGGTGTACGCCCGTGACGTAAAACGGGTTGGAGGATGCCGAATGCGGTACGGTACGAGACGGGAACCAACAGTAATTACCCGTCCGCAAACAGTTTGCGATCAGTTTTTACGACGATTTTATGTATTCTGCATGGGCATTCCTCGAATCAATCATGTCCAGCCATTTTCTTCTCAAGACTGTCTCTCTAGCAATGTGCCGATGTGATTGTGAATCCTAGGCATTATTTCTGCCTCTAACTGTCATGGATGACGCATCAATAAGGCCCGGCAACGTTATTCAAGGCCAGGAATTAAAAAAAGTTGTCACGCGTTGTCCAAACACCTGTACCCACGGTCCCCCCACTGCGTCACGGTTGCTCCCTGCGCTCACACACCTCACCCCCACCACGCACGGTGCACAGCCCCAAGCTGTCATCAACGAGGTCCTTGCCGGTGCATGCTGGGTTTTCACCACATGTCCATACCTGGCCATCCTCATCCTCATACTTGACCATGTCAACCTCACCATCCCCAGCAGCACCAGCAGCGGCAACTGCAACCGCACATTGCAGGGCCCCGGCACACCCATTTTCATCCTCTCTGTGCCATGGTGCATTGCCCTTGCATGCCAGCACAATCCACACCTGCACGTCCTGCCTGCCATTATCGACGAGGAAACTTATCAACGTACAGTCAGGCCTGTGAACGCATGAACTCAATCACTATCAAGCATTTCCTGACTTTGTATATGGCGAGCCCATGCCCCCCCACCTGTCCCGCGACTGCTACCCCCCACTCGTGTGTGCCTGGGCACGCTCTTACCCGACCACAACAGGGCATCGGTAACCCCGTGCTTCAGGCCGTGTTTGGCGTCCGAGTGATGGAGAAGCCTGCGAAAATGGCGTGCAAACAGCACGCGCAGATGATGATGCGTGCATGGATGTGGGGCGTGCATATGGGTGGCGCCAAACCTGAGCATGCGCTTTGGTGAATCATGTACGTCCTCCCTGTTCTCTCCCACCTCCTTTGTTTGGTGACTGACTGGTGTGGGCTCTGGGGATGGTAGTGAATGAAACAATTCGACTGAAGTTCCTCAACTTGAAGGAGGGCGCTCTCGTCATCTCGCTTGAGCTGTTTGTGGCGGGTGGCGGGCGCGCAGTGACGGAATGCAACATGGATGATATCAGCGCCATCCTGGACGTGTCCACGCACGACTATCACTCAATGGACGTTGCTGGCAAATTTTACATGCATCACCTCGATCGCACCGGGTACAGCATGCCAACGCACGCATGCGATTTGAAGCATCGGGGTGCACGTAATTGACTTGCCCATCATCAATATGTGTGAAACTTAGAGAAAGAGGCCAAAGAAACCTTCATTTGTTTCTGAATGGACATGTAATTAGATTGTTCTATACAGGTTACCGTATCTACGGTCATTTTACGGTGACGGTGTCATACGCCCGTACTGTAATACGCCTCACCCATTATACGCCCGTAGTTGTTACGACCCGTAGCTGTATTTTACCGCATTTTCACGGTCGTATCCGTATACGGACGATGCGGAGCCCTACCCGTATGTCGATACTTGTAAAATTTGATCACTGAAACGACAAGTGGGGCAGAGCCATGTTAAGTCCAGTAAGTTAGCACAAAGTGGCGTCTTTGAAGGATCGTCCAAGTCTGTTTGGTGCCGGCTAGGCACTGTCACGCGTTCTCAACTTGCGAAGTGCGAGTGCACAGTACTGTACAGTACAAAATCATATACTATCATGACACCTAACATCGACCGGGCCCCACTTTCGACCTGTCACACCCTGTCACAGTCCAAAAAAGGCTCGAATTCAAACTCAGCATGGCTCGTTCGTGATACGGATGCGTTGTGTAATCGCGTTTCCCGGTTAAAGCCCCGACACGGCATCCATCAGCCTGCGTGACAGAGCCCTTTTTTCGATCTCGTTTTCCTTGCAACTTTATACAAAAAAAAGACCACTATTGCAATAAGAATTTCTACTAGAGCATATATACAAAGTTTGAGCTCGATTGGACGCGTTTTGGTGGAGATATTTGAAGTGGTCGAATGAGGGGCCGGTCGATGTTAGGTGTCATGATAGTACCACCCTTTGAGATGTCAACAAGGTTATCCCGGTGTTCGCGTGGGACTGCGGTGCGTGGCGTTGATTGCCGCACTATCAACCCTCAACTCAGCTTAATAAGCTTTACCGCTCACCGAATCTGACGTCTCCTCAACTACACCAATGTATTTATAGCGGAACATTATAATATAAGCAATTCCAATGCTCTGGCCAGTGCTTACTTTTTTGGGGCCAGGAATCTATTTATTGGAGAAGTCCTTCTTGAGCCTTGAACGTTGAGTCACTTGGGTGATAAACCTTGCATTGTGGATGATTGTATAGGATCCGGAAATACGGCCATGAGTCAACAGTGGTACGTAACCAAACCTAGGGTAGATACCTACGTACTTGCGCAGAGCCGTGGCCATTACGTGCGGCCAGCACTAACACGCCACGTCAAGGGCGATGTTGACACGCCACGTCAAGGGCGATGTTGACACGCCACGTCAAGGGCGATGTTGACACGCCACATCAAGGGACACGCCCTTCAATTCAGACTATAGCGGAATGTTATAGTGATGAGGCGCGGGTCGGAAGACGCGAAAGCGAGTGGTAGGGAGCGAAGTAGGCGCGGGAATGGAAGCCTGAGAGCGAAGGAGGGTAGAGCGTAGCGAAGATCTATAGTAAGCGCGGTCTTCGCGCGTGCGACACAGAACGTCGAACAGGATGATGGTTTCAATACAGAGGCGCCTCGCTTTCAAGTACATACATTCAACTTTATCTTCCATTGTACTTAAAGAGCTACTCATATGAAGAAATAACTCCTGTAAAGGTGGGACCGAATGGGAATTGAGACGAATAGCGAAAGGGATGGTATGTGAGGCCCGGCCCACATGGGACGACGCTGTAGCACAAGAGTTCCCGCGCCACGTGAGTTCGAAAAGATAAAGGTTAGATAACAGAATGGATGAAGACACAGCTGCTGAGGTGAGTGCGAACCAGCCATGTCGACAAACAAGTTATCAGGAGGTTTAGGGAGCAAGATCGACTTCTCAAAGCAAAGACTCCAAGGCGTATGACGGCGTGGCGGCTCGGTTCAACGTCAAGGGGCCAAGCAAGGCGAAAGTCGAGTTGAGGAGACAGGGGGGAAGTTCACATGGCACGCGTGAAGAAGAGGAATGGGGGAATGGCTCCAAGGCGAGAGTTTTTTCACTAGGAGGCCTTTTGGGAGGTTTTTATAGGTGCGAGAGTGTCTACGCGGTTTTTAACAAGTTAGTGTACCAGTCAGCTAGAAGTAGTAAGGATCAGGGAAGTGAAACGATAGCGACAGCAGGAGACCCTGCTCGCGCGGCAAGGTAGGTCAGATGTAACAGGGGGAAAAGGATGCCGAGAAGCAGAACGGACGGTGTCTGTCATATACAGAGTTAGGACGCAAGCAGAATAAGAGGAAAATCAGTAAGGAGGCAGGGAGAGTGGGTAGGCAAGGTAGAGTAGATCGAGACTTGAAAATAAAGCAATAGAAATAAGAAACTAGGTGCAAAGGGGATCGTCGGGGAAAGCATCTGGTACAGGCGGCACAGGGACGAGTCTGGATAGGGCTTCATGCAGGGGGAGATTGGCGCGTGGATGAGTTGGGACGAAGGCGATGCAAGCAGATTAGATTGGCTCAGATTGATGTCGAGGTGCCCAGAAGTGCTCATTACAAGCGCAACGGGCGTGCCCACCTTACAACGCACACTGCACCGCCGTCGTCCGCGGCTCGGACCCCGCGCTGTCTCGCTTGCTCTGTTCGTAATGAAGGGCACGAAGGCGGCACCTGTCGTGAGAACGGAAAAAAAATTTAAAGTGTTCAAAAGTCAACAGGAGCAACACGGAAATGGAAACGCAATCAGCAGCCCGTGGCCGAAGCCTCAAATCGCGGGCCTGCAAGATGCGGAGCCCGCTCCTTTCCTGCACATGTATGCGCGGTCCAGGCAAGTCCCACGTCCATCTCCGTGGGCGTGCGGCGCAAACTCACCACGTTGGCGTCGGCGTCAAAGGTAAACTCCCGGTGGAGAGGGGTTGCGCCCCCAAGGACTCGTCGATGGGTTCAACCAAGGTTACTCTACGCACATGATCCGCTATATGTACTACTTGTCCCGTGACTTCCTCATCATGTGACCTCTGACCTCCTTCCCTATTCCACCGGCTTATCTGATCGGATATTCATCAAGATGTGTCGTCATACCAGCAACTCCCAGTGACGGTTGGGAGGCGGGACGTAACACCTGGCATGACTGGCGTTGCTAGGGTGGTTAGCATTGCTGAGGTGTAGCGCGCCAACGTACGCGCAGGTGAGTTCGAGGACAAGGAAAGGAGAGAGGAGAGGGAAACAGATGAGGCGAAGGAAAGAGAGGGGAGCGATTGCCCAGGCGAAGACGACCAAGGCGAGCCGACGGGTGAGGTGCAAGAGAAATTAGAACAGAGACGCAAACAGGTTCCGGCACGATGACTTCTCAACATATGACGGCACGGCAGCTCGGTTCAATGTCGACGAAGTCGAGCGAGAACGAGCGGCAGAGACCCAAGAGAATCGCACGAGAAACTTAGAGGAGAAGAAAATGCTCCAGGCGCGAGCTTGCCTTTGAGGGGGCCGTCTGGGAGACCTTTATATCTGGAGATGAGTCTCTCATCTATCGGCGATATGTTACCATCTAATCTGTTTCGTCAACAGGGAGTAGTAACCGCTTTCTATCGTATTGTACGATGGTGAAGACCAGGGACCTTACCAGCGTGGCAAGGGACGACGATAGCGACTACGAAGAAGGGCGAGACCGACGAACTGGATGCAGCCTTCCGCGCGTCAGGAAGAGGTATAGTATATCCAACGAGCGGTGTCCGTCAACCATTTAAGGCGAAATGAGAACAAAGGGGATGCAGAGATTGGTAGTATTAGTGCAGCGAGGCCAGGCAGGTAGTCCGTGTAAGTAGATCGAGACTTGAAATTAAGTACTTAGAACGTAAAGCGATGCACGAAAGGAGTGATAGGAGGGGGCGTCCAACGCCGGCAGAGCTAAGAGGGGTCCAGACACGGCTTCAGGAGGGAGATTGGCGCATACTAGGTGACTTGGTAGGGAGAGTGATGCAAGCAGATAGGATCGGATCGGATTGGTGTCGAGGGGGCTCCGAAGGAAATGTTCATTCTGAGCGCGACGGGCATACCCACCTTACAGGGGCCCGTTTCGCCAGGTATGAAATATCATACATAGGTTTAATATTGGTTCAGCGGATACGGCATGAACTAGCGCCTATGAATAGTGTCATTGTACTCAGCGCTGAGGCCGGTCGGGCGACATCTCGACACGATGAACCGCAGGCAACTTCGCATTCTACAGCGTCGATACCTGCCAAGTTAGATCATCGATACGTGGATCAGCGCCACATGACTCAGCAAGCTAGCAGAACGTGGCGTCTCTCAGGCTGAAGGGATCGACCCAGTCTGCCGTAGTTGTGACGTGGGGTGGGCTGGGTAGTTTGTCGGGTGTAGATTGACTTAGCTGCGTACGGTAGTGGGTGGTCTCTTTGCTCTGAGAATGGCATGAATTCAAAAACAAACTTAGTTTGGCAGTGGCGGCCGGATAATTGTTGCAGCAATGATTTCATCTAGGCTTCGGACGCAATGCGCCTGCTTCGCGGCGGTTACACTGCTTAGTTGGCCACGTACTGTAATCGTATGCGCAGACCAGGTTAAGGAGTCGCCGGTGATATATGAAATGATGCTCTCACTCGCTCGCCATCGTCATAATATGACTAGTTGGGCGTCGTACAATCAGGAATGGTCGTCAAGTTGATTGAAGAGCGCTGGGTGGTCCAGTTCAACATTTTGAGACACAAGAAGCCGGACTTATGCTTGGGGATGGCGTTGGTGCTATTGTCATCCTTGCTAGTCGAAATCCCATTGGGATGGTCGTAAGAGCATGTGATTGAGGTAACGCCCGCCACCATGATGCAAGGAGCTTGGGGGGAAACTCTCAGCGGCGGAAGCACGCGCGCAGGAGCAGGACATGGAACCGGGAGTACTGCGGATAGCTGCTATGTCTGGTCTCGAGGATATCCATTCCACAGCTGCTGAAGAGCTGGTCAACGCGTGGACTGCAGCGGCGTCAGAGTTGGCGTGGGAGAGGGCTACGCTCCAACAGGGACGAGAGCGCAACGCCGCGCTGAGGGGATGCGTTGTGTATCTCAGCTCACATATCGTCCATGAGGAAGGGAGGATGCGGCACACCTAGTAGACTGCATACAGACATTGAACAATGAGTAAGAGCTAGGGCAGACAGGGCACAGACAGAAACTAAGGGAGCCATGGCAGCATGAGTCACCAAATAGCGTCCCAGGCGTCAGAGCGTGCGGGTTTCGAAGAGCAGCAGGCGCAGTAGGCGCAGTGGGCGGAGCTGTCGGGGTTTTGACAAGCTGGCACAATGAGAGTGAGAGTACGACACTCTCGCTTCGTCGGAGAAGGACTAGATCGCGGACAATATAGACGGGCTGTGCGGCCTCGTACAGTCTTTGACTTAAGGTTCTTCGCGAGTCTGTAGTAGACAGGAACGGCAAACCAAGCTAGGCATAAATGTAGTACTTACTATCTATCATCGAGCTCTATTGAAAAATGCACCATGCTGTCCGTTTTTCTAAAGCAAGTTGATTGTCCCGGGAGAACTGACATTGATTTGTCCAACGGGGGCGGCGTTGAAAAGTACTGTAGCGGAAGTGACAACGTGCCGCCAAACAATAATCGGAAAGCTCCGTGTCCCGTGTATCCCGTAGACTCGGAACCAGGGTCGTAGAACCAGGGTTATACTCTACAGCCGCGTACAGTCGTGTGGCCCGGGGACAGTACCCGCTTTCCAACTCTGTCTTACTCTGACCCGGAGCTGATTCACACCGATGAATGCAACTTAGATTTATTTTTATTTAATGGTATTCTATCGACAAGCTCAGTTGTGGTACTCAACCCATGTTGTTCGAAAGCGTTAGACTGAATTCAATCAAACATTATTTTATAGTGTGATGGTATTGTTTTGACCCCCCCCCCATTCCACCCCCCCGGGGCGTAGGCTGGGCGCGGGCGCACGCGCCGCTGCTATCTTGGCTTAGACGTGTCTTCTTCTTTGAATCCTCGCTGGAGTTACTCGGCAGCAGCTACGCGAGTCCTGATTTAGACTCGCGATTGCTAGATTGACCGCGGGCATAGGTATAATTCTGGGGTGCATATCGTGGTGGAGATGAGATGCCGGTGAGTGAGTCGATAATCATGATGTCACGGTCAGATAGTCATTCGCAGCCTATAAGAACTTCTCGCCTAACACCCTTTTATCGTACGTGCCAGGATGAAGTCCATCCTACTACTAGTGCTTACTAGTATCCCTTTCATCCTCGTCCCCCAGGCGCTGTCTCAGACCATCTCCATCAAAACTACGTCAGGCTTATTATTGGGTGTCCAAGCCGACAGAGGTATGCTCTGCCTCCAACTCTTGTTGTCTTCTTCTCCGCCCCGAGTAACGCATTGGAACAGTGGCATCCTTCAAAGGCATTGTAAGATTCCACATCGATCTTCCTGGTCCACGATAACGGAGATGGCACCGGTTAGCGCTTTGCACACCCACCAACTGGCGATCTTCGCTGGCAACCCGCTGTAGCATTCGTTTCGTCTGATACCCAGAATGCAACTTCCCTGGGACCCTCGTGTGTTCAACAATTCCAATTTCAAGGGCAAGCCTTCGTCGAGCAACTTTACGATACCCCTGCCCCAACCGAAGACGAGGACTGCCTCTTTCTGTATGCTCGGCTGTGATGTTGTATTCAAAAGTTGATTCCCCATAGGAATGTTTGGGCCCCAGCACCTTTATCGGGCCCTTCGAAATCAGTCATTGTCTGGTTCTATGGCGGGTGAGACCCCTTTTTCTCACCCAAGTTGGCTAGCTTGACCTTACCATGCAGTGGGTATACATTTGGCACGTCATCGCTTCCAATGTACGATGGCACATCCTTTGCGGAAAATCAAGACGTCGTCTTTGTCTCATTCAACTGCCGTACGAACGTGTTCGGCTTTCCAACGGCACCAGATCTTCCGACCTCCTGTAACAACCCTGGCTTCCTTGACCAGGAGCTGGCCCTCGCTTGGGTGCAAGATAATATTGCCCAATTTGGAGGAGACAAAAATAAGGTCACAATCATGGTGCGTGCGATCTCATCAGGCGCATCCCGACACACGAGCCTGACGTTTGCGGTGGTAGGGCGAGTCCGCGGGGGCTGAGTCTATCTCACTTGCCATCGCTCGCCGAAAGTCGTCCGAGTCCCCACCATTCCGTGCGGGAATTATGCTTTCTGGCGTGCGGGTTTCCACCCCTCCCGAACTCGACTTTTCGAATTTCAACGCGTTCGCGACCGCAGTAGGATGTACCCAAGCTCCAGGCTCCGGGCGGCTACAATGCTTGCGCAATGTTCCCGCATCCACGATACGGACATATACAAACGGACCCAGCAGCAGCTTATTCGTCCCAGGAGTTGACAAGCATGTGTTCTACTCTGCCTGCGAGGAGGCTTTCATGTAACAACTCTGAGATTGGCAGTGTGACGATCTTCGACGACCCTCTGCAACGTATCCGTACCGGCCAGATTGCGCGAGTGCCCATCCTTCTTGGAAACCTGGAAGATGACGGCACAGTATTTGCATTGGCTAGGTTGGGTGCATCTCAGGATATTTCCACTTATATCACACAGCTGGTCGGCCCGGATGGACGCCTCGTATCCCCCACTGTCGTGCGGGGCCTGTACCCTGGGTTGAGCGATCCACAAGTCCTCGCTGCCGTGGGGCGTGATATTATATTCCGTTGGTGCGTCCTTCAGTTGATTTTGGTGGGGAAAAAGAAAATATAAGAAATGCGCGCCAAAAAAAGCCCAGCAAAACTATGGAGCGACGCGTTTGTTCAAAGTGGAATCAAGAGTGTGTACCGGTACACATACGGTACGTACTGCGGCGTTTACTCAGAGTCAAGACGCGTATCTACTATCTGTCTATTTGCCTAGGTGCAGTTTTCCCCGATTTGCAACCCTTTCTCAATGCGGGCGCGTTTCACGCCTCAGAATGTAAGCTACCATGAGCTACTATATACATCGTATCAACACTCCGGCCTCTTCGCCTCCGTCTGTACTGCAACACTGACTCCCTTACCATTCTATAGTGACCATCCTCTTCGGAACCCTCAACAGATCGACAGCCACTGCTGCCGAAGCCGAGCTGTCTCACAATCTCCAGACCGCGCTTGGAAACTTTGCCAAGGACCCAGTGAACGCGTCTCCCGCGTCCAACTGGCCCGCGTACGAACCTGACTTGCCCGGGATCACGGTCGCTCCCACACTTGCCAAAATTGCGTACCACGGAAACGTGGACCTGGATGGCATTATTGAGGTTGTACAACCTAATTCCACAGTGAGCGTGTGAAACCCCTGGGTGAAATGCATTTATTCATCACTGGTCGTCTCGTTCGTGTCCGTGAATAAACAGGATAGTCCGTGCTCTGTGTGGGATCAGTTCCTGGATTTCCGCCCCTGAGAAATAATTAACGTATGCGAGGTCTGTGGGATCTAGTCATCAAACTCCTAAAAATGAACGCAACGAAAATCCCCCACATATTGGGCCCATTACAATTACTAAGGAATAACCCACAATTAGGCGGGTGTACTGGTAATTCAAGCTGGCACAGGGCAATACAGAACGTGTTGGTCTCTTTCCCCAGGTGGGTGCCCGGGTCATCGTACAACAACAGAGGTAGGGTTACTTTCCCTATGGATCATATACAGAGAATTATCCATGCAAGTCCTATTCTTCGCGCATTCGCAACCGTCTTCTGGCCTATGTTAGCCCTTAGGCAACTTCACTCGCAGGTGCAACCTTCAGTGGCTGCACAGTTGGTGTTCCTATTGCCTTGGCGATGGCGTCCGAGAGACCTTGGTCTACTGCAGCGAAAACGGAAACTATGACATCGTCAACAAATAGTTTGGACATTGGACGAAAGAATGAGGACGTACGCTGTCGAGCCTTGATCTCCGCTGACTTGGCGCTGCCCAAGTGAGCGGCGATGTTATGAATGAGGTGTTCACGGTCCGTCTGGCTCATGACCGTGGTGTACAAATTGCGAGGCTGCTCGAAGTCAACTGCAAGGCGTATATCACGTGGGAACCAACATTGTCATACGCGGGACGAGGTGCTCACGTTCCGTAATCTCAGACAAATGAGCGCGGGCATAGCCAACCCAACGCTCGTGCATGTGCTCCGTGTCCGCATATGGCTTGGCGCGGTAAGTTAAGGGTGAGATAGTGCTCTGGTAGTTGGGGCGAGCGCCCTGGCTAACAAAGGTGCCGGCTCCATCGCGTTGGAAGTTCGCGACAGGCACGACGGGAGCATTGACTGGGAGTTGTTGATAGTTCACACCAAGGCGGTGGCGGTGAGTGTCCGGGTAAGAGAACAGCCGGCTTTGCAGGACCGGGTCGGCACTCGGCTCGATGCCAGGCACTGTGTGGGAAGGAGAAAACGCAACCTGCTCAATCTCCGCAAAGTAATTCTGAGGGGTCTCATCCAACACAATCTTGCCGACGGGGCGGAGAGGGAAGTCCTTATGTGGCCACACCTTGGTCAAGTCCAGCACGTTGTAGCGGAAATCCTCCGCCTGTTGGGGCGTCATCGTTTGCTAGGACAGGTAATTGAGTTACGAGCCCAGAATGACAAAGATTATGAGTTTGGATGCTTACTACATAAACGGTCCATGACGGGTATTGCTTCTTTTCGATAGCCTCGAACAGCCTTTGAATACCATAGTCTGGATTCTCGCCCGCCAGCCTTCCAGCGGTCTCATTGTCAAGAGTCTGTGTTGAATGGTCACCTGTCTGTTTCTGGTCTCACAACCTGCCTTGCGACAATACCTTGTATCCATTGTCCGCGCGAACGTGGATCTGAACATAAACCCACTCTCCGTCATCCCGCACAAACTTGAAGGTGTGGCCCGAGTAACCGTGCATGTTGTGGTAACCATCGGGAGTGCCACGATCAGAGAAGAGAATCATAACCTGGTGGATACTCTCCGGGTTCTGAGAAAGATAGTCCTAAGGAAACGCCATGTTATTATTTGTCGATGGTTCATATGAGACTTTGTTCCGGGCCACTGATGGTGACCTAGAGCGTAGCAATAACAAAACCCACCCAGAACATGTCAGCATCTTTAAGATGCGTTTGGGGATTGCGCTTCTGGGTGTGAATAAAGTGGGGAAATTTGGCGGGGTCGCGAATGAAGAAGACAGGGGTATTGTTGAAAACCCAGTCGAGATTACCTTCGTCTGTGCGAATCTTGATCGCGAAGCCGCGGGGATCACGGGCAGTGTCCGCCGAGCCCGACTCACCGCCAACGGTGGAGAAACGGATGGTGGTGCGGGCCCTGTTGCCAACCTTTTTGAAGAGAGAAGCGCAGGTGAGATCGGTGATGTCGTGTGTCACTTCGAAGTAGCCGTGCGCGCCAGCACCCTTGGCATGGACCTATCAAAATGGAGGTAGTGAGAGAGAGACGACCTCAAGATGACGGGACACAGACGACGCGCTCAGGAATACGCTCTCGGTCGAAGTGAGCGAGGAGGTCGATGTGATGGAAATCTGTGGGATAATGTGAGCGAGGGGGGATAAGTTAGCTGAGTGTTAGTCAGCGGCACGGACCTTGAAGGAGAAGGGGACCGCGGGTGCCAATCTTTTCAACAGCATAGGGACGAGCAACGGGTGCACCGTTAGAGGTGGTGTACACAGCGTTATCCGAGTCGCTGTTGGTGACCTGTTTGGAAGGCATGGTCTGGGTCTAAGCAAGAGGAGAGAAAACGGGAAACTGAATGAATAATGCAGATCATTTATATAGCTCCGGTACGGTTAAGTTCCCCCCTGAACCGAGTAGGTGTGAGAGTTTGAGATTGGCTTCAAGTTAATATTGACCCGACCTCAGCTGACTTTCTTTCATGTTGTCTCCTCTTCTTGGCACACTATGCATCAAAAGGAAACATCCATGAATATAATTATCACCCTGTCCTTCGGGAGAGGCCCGCGGCGATTGCATGTACTGTACAGTACGCGGGATAATTCACTCGCATGAATGTAATCTGTCTTGTCCCATGATGACGCGCCGTGGAGTATATAGTAAGCGCCATTCAAATGCCAAATGCGCGTGACCCTCTTATCCTCTTGTCAGCAGTGTTGACTCATCTTATCTTGCTTGCAACCCAGCCTTTAGTTCCGGCCGCTGTCTCAAGCGGCGGATACAGTAAAGCAACAAGTGTCCCACATGTGAGAGTGGTTTTCCGTAAAAGTGCAAGTCAATTTCAACCATCATGTCAATAGCTGCCCGAGAACTAACCCAGAAATGTCCGTCATGTCATTGACTTGTGATTTTTACAGTGTATGATTCCGAATTGAATGCACGTGAAAATGATTAGAGGCACAGCTGATCATGGCTCATGAGAAAGTGGAAGAAAAAAAAGTGACTCCCTGGCGGGGAGTCGAACCCCGCTCTCGCGCGGCCGGCAAAGCTTGACAGGCGCGTGTACTAATCCGATATACTACCAGGGACTGGATGATGACGCGGCCATTATCATGTTGACCTGATAACTTACTTTGATATTCTATTTATGGTTTGGGACTAGCTTCACCGACCCCCAAGGTACTACTCTATAGTCTATACATCTGAGCCGCTGCCATTTATCTTATCGTACAGTTTTTCTTCCTAGCGGACCTTCCATCTGCTATTGCAACTTGCAGTTCCGAAACTATCCCACGTCTGCCTGGTGGTCGCATGGGGCCACGCAAACTTGAAGATCTTCCGAGTCTGTGCTGCTACCTCTACACTGGCACCTGCCTCGTTGCGGTGTGCCGGACAATCATCGTGTGAAGGCTCTTTCTCATATCGGGTTTACTTACAGGCCTTCATGGACTCTGGGTGAACTTTTTGAGAGACCTCGTGTTGGGATGTGTCCGACAGCCCGGCCAAGATAAGATAAGATAATACTTGATTATTATGTAACGCGTAGGATTGCTCTTAAGGAGCACGCCCCATGTATAGGCGAACAAGAGTGTCTGGTCCCGACCTACCTTCCTCACGTCCCCGTATCCTCTGTACCATAAGACCTCGAAATATAACAGAAACCGAAGGCACTTCGAGTTATTTGGGGTCTACGTCTCCGTGCTTATTCGGCTCAGCACGTGTTCATGTCGGTTGGGATCACGGTACTCACTGCTTATCAAGAAGTCCACGTGTTACGTTACTTCAACGCCATCTGGAGGGGGCACTACATACCACTAGACTTGCTTGCACCTTCTCTCGCGGAGGCGGTGCTGCACATGGGACGAGCCAGCACGCGATAGGGAATTGACCGGACCCTGTGGTCAACAGATGTCACTGTCTTGTCTTGCTGGAGGTGAATAGGGATTGTTCCATTCCCTCATGGCATGAGACTTATTATGTACCGTACATGTTCTGAACAATGGAAGCATGTGCGACCACTATGGGGACCATACAGCGCAGTAGCACACTCCCCCACGTCCTATGAAGCATGGAACACTCCTTATCCTCGCCTTGATCACTGTCTCAATTTTGTTGGCCTTTGGCATTCTTTCTCGGATGATTCAACTCATGGTGGGCCGTGTCCTAGTAACCTCCCTCCGCCGACTCGGAGATGCATAGATTTGTCACTAGTGGGTATGTCACCCACTCGGGGAAGGCGCGAGGTGAACCTGATGTTCCACGCCCTCTAACCTGACAGCCACATCTATCATCGCGAGCTCGGTGGCATGCGTCGATGTCACGGCGTGGAGCTCCGTTGAATGCATTAGCCCCGCGAGTTCGTAACGTTGTCCCCTATTGACCTTCCCTATAGTGGTGGCGGCCAAACAGTCACCTATAGTAAGCATTTTAGACTCCTGTTACGTATAGAAATCTGCGAGGATTTGATGGCCCGCGAAGTGGCGGACGTAGGGAAACGCTCAGGGCGATTCTGGTACTGTACTGTACATATTATATGTGGTACTCATGGACTAATTGGCGTGTAACCGGAGTTTGGACAAATAGCGTGTCGTGCTGAAGGCTCACAGCGTACGAAAGGGAGTGCGTTGACATTATGTTTACTCGTACCGTACCGTCTGTAGCTGACTCACTGTTCTTCTTTTCGCACTTGTCTTCAATTCATGTCAGTCATGGTGTATGTTGCGTCAAAACTTAAGAAGGGAACGAAAGGGTGTCTCAACAACAGGTAGCTTAGAGATATAGTGACGAGGCGAAGATGACCGAGTTTGGCCGCTCGAGCATCTCAGATGCTTTTTCGAATTTTTGCTGCAATTCGAGATTCCCAATGACTTTCGCAGCCTGGGCCATCTGTCGAATAAGTTCCTGCAACCGCCGGAAGACACGAATGAGGCTGCCCTCGAACTGGTCTGTAAGCTGCCGGTGCGGCGCCAAGATCAACCATTAAGGAGCAGATGTAACGTTTTAGCGAAGAGCACTTACCTTGCAGATATCTGAGAACGATGCTCCCCGGCACCATTGCACAACCGCATCCATAAGCTCGACTTTGAACGACTGAACGTATTCCTCCTCTACGATCGGCAGCTTGGATTCTTTGCAGACCTTCGCAATGCGTCGCGCGATCTCCTGCATCACACGTAACGGTGCCGCAAGCTCTTCCTTCAGCTTCGTTTGGTGTTCACTCTGCAAGATAGTCAATGCATGGACCCGGCTCTATTATGGGGTGCACGAACCTTCTCGGTGAACACAAAGCAGCTGAGCAACCCCGCACAGTGCTGCGGCGCCAGCGGGTTGAACACGCCGTTGAAAACGAGCTCGGTAAGCAGCAGCTCATCACCAGTGCTGATCTCACATGCGACACGACCCTTCACGTCCACAATGTCATCCGCAGTGGTAAAACCCAGTCTGCGAAGTACGCGTTTACGAGATCTGAGTTCCTCCATTTGCAAAACATCGTGTGTTGCTTGAATGCGTTTTTTCAACGCGCGCACGCGATCCTGCGCTTCGCGCTTTCTTGAGTACAGGTCATAGAGCTCTGGTAAGCGCGGGTCTTTGTGCAGAGGACTCGCGGACATCTTCTGCTCCATTGTTTGGATTTTCTAGTTGAGAGGTTGTTATTGTCGCACGAGAACCGAGGACGGAGGTGACCCTACCTTGACGAGAATCTTAAACTTTTCGTCTTTAATTTCCATGCTCTCGATTGGATCGAGGAACGGGATACCGTCGGGTGACCGGCGTTGAACTTCGAGGATGCTTTTCCAGACAGTCTCGCGCGACCCTATCGAGCGTAGGTCTTTCGGCAAGAATATGCGCAGGTGACTTATGCCGTTGAGAGTCGATAGCAACACGGGGAGAACCAGAGGTTCCCCTTTCTGCGCCGGTGGGCAGGGGAGCACGCCGCCTAGGTTGGCGGTAACTATGGAGCGATCTTTCGGTACGGCGGAATCATGTGCACAGTTTAAAAGGACATCCACTATATATTGCTCGCGAGGTGGGATGTCATCTTTGGGTAAAGGTTGATTCTATAAGGGTATTGCTTTAGAGAGTCCTACGTACGAAAGGGATAGCTGATCAGCGTACCTTCGGCGGGAGCCGTTTGTGGTAATTAATGACAACGCCCCAGCCGAAATCAAGATCTTTGTGCTTGACCTTAACAAGCCTGCCAGCTTGCAAGAACGGCAAACTATAGCTTGGGTGGTGAACGACCTCGCGAAAATCGGCAGACATTTGATCGAGCTGTTGCCGATACTCATAATATTGAGCAACTAGCTCCTCATCCGGAACCATTATTGAGCCTTTTGCTTCCTCCTCGCGCTTGAGCTCTGAAGAAAGCGTAAGGGGAATCTCATATAGACAACGGTGATTTTCGCACCGTTCTCCAGAACAGGCACGCCGGCGCTGGCTTGGAACTGCAGGAAACAGCGCTCGAGCATGTACTCCGGGCTGATGACTTCAATCTTCATCAAGTTGAGGATCATGTTGTAGCCCAGGTGAAAGGCCGAGTCTAAACGGTCAGCCTCACCCTTGATCATCAACTTTGCGGCGGCAGGCTCGAGCTTCTCATCGCACATCATGATCACCACGCCCCGATCATCAAGTCCACGCCGGCCGGCGCGACCTGACATCTGGATATATTCGCCTGAAGACAAGTCACGGAACTCGTGCCCGTCAAACTTGCGTGCGGCGGTGAAGACGACAGTCTTAGCCGGCATATTGAGACCGATGGAGAACGTCTCAGTTGCGAAGAGGACTTTGATCACACCTTCTTGAAACAAGATCTCAATCACCTCCTTCAAAATCGGGAGCAGACCTCCATGGTGGATGCCGATACCTCGGCGAAGTAGCGGAAGTATATTTTCGATCTGAGGGAGTGAGCGATCGGATGGTGCGAGGCCTGCGATGGCATTCGCGAAAATCTTCTCGACGGTGGCCTGTTCGTCTGCACTATTAAACTCAAACTTCGAGAGTGTGAGCGCAAGCCCTTCACATTCACGTTTGCTGAATGCGAAGACGATCACAGGGTTGAAGTTTTTGAGCATAACCATCCGGATGATCTTGGAGATATCAGAAGGTCCTTCAACAAGTTAGCCTCACCCTAGCATTGAATAAAGTAACTCACCCCTTTTGTCTCCCCCCTTTTTCGTCTTTCCTTTACGGCCCTTGCCACTCATTGGATCAGCAGGGTCCTCGCCACTGCGCTCCTGCAGCATGCCCATGGCCTTGGAGAAATTGTCTTCCCGAAACTCGCCCTTTTCGTTGAGCACCAAATAAATACCTTCGCCACCAGCAGGGAAGAGATAATGTTGTAACGGTGTCGGTCGGAAGTCGGTATACACAACGTGACACGGTTGTTCGTGTGAGCGACAGATCCATTCGCAGAATTGCATTGCGTTTGGTATGGTGGCGGAGAGAAAGACATAGCGCACAGTATGTGGAAGCAGGATAATAGCCTCTTCCCACACGACACCACGTTCTTTGTCACGCATGTAGTGAATCTCATCGAAGATGACCCAGGCGACTTCTCGCATGACCTCAGAGCCACGATAGAGCATGGATCGAAGAATCTGTGAACGAATGTCTAAGAACGAGGGCGAGGGCACGACAGCTCGAATGTACCTCCGTAGTCATCACTAGACATGATGCCGACGGGTTGCGGGTGACATCTCCTGTCATTAATCCTACGTCACCAAATTCGGCTTCCATCTCGCGATATTTTTGATTGCTGAGCGCCTGGGGAAATATCAGAGCACTGAGATGAAGGCGTAAGTTTTGTTTCAAGACCAAACCTTGATTGGACTCGTATAGATGACCCGCTGCTTATTCAGGAGTGCCTTTGCAATTGCATACTCCGCGACGACAGTCTTTCCTGCACTGGTATGCGCAGACACAAGAACGCTCTCGTTTCGTTGGATAGCATGGATGGATACTTGTTGAAAAGGGTCCAAGGTGAACTTGTACTCGCGCGCAGGCTTGGCCGGCGGGACATGGGAGGTAATGGGAACATAAGGGTAGCCTGGTGGGACGGCGACTTGATGTCGAACCTAAAACGAGCAGTCAGCTAAAGATTCAGAGGGCGATGCTTGCAGCCTTGCCTGATATCGCAACTCTAATCGTGAGCCAGCAATTTCCGTTGCACCAGTGAGCCCCGCGCTCGCGGCAACCTCCCTCTTTGCCTCGGTTTCAAACTCATCAACCACGACGGCCGGAACAGAAGCGGATGGAACCTCCAGTCGTCTCCGTTTAGAGGGTGGCTCATCTTCTGGTGGAGGGGATAAAGGTGGAGATTTGTTCCGGGTTCGCGACGGAGAGGAATTAGCGGCGGAAGGCTTGTTGGATGGTGTAGGAGCACGCGCTAGCTGCAAACGAGGGGAGCTGTCGACATTGGAGACAATCTCCCAGTCGCTCTCTTCGGAGTCATGATCATGCTCGAGGAAAGAAAACAAAGCCTTAGAGGTCATGCTGAACTGTGCTGTGTTGGGTGTTAACAAGTTAAAAAAGTTGAGTCGATGGCCCTCCGCTTTAGTCGAACCTTCAACATCAATTTCGATGAATTCACGTAATCCCTGGTAGTATATCGGATTAGTACACGCGCCTGTCATTTCACTGGCCGCGCGAGAGCGGGGTTCGACTCCCCGCCAGGGAGGTATTTGTTATTTTTGGCAATGTAAATGAATTCGATTTATCGAACGAAACGGTACAAAGTAGAGCCACAAATCCAGAAGAAAAGGTGGCTAAACTACATGTAGGAGTAGTATATACCAGGACGAAGTACGTCATGTAACTATAGAGGTTCTGTAAAAGGGGGAAGGCGGTAATGGATGTCCGTCATTCCTTTTTTCCCCGGTAAAAAAAAGCCTTCTACTTCTTAGCTTGACTCTCAGCCTTACGGTTTTCACGCCAAGCGGCAAATTCAGCTCGCGCTGGGTCATTATATTTCTATCCGCACGAAACGGTCAGCTGCTAATCTACCACGTAGAGTAAGATGGCACGTACTGCCTTCTCAGCGTCACTCAATGCCTTCCATTGACCTGAGGCCCATCCAGCCACAGCCTTGAAATAAGCTTTCTGGTCATCCTCTGTCCGTGGGTACTCTTCCCGTATCCGCTGGAAATAGCTGAGATCTTGCTCAATGCTATAGCCATCGGGTGGGTGCTCTAGTACACATACCGAAAGAAGCCAGGCATCGGGCGACCAGTGCGAGGGCCGCGGATACGAGACAGGCCCTTGGCGACCCGGCGACGATTCAGCTCGCGCAGGATGACCGGGTCAACGTGCTCGCGCCACTCTTCAATGCGCCGGACGTACTCTGCCCGCAGGGAGTTGAACTTCTCTTGGTACCGCTACGCGAACATTCAGAGTACGTGCATCCAAATGAACTGAGATAAGCAAACCTGTTTATCATAATCAGACACAGTGGACCAGATCTGAGCGCCTTGTTTGACATTATTCTGTGCGGCCTCGCGGCTCTCGGACTTAGGCTGAGAGCGACACCAGTCAGTGAACCACAGGGTATAAGCACTACCAGGTGCCTTGGGCGGCCGGTCCTGGGATTTTATTGTGACTGTCAAGATGGGTCAGGAACACTGAACCCAGGCATTTACAAGGAAAGGCGCGTACTCTTCTGCTTCACCGCTGTCTTAGCGCGGCGTTTGGAATCCGTTTTACTTTTGTCCTTGCCTGCCACTTTGGTGCTCGGCCCAGCCTTTCTACCCCTGGACTTGGGCTTTGACTCGGGTTCAGGTTCAGAATCTGCTGTAGACCCGGAGTTGAGATCATTGCTGGTGACTGCAAGGCTCCTCTGCAAGACCCATGTGAGGCGGTGGTTGGGAAAGATAGCACGCGTCTGGAACACCCGTGCAGTTGGAAAAGTACCAGAGCGCAAAAGCGCACGTCTGAGGAAGAAAGACAGCATGAGTGGAAATGGAAATGAACAGCGGCACTCAGGGTCAGTTGTCGTTGTCCGAGCCACCGGGATCAGTAATAGAACCGTGGGATAGATGCTCCTATTCTAGATGGATGATAAGATTAGTATGTGCCTCGTGCACGACTCGGACTCACGCTCACACTGCAATGTCATCTGCGGCTGCATTACCCGAAGGTCTCTTTTTTGACCTTGTTTCAACAGAGGAGGTGGGCTCAGTTTATGAGTTGGAGGCTAAAGGCAAGGGTATTTCCATCCCTTCTCGCACCCTCTGTTTCACCGTGGGCGTCTAAGTCTAGGTTTTCCACCGGAAGAAGCGGCTACCATCGAGAAGCTGCGGTACGTTGATAATGCTACACATATCCTTTATACTCGATTTACGTCATGGCACACCTTCAGCTTCCGTCAGGCAAACGCCCCGGAGCTCTTCCTCGGTGCTTTTGTACCTCGAACAGGCGGCGGCGGACGTGACCTCCTTGGTTATGTAGACGGCGTGCTCTCCTCCGAGGCTATCCTCACCTCTGAATCCATGTCTACGCATGTACCTGGCGCACACACCGTGCTGATCCATGGTGTGTGCGTGAGTACCGACGTACGCAGACGTGGCATTGCTACCGCCCTCCTCGCGGAGTACCAACGGCGCCTGGCAGCGGGCCCCTACGAACGGGCCCTTCTCATTGCACACGAGGATAAGGTTGCCTTCTACGAGCGTATCGGTTTCAAGTCACGCGGTTTGAGCACCATATCCTTCGCGGGCGTTCCCTGGCTTGAACTTGAATGGGCCGTGCCCGTCGATAAGTCAACTGGTTTCCAAGGCGTCCCCCAAGCGATCTCATCTGGATCCCTTGAAGCTTTGCAAAGCCAGAGTGCCTCCGCGCGGCGGCAAGGCCGGCTACTTTCGTCGTTTCCAAGTGGCATTCTTGATGTCTCTGAGAAGGGAGATCCGACGGCAAATCGCTATGATTTGCTCTGTGTAAACGAGCGTTGTGGGAGCATTATTCTAAAGCGGGGGGTAGCCGTTCTCCAAGAAGGTGAATATGTTCAGGTGAGTGCCTTTCCAAGCATCGATCGGGGCAAAGTAATACCCTCTACCACAGATGGAACCCGCTGGCGCTAGTCACCCAGACCTCCCTGGTCTACCTACCCCACCTGAGAAGACACACTGGTGGCTTGTAACTCCGTCACCTCTGCTATTCGAGAACATTGGCTTCTCTAAGCCTGTGCAGTCAGGTTCGCGCGCACCCAGATCCATATCTCGTGTTCTTATGTCTCAGTGACTTAGATAAGCCTCTTAAACTCCTCGCATGCGCTGAATGTGACCTCGGCCCCGTGGGGTGGTGCGAACCTAGTGGAAACGAATTTTGGGTGGCATGTCAACGTGTGCGGTACAAGGCGTGACCTTGAATCACCAACTGACACAGACGAGTATGTCAGTGGACGAAAGATGTCGCTCCATTTGACGGACTACAGACGATTGACACGTACCAGCGACACGGTTCCTATGCGTTCATTCACAGTCACTGTAATTCTCCTGAGGGACCGAGTAAATAGAGAACTAATCAACCTTCATCGTTGTGGAACCTGAAACAGAAGTAACACCAGTCTTATGGTAATGAAGTATCGCGCTTGTAAATCCCGCAACCTTTACCCGAGTTCGTGGCCATCATGATGTCTGCCGAGTCGCTGCTTGCTCATCGTAAAGTGGGTCCCACATCATGTAGGCAAATGCACAGGTAACCCTCGGGTGTTCCGGGTTACCCGTACCCACACACCCATGGGTTAGACCGCTACGGGTAATGGGTACATCACGGGTCATCGCTCTGTGAAGGAGTGCACGCAGGAGGCGTGCAAGAGCACTGATGCGAAATATATACTCGGATGGAAGAATGTTCGACCGCGAAGCGCAACGCTCGTCTTGCAGAGGCACTTGGCATCAATCCCAATTCGCACAAAACGAACTGCAACGTCGTATATTCGGACGAACTGGTTGCCTTTGCCAAATCTAACGGGACGTTTGTTGAGTTGGATAAAACGATATTGTACTACAATAAAATCGAATCCCAACCCTCCTCAAGTTCCTCTTCTTCATCTTCTGAAATATCCGGCATCTCCACAACCGCTTCGACATCTGAATTCTTGATAAATCCAAGTGCACTCCAATTTCCGAGGCATAAAAGTGCACGAGTGGACTCCGCAGAGAGCCTGGATCGGACGTCAGATAGAACGAGTTGGCCATGGCTTAAAACACGTTCAACGTCGATTGATGTCGCTAGAGGCAGAAATCAGATTTGCTAAGATTACGAGAATGAAACAAACACACCTGGGATAGTCAAATAATCCAGTGCCATTCGAGAGAGGGTGGGGTACATGGATCGGCGTTCGAACCACCACAGCAAAGGGTCGGCAACGGCCTCGGTGTCCATGGCAAGATAATGGTTGATCTCATCGCGAAGGCCAGAGGTATGTTTGGCAGGCTTCAGCAGTGAGTCGAACATGTTCTCTTTTGTGTGTGGTTTCCTCTTGGCCGGCAGCTGACATGAAATACAAATTCGTAAATCTTCACGGTTATCAAGAAGTTACGCACACGTTCCATGGCCTCGTCTCCAGCTTTATCATTGCTCTCGTCTGCAACCTTGCGATAGTGTAGATCATACCGCATTCGTAAAATCTCTAAGGCAGTCTGGACCCACACCTCTTCCCGTTTGGCGGACCTGAAGTACTCAAGTTTGTATTGCGGGTGAAGTACTGTGCGGATCGTTACTTAGAGCAAATAAGTAAGAGAATCATGTACTCGTTGCAATCCGATATGTCTCAGACTCATCCATCCGTGAATAGTATCGATTCAATGTCGTCTTTGCAAGTCCTGCGGCGGCGCGAATAGCGGGAGAGATGGTGGTGTCGATTGCAGCCTTCCTTAGCCGGTCGTTGACAATATCCATGATAGGGATAACATTGGCGAGGTTGGGAGTCGGGCGTGAAAGAAATAAGCTCGCATCTTTGAGGACCTGTGAGAAGTGAAGGAACGTCGTGAAGCGACGCACAAGGCAATCAACCGCAGAATTTTCTCACCGCCAAGATCTCGCAAAGTTGATCAGCAATCTCCCACTCATCTCCCTTCAATTCGAACCCCCTCAGATCATTGTCCGCGTCTGCCGTGAATCGTTGATATGCCGTCTTGTGTTCCAGAATGAAACACAGCATATCATAAGTTGAGTCCCACCTCGTTCTGACGTCATACGGGATTGACTCGTTGGCCATTTTCAGCTCTTCGAGGCAACTCTGCCAGGCTGGTAGCAATATTGTGGTCGAATTTATCGTTTTATATGCGAGTTTTCGAACCTAAAGGTGCCAGGTGAGTACTTGAAAAACATCTTCATTCCTTTCATACCTTGGCTAACAATAATTTGGCAGGTCGTAGGCTTTCCTCCACTGCCTCGCGTTCGGCCTCTGTTAGTGCGGCCATTTCGTCCACCCAGCCCTCGGTATTATCGTCCTCTCCAACTTCCTCCATTTCTGCACTCGTCGAGAGTGCTTCACGTGTCATTTCACGCTCGATATCGCTCGCAAGGTTATAAAGCTCGTCATTGGGATCGGTTGGGTCAACTATGCGGACCCGATCTGAGATTTTCGGAGGCGTTGGCACATCAAATTGGCGAACAAGGGTTTGAGCAACAAGATTGTCGACATGGAGGAAGCAACGGGTATGATTAACTTTTGAGAAGCCGGTCAGCAATCGCTGAAGTTCGTCGATCATCCCATCATTATTTGATGCATTGTCGCAGGTGATACTGAGGACCTAGGTAAGTCATTAACATCCTTTCGACGCGTTGTCAAAGTCATCATTGCTTACCTTGTCTGATAGCCCATAGTCCTTCAAGATTTCCGCGAACTTAAAGGCAGGATGTTTGCCGCTATGTGACTAGCATTAAGGTAAGTAATGGGCCATGTAATTCTTTGACAATTGACCTTTGGCACCCTAACAACGTCCAGGACCAACGATATGGGCACACCATTTTGCTCAAAGTGGACCGTAACTGCGACGTAGGCTCGGCAATTTGGAGACGTCCATGCGTCTATTGCAAAGTGAAGTTTCCCTTCATTTTTCTGGTGCCCGTTAATCCATCTATTGACTGAAAGAATTACTGATCTTACTCACCCGTAGAATAGATGATATATGCGGGCGAGATCGAGAAAAAATTTGACGGACATCGCGTGCAACGGTGGTTGGTGACGGTATGTAATAATTGGGTCTTCCAGCCTTTATTAAGTTCTTGAACCCACGGTCGCTAACGATACTGAAAGGGCGAGCATTTACAGACACCCAGCGAACAATTACCGCCCTTCAAAATCATTAGAACGCGACAAGAAGTGTGGTTGGTAAGGCTTACCTGGTCTCAGTTCTTGTATGTTGTCGATGTGGGTAAGTAACCTTGCCCTTCCCTTTTAACCGAAATGCTGCTGGTATTGACCCGTTCTTGTGTTTTGACAGAATGTCCAATGCCCCAGTTACATTCCCCATATCCATAGCGGCTTTTATGGTGTCAGCACCCCAACATTTCTTCGCGTGTTTATGCATGTTGCTTGTTGATCCGGCATCTTTTGTATCAAGGTAGCGACGGATGGTTTTCTGGCAGGACTTGGCGAAGCAATGGAATTCATGGAAGCGACGTCCTTTCTCATAGCCAATGCTAGGGATCGGATGGAAAAATGCGTATATAGGTGAATTCCAATCTGCCATCAACCGTTCTATTAAAAGATAAGTGACGACTTAATTTCTTGTTGATATGAACTCACCAAGCCCAGCCGCAGGTGATTCCTCCTTACTGTCGGAACTGTCCTCATCATCACTCAAGACATTGAGGACTGATGGCTGGAAAGAAGAGTCTCCACGCGCACGTTTTTGTTGGTTAGACAAAACGTGTGTAGATGTTATCGGGGCCTAATTAGAGGTGTGTGAACAACGTTCTTTACCCAAATTAAGAGATGTGTTAACGTTACTGGGCACTTCTGCTTCCGTGGGAGGGCCCCCTATTGACGACTCCTCCTTCAACGTCTTAGAGAAGAAACTCTCGATGGTTTTCTTTTTCTTAGGACGTGTATCCTACCGCCCAAATGTTCAGGTAAGAACATTTACCAAGGTTAGAGGCCGAGACTCACAGAATGAATAGAACTCTCCTCATCGCTATTGGGGATAACAAGCTTTCTTTTACCGGACCGTTGCCTTGGTATCGGTGATTTGATCACATTGGCAGCTGCTTTGGTTGATATCTCGTGACCCGAATGGCGTGTGGCATTATGCTTGGTTCGTTTCGGCATGAATCCGTGTGTATGTGTGAGGCCAGAAAAATAGCTTGTAGCCGTGACTAACTTTCAGTGGCTTGGTAGTACAGTAGTTCAAGTTGTACACAGCAAGCTCTTAGGTAATATTTTATAGTGTCGGGTAGTAATAAGAAAAGTAACACGTTGCCAGGGGTCAGGGATACGCTAGGCCGTACCAATACCCATACCCGTGCATTTGCCTACGGGCCACATTTTCTGGACCGATCACTGATTCAGCTACCCTGGGCACTGACAACGACGTCCCACCGCCGGGTAAGAAAGCCTTGGTACAGTATAGTATGGATTTGCCAATTTTTAGAATGAACACTTTGACAATCACACAGATCACCGCGGGGCTCGCCCCCATGAAGTACTGTACCATCGCTGGTTTCCTATGTTGTTCCATGTCCTCAAGGGCGAGAATAAGCCAAAGTAGGGCCCGACTTCATCAAAGCTTGTGGTCTGAAAAGCAAGCCAAACGGAGGACAAAACCAAAGGTTACATGAATTCAACAGCGGGGGCAGCCTGAGGGGCCCGGGTTCCTGCACTTTACAAGAACCGAGGAGGGATGCCACGGGGCAGTCAAGGTGAGCTCGAACTTATCAACGACGCAGAGACAACGGGGTGTCCCTATGAATACCTGGATCGACCCATAGGGATGGTAGGCTCGCAAAGCCAGCAAAGGCCAGGGCAGTGTAAGGTGGGCACCGTGACGGGGGCTGCCGCACTCGGACTCGGAATGAGCACTTCGGCTCGCAACACCGATCCGAGCCAATCTTATTTGCTTGCCTCTCCCGGGCCCATCATCAAGTCGTCAATGCGCCAATCTTCCCTCCTCTCAAAGCCCAGTCTGGCCCTCCTCTGCTCGGCCGACATCGGACACTCCCTAACGCCGTTTCATACCTTGTTTTTCGTTTTGCTCAATTTGAAGTCTCGATCTACCTTATACAGTCTATCCACCCTCCTCCGCCTCGTCACTATCACAGTTCCCAACGTTCCCGTATTCTGACAGAAATCACAACCGTAAGGTTCCGAGACGATTTGGACAGTGTGCACACAAATGACATCATCTTCCCTATGATCTAACACCGTTCATTGCCATTGACTCGTCTAGATACTGGTACTATAATCCACTCACTCGCCAATCATGTAAGACTTACCACCCAACGTTGAGTGAGGGGGTGGTCAATAGTTCGGTATTGTATAGTAAGATATGCGTCATGCAAAAGCATCGCATTTCGTGACAATTGTAGTAGAAATTCTATGCCTTTGGCACCCCTTTTATCCTACTGGCTCACAGTTTCTTATTTTGCGTTTTCAGAAGACTCTGTCAGACAGAAATTTATTTTATGTAGAATTGTGAGCAGCATAAAGTTTTTGGCTCAGAAGTCAGATTCAGCGTGCGCAGACACTCAACTCAGTAGGAGGGTCACAGGTAGTCACAACGCGATGATTTCAGTTTGTATGCCAGTGACTCGGACTGACGCACACCTTACAAGCACCGGAATTTTTTTTTATTTGAAAAAAAAGGCGTCATCGTCAGCTCCCGTCCCCCAAGCGACGGTGAAATATACCCACGTAATCGTATCGGCTCCGCATCTTGGTTCTGAGCTGATCAACGGTCTATTTTAGTAGCCGTTGTGTCGAGTCAGGTTTCTATTTTTAACCGAGCGCGCACATCATCTCCTCGGAAATAACTTGAACGCCGATCACCTTCGCGGGCGGGAATACTTTCCAGACATCCCCTTCAAGTTCGACATGCCCAAAGGCAAGAGTGATGTGTGTGATTTTGTACTGTATTGTACACTACAGGCAATCCGCGTTCAGGCCTGCCAAAGCGGAGCCCGCGCAACCCCTTAGCCGGGCTAAATACGCCCAATGCATTTATTGACCGATCTCCGGGTCATGGAACGTTCCTTAGATCTCCCTCATAGTGTACGGGACAATATGGTTGCGACAGCGTCTTTCACTTATAAATTATCATGAACCCGTGGAGACCTTAAAAGGTATGTGCACCAACGCACCCCGCATGCACCTACAAGACAGATCCCTTCAGAGGCACGGATACCATCTACTGTAGTAGCTCGCCGGGTCATTTGTCACATTGACAGCGCCCCACTGTGATGCCCTGCGACATCTCTTGTCGTTATCCAGTATCGAGCTAACCAATCTCAGGCTGAATAAGTTAAAAAATTACGAGGTTTCCACGAAGAACAATCCAAGTATACTATCACTGCCGTATACTGATACATCAAATCCCGTCTATTGGCGTCTATGACTCGGATGGGATCAGAAAACATTTTAAGAGGCCATATACGGGCCCAGTGCCCCCTCCATCTTGAATACCTTCGGGCACATTCTCCTACCTAACAATCGCCGACGGTGCACTGACCTCCCAGACATAATACAACTATCGTCTACCGAAATGTCGTCTGTACAGCTAGGCAAGATAATTATATACTCAGCCTCCCGGTTTATGAACTCTACTGATGCCATCCCTAGATGAAGTTTATCAAGGTGTGACGGAGAGTCTCGAATATGCTGAGACCGCAATGTCAAAAGCACGCACAAATGTGGAAAAGGCACAGGCATCGAAGGAGAATCGAAATAAGGTTGTATCCAAGGCTAGTGAGATCGTCAACGCACTCCTCGAGCCCGCTTTACAAGTAGCCAATTTACTGGATGGGATTAGTGGCATTTTCCCACCGTGCAAAGTCGCTAGTAACACCCTTTCCGTGCGCGCCTCCTTCCCTGCCTCCTCGGTGCACGAACTCACCCTAAGCAGGCGTTAGTTAAACTTGAGGTTGACCGGCGCGACAATGATGTCCGCATTGTACTCGTTCATTTTGACTTCGTATGCTATTTCCCCGAGCGACGCTACGGTGGTCTAATCCTGGCTGAAATGGCAGGCGACAGCGTTGGCGAATCTGGGCACTCTGAAACCCGGTTTTCAAGCCGTTCAGACCCTTGCCCTCCCCCTTGAGAAATTGCTGGACCGTTTCACGCGCCTGATGAAAGACTTTGGTCAGTTTTGCGAGTGGGTCCAAAAGCTTTATCCAAGTGATAGGCCCCTCATCGGTTTATTCGATCCCAGGGCTTACTATGAAGCGAAGGCACTCAAGTCTAAACTGAGTGAGTTTCCGTTTAACCCTTATGTTCCGCAGCATAGGTGATGCCACCCAATCACAAGAACATCTGCTGCACTCGAAAAGCAACAGGGATCGCATTCAAGACTTTACCAACCAACTTGTAGCCCTCAAGCATGACTTAGCCTCCATCCTCTCCCATCAGGCAGTGCTAGTTTTGGCCTCCCATACTGATACCCTTGCGAGAATAGAGTCACGCCTGGCCAAGAACCGCGCGTTCTATGCTGGCGTCAACGATGGCGACGAGGACAATGCAATAACTTTCGTGTCCAATCATGGAGGGGAAGAAGTCGTCCAGATGGTAGACGCAGAGTAAACCTCTCTTGTCTTCACGTTTTCTTATTGTTGCCGGATCTAGAACGACCAACTTTTGGAGCAACTAGCTGCGTCAGTGGGCGAGAAGCTCAACCCGGGTATTTTGAGAGCTGTTAAGGAAGGCGCCGAGGAAATCTTCAGGCAGAGCCAGTGAGTTGCTAAGCCCTTCTCTGATCAGTTCAACCATCGACTCACTGGTGCGGCAGAGCGTCGTTTATGCTGAAATTCCGATTTGCTTTGGAGCAACGGATCGACGAGTCGCAAGAAATGATCCTGAATGAGCTGAAATCGGGACCATATGAGCTCATCCGCGATCGTGACGTGAAAGAAATCTGGAGGAGTGAGCATTGCGCCTATTCAAAATTATTTTTTTCATGCTTACGACGATTTTTGGCACCATCCAGACATTGTGAGCTTTTGTTGTGAGGTTGTCCGACAAAAGTGCTTACCTCTCACAAGGCTGCCAAAGAATCTAGCGTGAAGCGTCGGCAGCTCATCGATGGGATGAATTATTACTTCAACGTACAATTCAAGAAGTATAAGGCGGAGCACAATCATGCAGAACGTGAGGATGCTTGGGCCGGGACCATTATATCCAGAGTTCTTTGTACGTGAGTTACCTTGCCATGCGACCCGTAGCTTACCCGTCGCCCGCCTAGTTCATCCCGGTGAGTATCAGTTCTATGTCGATCAGCAGGTAGTGACCGGAAACGCGAAAAGCCATCGGCGACGCCATTGACGACGGTAAGAGTGATACCACAAATTCAGGTATCTGCCCTCCTAAAATTTCCGATGTAATGCAGACGGAAGTGGGTACATATCGATCGACGAAATCAACGATTTTATGCGCAGGAAGCCCGAGAAGTGGACTGTACCGCAATGGGTTGTATAGTACGTTCCAATTCTTGATTTAAAGTTTCACTTATAACTCGTTGCAAAAAGCTGGGCATATGGATGGGATGCAGACAATCAACTGTTTGTCATGTTTTTGTGGTATTCACCTCCCAATTCTAACGTTGCGTAGGTATAGCGAGCGGATAACTAAGACTTTCACACAACTGAAGAAGCTCAAAGATGCAGGGGGTCCTCACGCTGACCTTGTTGCCTCGTACCTCTCGGAGACTGAGGAGCGTATCACCGTTTTCTTCAATAGCCTCTATAATATGCGCGAGCTTGATCATTCCGCGGAGATGAAAATGGACCGGCTCCGTGAAGAGCTACGAATTCGAAATGAAAACGAGATCAAGACACGCCTAAAGAGTGTCAACCACAAGATCGACTACTCTGTGCTTGCAGCGATCACAGGCAGCGAGCGCATCGAAGCGGTACAGCCCTTGTAGTGGGTTAGTGCGCAGGTACTGACACCCATGAAACTAGACGTTTTGCGCCCTTGCGTACCTATTAGTCTCACGACACTTGTGGCTCATGAGCAAGCCGGACGTGACTTCGGACGCTGTTGACGAGGCAACTTCAACTATGGTCGTACTCATTGAAGCGATGCGTCATCGCATCGCGGAGCTGAAGGATATTTGGCGTCGCCAACGTATGGAAGTTGATACTCAAATCCGCTATTATGCCAATGGTCTGCTCGAGGACTACTACAGGGTAAGATGGTTCTCCATTTGTCAGGCATAATGCCAGAGACATGGTCGTCTGTTGCCAGAACTACCGCAAGACGGAATTTGACACTGATCACGAGGATACTGGAGATGTGAGCGAATGGGACTCCGAGGACGAATGGACCTCAGAAGAAGGAAATATGGACAACGACACTGCGGGCAACGCGAACACCTCTGGCGTTCTACAGCAAAGTGAGCCATCTATCCAGCAGCCCTATATCGACATACTCATTAGCTTAGCTTCTGTGTCGAACCAAGTAGCCACTAGCAGGTCAATTCCTGCGGGTGGGTACGATTCGGCGCCTCGATCAATGGGCCCACCCCATGGAAACAACTATATCCGACAACAGTCATATGGACAGGTCCAGGACCAGCCACCCCCTGACATCACGGCATACCGTGGAGTTCATGGGCACGGCGGGTACCAAGATGTCACACACAGCTATGACGGTGACGGGGAAGGAAATGAATATGAAGCAGAGGGGGACCAACCGGAGGAAAATGACGAAGCGCAAGAGGAAGAGCCAGGTCCTGGGGAGTATTACGAGGAGCATCCGTATCCTCGCGGCCGACAGGAATACGGAGGTGAGTATGAGTATGAGGATAGACAAAGGCCAGGGGGTTATGGCGCCTACAACGACGAGGACGATCAAGCTGGCGGACCGGTAGCATACGATGAGGGCGACCAAGGCCCTGGAGGTTATGACGCCCCCGACGACGATGAAGCAGCTGATGAGAGCAGGGGATATCCGAGCAGGGAAAATCGCCATTGGTGGTCACGCCGTTGAATATACCTATCACTGTCTCCATGGTAGTACTGTACGAATGTATGTGTAGGGCGCGGAAAATTCCTATAGCTAGTAAGCCAAAAATCAATGCCCCATGTCTCTAGTGTTGCCGCGGTCCGGTAAACCGGGAACCGGTTCCGGTTTTTACCGGTCTCTCTCGTAGTTCAGTTTGTCATTATTAACTGGACCGGTGTTTGACGGTTTGAGAACCGAACCAGACTGCCGGTTTCGGTTCCAAACCGCCAAGCAACCGGACCCATGCGTATGCCGGTTTAAAACCGGTTTAAAACCGGCTACAGCCGGTTCGAGTGGTTTAGAACCGGTGGGAAAGTCGACGATGTGAGCGAAGGTGGACAGACAGTGGACACATCATCCATTTATTGCAGTGACTATCACAATACTGGTGTGCAACTACAATATGACAGAATAGAGCTTGCTACATCACTGTTTCAGGGGACTTGCCCTGGCGACAGACGATACATATGGATCGTGGCGAGATCTAGAAGTCATAAGCCTAGCTGACTTGCGCCTATGTACTTTTGTCTTGGATGCAGCTAACTTGACCTCATGAAGGGTAGTTGACGGCAAGAGTTGCCAGTCAAACATGTCAGAGTGAGGATGGGGTAAGGTAGCACGTATGTCTCGAATGTATGAGTCAAGTAGGGCGTAGTCAGGCTTTTTGCTAAATGCGAGAGTACGTGAATAGTCAAGGATGCATCAGGTAAACCAAAAAGTGCTTGATGGGTCTTAATTGGCCTTAAATTTTTTCTAAGACCAATTTAAGACCAATTTTTCCTAAGACTGATTAAGCAAGGTCACCTCTTAATTAAGACATCATTCTCTTAATTTACCACTTAGCAGCCTTGTGATGCCTTAAATTTTCATGGCTGTGTGAACTTAAACTTTTTAAGTAGTGGCTAAGACACTTTTAAGCCTGTTTTAATTAGCATTTACACACATTTAAGAGGCTCAAAATTCACATTATATTGTTACTACTCTATTTTACAGGTATAATAAATAATTAACCTAATAAACATATGGCACAGCAGCACTGTTATTGGCGTGACGGCAGCCGCACCGTCACGGTCGTGGTCGCGGTGTCGCGGTGGCCGTGGTCGTGGTGTCGCGGTGGCCGTGGTCGTGGTCGCAGTGTCGCGGTGGCCGTGGTCGTGGTCGCGGTGGTCGTGGCCGTGGTCGCTGTCGCGGTGTCGCAGTGGTTGTGGTTGTGGTCATGGTCGATGTCACGGTGGTCGTGGCCGTGGTCGCGGTGTCGTGGTGGTCGTGGCCATGGTCACTGTCGTGGTGTCGCAGTGGTCGTGGTCGTCGCGGTGGTCGTGGTCACTGTCGCAGTGTCACAGTGGTCGTGGTCGTGGTCGTGGTTGCGGTTGTCGCAGTCATGGTCGCGGTGGTCGTAGTCGTGGTCGTCGCGGTGGTCGTCATGGTCATCGCGGTGTCACGGTCGTCGTCGTGGTGTCACAGTCACCGTGGTGTCACCGTCATCGTCATTGTCGTGGGCTGGTTGTCGCCCCCCCTGTCTTTGGGAGCCCTCTTGGCCGTTGTTTGACAGCCGCGTTAGCCCTACATAAAAAAATAAAAATAAGAACATACACATACCTGTTGGCTAGGAGGCGAACTCCTGCGTGGTGACATGGTGGTGGTGACGTAGCCGGCAGTGGTGATGGTGACCGGTAGTTACGATAAGGTGGTGATGATGATGAGGAGGAGGAGGAGGAGGAGGTGGTGGTGGTGGTGGTGGTGGTGGAGGTGGAGGTGGAGTAGGAGGTGGAGGTGGAGGAAGTGGTGGTGGTGGTGCACGCGGGCACGTAGGTGGCGATGCAGCAGGCACACCCCGGGGCGTGTTCATACCCGATGGGCACAACAATACCTGCAAAATAGAGAATAATTAGCTGTATATCATGGTCATGTTACTTACTTTATATCAGTGTGTTGTGAGGAGCAAGCTACGAACTATGCGCGTGGCTCAGTACAGTAGTCAAGACGATGGGGCCGTTGACTTGTTCAATTTTTTTTTCGTGTTGTGTTTGCGTGTGTTTGTGTGTTCATTTGTTGCGAAAAAAATTTGCTAAGTTCGTTTCGCCATTTCACTTACAGTATGTAATTCCGCACTCTTTTCCTACTAACTACCATTTTTGCTTGCCTTAGGCATCACAAAGCCAGTGCAAGTGCAAAGGCAAGGTAAGTAAGATAGTTAGTATTTATATGCTAACTATGTGTTCCAGGTTATCAACAACGGCGGGCCCGGGCACACACGAGCAGAGGGTGCACGCGCAATAGCAACACCTGCAGCCGCAGCAGCAGTGGCGAAGCTGC